>CM037868.1:4870142-5355142 GCA_021292105.1 Anadara kagoshimensis | reverse complement strand
GCTTTAATAATAATAGCAAATATTTAGGTCCTGCTTATAGTGTATTTGTTTCTCAATTAATACGCTATGGTAGAGCTTGTTCCCACTACAGAGGCTTTTTACAACGAAGTAGGCTGCTTGCAAAAAATTGTTGACTCGGGGATATTGCAAGCCTAGGCTTATCAAGGCACTCAAAAAGTTTTATGGCCATCATCACAGTATTGATGATAAGTTTGATGTCTCTGTGTCCAGGATTGCCCTTGATATATTTTCCCATAGTTCCATGTTCTTTTCACAATTTTGATTATATACGTTGCGGTTGAAGCTAACTAAACAGGAATTGCTTATCCTTCCGGAGCACCCGACCTCACTTCCCTGGTGGAAGTTCACGTGTCTAACCTAACTTGTCTAAGACTTTTAGTTTGATTCTGGATTGTTATTCGGACATGGATTAGTATGTTTTGCTTTTATTTGACTTCCCATAGAACTTTACATGTTTCTTTCAAACCCAATTTTGATTATACATGTGGCAGGTGTAATTGACGGATCACCGACCACGCCCACAATGTTCAGACAAAGGCCAGACATGCTTGAATTACACACAAAAAGAATGAAAAATCGGCCTGAAATGTTCCATTTAATGATGTCACTGACACTAGTACGTCAATAGTTGTCGTGACGCTGCTTTAGTACCGTGATCACGGCCAGTGTCGGAACATGAAAGGCATAGCCGGTCATTTAGTTATACAGGAAGTACTCTCTGGTTTGAGTGGAGAAGTTTATCTAGTCAGTCACTATAATATAAATCTAACAGTCTACCGTCTCTGGTTTGATTGGATTATCTCCCTTTGACCATTAACTAATTGATACATGTAAGATTGATTATCTCCCTTTGACCATCCATTATGTACTTAGTGTACCTATTGTTTTATTATCTAGATAGATTATCTCCCTTTGACAATCACTGATTGATACATGTACTTAGTGTACCTATTGTTTTATTATCTAGATAGATTATCTCCCTTTGACAATCACTGATTGATACGTGTACTTTTTCATGTCCTAGATAGATTATCTCCCTTTGACCATTCACTGATTGATACATGTACTTTTTTTCTAAATAGATTATCTCCCTTTGACCATTCACCGATTGATACGTTGCTATTCTATTATCTAGATAGATTATCTCCCTTTGACCATTCAGTGATTGATACATGTACTTTTTTATTTTCTAGATAGATTATCTCCCTTTGACCATTCACTGATTGATACATGTACTTTTTTCTAAATAGATTATCTCCCTTTGACCATTTACGTTTAATTCTATCCAAGTTGTTCTTTATTCATATTATTTGAAACTAGACAGGATTGACTGCAATTTTTAAAAGCAGCCATTATGAAATGTCTGGTGCAACATAGATCATATATTTTAGTTATTTTTTAGTTGTCCAATGTCTCAAAATTTGATATCTACAATTAAACTGACAAACATTCTAACACCAACATTAAATAAAATTTAACTTTTTGGCAATACAAATTGTAAAAAACATTCAATCAAGGTCATGTTTCAAGGAGTATATCTGGCCACTTCGGTGGCTCATTGGTAGAGGGTTGGTCTTTACAGGTTTTGGGTTCAAACCCAATCCGGCTCATAAATAAGACTTAAATATTAGAGATACTGCGCCCTCGCCTGACTCTTGGTATATGAAGACAGAATAGAATGTAATATAATGTGCATGGGCGAGTTATATTTCTGTTTGCGGTATACTGACTCTGTGAGCTAGCATCTTAAAGTCACCCGAGTGCACCTTAGCTAGTACAAGGCTGACTATAAAACACACATGCAACGGCCTTGTTCTTAGATTTAACCTAAAAGATTAATAAAGTTCCATTCATCATGAAAAGCTAAACAAAATTTGCAGATGCGACCAACCAATGTTCACCCGGATTATCACAATTTTCTTTTATCTGGCAACATTATAACAAAAACTAGTTATCTCCCTTTGACCAGCAACTACACAGACTAGCCATCATTACATAAACTCCTGCTGACCCCAGTTTCACAAACATTCCTTATCTAAGATTTTCCTTAAATTTTGCAAATTTTGGGGCTCTATTTGGAACTTAGAATAAATATTTTTATCAAAATTTAATGCAAATAATAATAAGCTTGAAATAATCTTTAAAATGACACCTGAAATCCTCAAAATATGAAAACCTAACCAAATTATAAAGGTTTTATATTTGCAAGATTTAAGGTAAGGAAAATATTAGCTAAGGTTGAAAAACCATGGCCTGTTGTCTAACCAGAATATAAAAAATTACTTCATTTTGTGAGAATTTTAATTAATCCTGATTGGTATTTTTTTGAAAAGTACAAATTTTAGGTATAACATTGTAAATTAAAATATGTTTGGCAACTCAAAGTTGCAAGTTACTATCATTCTCAATCATTTTCATTTCACATCTGGCAGGACTAGCTAGCTAAACAGGAAGTGCTTGCCCTCCTGAAACACCTGACCTTACTTCCCTGGTGAAACTTCACATGTTTTATTTAATTTGTCAGTTTTCAAAGTTTTTCCTTTGTTTTGCGGGATTGTGATTGTCTAATTGAATGGGATTTATGTCCCAGTGAAGAATATTTCACTTATATTAAGACATCACCAGCTTGTGTGAATTGTTATCTTTGTAGTGCATTACAGCTGTAAACCCAGAGTAAACAATTCTATCCAATGTTTCAAAATCAATCCTTAACTAAGATTTTATTTAATTTAAATCTGGCAAATTTGAAAGATATTCAGGAATTCACAGTGTCATTTTAAAGATCACCTCTAGGTTCAAACATTTAAAATGTTTATTGCTGTTTCAAAAAAAAACATCGCCAAAATTTGTCAAATTTAAGTTAAGTCTTAGTTAAGACGGGCCTGAACCCAAAATGATTTATGTGGACAATGAAACTATGCAGGCTAAAAACTAGTGCCAAAACCAAACATAATGAGTCCAGTGGCCCCACTCTTAGACAGGTCCCACTTTAAGACAAGTTCCATTTTTAAACAGGTTCTACTTTTGCCAAACCAAACATAATGAGTCCAGTGGTCCCAGTGGTATTTTTAGACAAGTAACATTTTTAGACCTGTCTCACTTTAAGACAGGTTTCACTTTTAGACTGGTCCTACTTTTAGACACGTCTCATTCTTAAACTGGTTCCATTTTAAGTCAAATTTTTTCCTCAGAGGGATTCAAAAGTAACAAAATATTACATTTCATAAAACTTTATTTTTCTGATCATAAATAAAGAATTCATTTTATTACTATTTTATATTTATATACTCATTCACCCCTATTTTGAAATAGACCAACCCAGTTCCTTATATCTGAACTGTACCACTCATCTATAAGGGTGTAAGAGCAATAGAATAATAACAAATAATTTAAAATTTTGGACAAATACACACATATATATATATACACAAAACAATATACCCATCAAAATATACAAAACATTCACAACAAAATATACATACATCTGTACACACCAAAAATTGCCAAAAAGGCTTTTTGCTCACTTGGACCATCTGTCATATTGTCAAAGCCTGCAATGCTCACTTGGTCCATCTGTCATATTGTTAAGGCCTGCTATGCTCACTTGGTCCCTCTGTCATATTGTCAAAGCCTGCTAAGCTCACTTGGCCTTTTGGCCATAGATTTCAGACCAGTTTAAAAATCATGAAATGCTGTTTTCTACCCTCTGATGCTCATTTAGTCCATCTATCCTGACTAGGTCGGTGTCATTCACATGATCTGTCTGTCATGTGTCTAAGACTAGGTTGAACAGTTCTGAACAAGAACCTAAGCTACACTATTTCTACGGACCATTCACAATAATAGCTCTGTTAAAACTAAACCTCATTTGATTTTAAATGAGTTAAATTCTCATGGTTTTTTTTTAATTTGCACTATAACACAAAAAGCAAATTATAATTTTCGCTGGGTGTTAATTTTCGTGCAAAACAAAGGACTGTGAAATAAGTAAAAAATTTTACATCGCGAAAATAAATATGTATACAGTATGTAAAATACATATTTCTTGAAAAAAGGTATTTTTTACCATATGGAAATTGCACATTACCAGACATAAATTAAAATACTCAATATGAATTTGTGGATGACAGAAACAGCTCGGCTAGTAGAAAATGCATATGTACAGCTACATGTTAAAATATAATACATGCTATAAATCTCTTTTATATTGGTGTAATTTATTTTAGTGATTTGAATTTTCAGAATAAATACCTGTAAGCATATTAACTTTTTTGTCTACAGACTGAGTTATTTATTCCTAATTTTAACATTACCTGCGTTTTCCTTCATATATAACATGAAGAGAGCCAGCCGTGGTATAACAAACGATAAACCCATCGCTGTTTCATTTTAGTAACATACATGTACTCCCTTACTTATTGTATGAAGTCGTGCTATGTGTCGTGAACAATGATTGTGACATCATTTTGATTCACAAAATCATTTATTTCAATAAAGAGAATCTCAACAGCCAAATTGTTTCAATGGACCTTTTAGCAAATAAATACTGGCAGTAAAACTGTACTTTTGAAGAAAGAGTTTGCAATCTTTATTTCAATCCTTTTTTTTTATAAGTCATGTTAGAATTGAAAAATCAAAATTAACTTGTGGTATATCGTCGAACATTACTGTTAACATGCGGCGAATATATTACAAGGTGGTTTTGGGTAAAAATTGATTATTTCTTAATTTTAGTGACTAATTTTATTTTACCATATACATTAGACTACAAAAAGTGCTAAAATAAAACTGTTGCCAAAATATCTCTGACTGTTTACATTATGTACTAAACATGAACACTGCACCAATCACAATGATATAACACATAAACTGACTTATGGACCTGGCTCCGGTTTCACAATCATTCCTTAGCTAAGATTTTCCTTAACTTAAATCTTGCAAATTTTCATATCCTTATAATTGTGTTAATTTTAAAGATTATGAGGACTTTAAGGTGTCATTATTAAGATGACTTCTAGATTAAAACATTGCAGTTAGTTTTGACAAAAATATTCATCAGTAGTTTCAAAAAGTGATTACAAAAATTTGCTAAATTTAAGTTAAGAAAAATCTTAGCTAAGGAATGATTGGGAAACTAGGACCAGACAAATTATAATTATACAAAAAATTTGCAATAAAAGCTACAGGTATACAAAAATACATCAAAAAAATATTTATTTTGCGTATATTATTGAATCATAATTATTGCAGTTTTATGATAATCAGAATTACACATTTTTACATTAATTTTCATTTACGGAAATGTATGACGGAAATATAAGTGACAGCCGTTATTACACACTGATAAACATAGAACAGTTTTATTAATGCATTATGTCAGGACAGAGACCAACACTGTACATTAGGTCAGTTCCTAATAAAGTGATATTTAGTCGAACCTGCCTTAAAGACCACCTCTATATAAGGGCCACCTGCTCATAAAGGCCAGAAGAATTTTATCCCAATTCTTTATTCATATTATTTGAACCTGTGTATAAAGTCCACCTGTCCATTAAGGCCAATTTTACTGGTTCCCTCAGGTGGTCATTATAGACAGGTTTGACTGTACATTGTTTCACTCCTACTGTTGGAACCTCTCTGTGACAGTAAAATTCTCTTTATTTCCATAGAAAATCAAATTAACTTGAATAAAGATTGATATTTTTCACTTACTTGTACCTAGTCACAACAGGAAATCTGTATCAATTTGATTTAATACATTGAATTACATATCATACCAGCGTTAATTTTACAGCACTAGACCGCTGTGTCAGAATACAATTTCTCATCAGTAGTGCTTGGATAAAAAATATGAAACCATTTTTTTTTTATTTCTATTTTTATTAAATTTTATGTTTTATTTAAACTTAGTATGTTATTTAAATTCAATTTTTGTTTAATTGATTATTTTATTTAAACTTAATATTGTTATTAAATTAAATATTTATTCAAATGCAATATTTTATTTAAATTTAATATTTAACAAAAATTTATTATTAAACTTAAATTTAATACATGCATCTTACTCGAATTTAATACAGTCAAACATGTCTGTAAAGGCCATCCAAGGGGATCAGTAAAAGTGGCCTTATGAACAATTTGAACACAGGTTGAAATAATATGAATAAAGAGCAATTGGGATAAAATTACCTGGCTAATGATATATAGGTCTACACTGATGTGTCTTAACTGGAGCAGCAGAAATCTCAATTGACATATCACCGACCACGTGTGGGCATTGCCGGCGATATGTCAATTGATTTTATAGTATGATTTATTTTATTTGGATTAGTATGGAGATAATTGTGTTACATTTAAATAGTACTGCAAGTGTCACCAGGTAGACCCCAATTTGCTACCATTAAATCCCCACTTTAAATGTAAGTTTCATCTTCAAATGCAACACAGTTATTTCCTAAGTGTGAGAGTACATCAGAAGCAAGTTCAATTACTAGTACGTGTTCCCTCTTCAATACACTTGGATTGATCCCTAGAAATACTACCATTACTGGATCTCACTGACATGAAATTACCCAACCGGCACGGGATTGGTCCTTTAAGCTTGTTCAAGTTTTATTAATCATAATGATATATGTATGATGATGCAAAAATTGTATACCAAAATCAAATTATTTCCCGTTTTCCAATTTTTTGGGCAGATTCTGTATTTATGGCCTGATTCAATATTTCTAGGGACCAGTGTGGGTGTAATGGCAAGAAAAACGTTAAGGGGTATTGATCCCACCATTGACTGGCAAATCTTGTTATACACATTTTTTTTTCTAGCCCGATTAAAATTTACTGGTACAAGGCAGAAATATTTTGTTATGACTGATGGAATTTTTATCTACACGTTACCGATATCAATCTGTGGGAAATTTTAGCCATGACCAAAAAATGGACAAAAATGGAAAGTTTCTGGAGACACGAATTTGAAGTACAAATTTAAATACATGTAACAATATTATTTTAAGATAAAAATATATACCTAACACTTTTATGAACACTTTTCTTTGGAGGCATTGAACACGGGTGTTTAACCCTAGTCAAGATTTTTAATGACCAAAAATGGCAAAGTAAAAATAAAACTCTAAAAAAAATCATAACATCAGCAAGCCCTATAATAATCCCTCCCTCCCCCCCCCCCCCACCCACAATTGGTATGATCCAATATTGGAGTAAATGGAGTAGTCTAAATGGAAGAAAAGGGGTTAACTGAAAAAACAACAATACACTGGAAGTGAATATCTGTTACCTGAATGATGTTTTAACATTATACTTAACTTTTTTGTTTGGTTTTTAAAAACAATACTTGAAAATACAGTCCATTTTAAAGTATTTTTTCACAAATTTGTTAAACCATGTTACTTTTTAAAAGATTTTCTCAGAAACTGATAGTCAATGGCCATTTTGGCTACCAGTAACGGAAACATAGCAGTATTTATATTATTTTTTACATGCAATTGGTCAACTGAAATGGACAGAGTCCAATAGAAAGTAAAACATGAATTACCATAAATTACACAAAAATAAAAGTTTATACAATAAATTACTGTGACTTTGACTATGGTCCCATTTTATTTTTTTAAACATCAGATTAGAGATTTACACGGGTGATTTTGAGGCTAAATTTTTGTTAAACAAGAGGCCCATGGGCCTGATACGCTCACCTGATAACTAATGGCTAGCTGATAGATTTAAAGAACACATAAATACTAAACCCCAATGACTTTTTTCTTTACACCATGATAACCATTGTATCAATACCTACAACATTCTAATATACATGCCTATACAAAAAGTTGATAGTTTTCGAGATAATTAACCATTTTGGTATTGTTTTGCATCTGTGACCTTGATCTTTGAACCCATGACCTTTGACTATACATCAAAATGATCATTGTATCGATACCTACAACATTCTAATATACAAGCCTATACAAAAAGTTTATAGTTTTCGAGATAATTAACCATTTCGGTATTGTTTCACATATGTGACCTTGACCTTTGAACCCATGTCCTTTTTCTATACATCAAAATGATCATTGTATCGATACCTACAACATTCTAATATACATGCCTATACAAAAAGTTGATAGTTTTCAAGATAATTAAACATTTCCGTATTGTTTCACATGTGACCTTGACCTTTGAACCCATAACCTTTTTCTATATATCAAAATGATTGTTATATCAATACCTACAACATTCTAATATACATGCCTATACAAAAAGTTTATAGTTATCGAGATAATTAACCATTTTGGTATTGTTTTGCATCTGTGACCTTGACCTTTGAACCAATGACGTTTTTCTATACATCAAAATGACAGTTTTATCAATACCTACAACATTCTAATATATAGCCTATACAAAAAGTTTATAGTTTTGAGATAATTAACCATTTTGGTATTCTTTCACATCTTTGACCTTGACCTTTGAACCCATGACCTTTTTCTGTACATCAAAATGATCATTGTATCAATAACTACAACATTCTAATATACATGCCTATACAAAAAGTTTATAGTTTTCGAGATAATTAACCATTTTGGTATTGTTTCACATCTGTGACCTTGACCTTTGAACCCATGACCTTTCTCTATACATCAAAATGATCTAGGTATCAATACCTACAACATTCTAATATACAAGCCTATACAAAAAGTTTATAGTTTTCGAGATAATTAACCATTTCGGTATTGTTTCACATATGTGACCTTGACCTTTGAACCCATGACCTTTTTCTATACATCAAAATGATCATTGTATCAATAACTACAACATTCTAATATACATGCCTATACAAAAAGTTTATAGTTTTCGAGATAATTAACCATTTCAGTATTGTTTCACATCTGTGACCTTGACCTTTGAACCCATGACCTTTCTCTATACATCAAAATGATCTAGGTATCAATACCTACAACATTCTAATATACATGCCTATACAAAATGTTTATAGTTCTCGAGATAATTAACAATTACGGTATTGTTTCGCATTTGTGACCTTGACCTTTGAACCCGTGACCTTTTTCTTACATCAAAATGATCATTGTATCGATACCTACAACATTCTAATATATATGCCTATACAAAATGTTTATAGTTTTCGAGATAATTAACCATTTCGGTATTGTTTCGCATCTGTGACCTTGACCTTTGAACCCATGACCTTTTTCTATACATCAAAATGATCGTTGTATCGATACCTACAACATTCAATATATATGCCTATACAAAAAGTTGATAGTTTTCGAGATTATAATTATAATCAGAGGTAAAAAAAATTAGGTCACGACCTTCACAATCGACCTTGACCTCATTTTGAAGATACTAACAAGAAGATGTCAAAACTGAAAACCCCATGTCATTATCTGGTCAAATAGTCAAATTATAACAATTTGAAGCTATTTTACGATTTTTTCAAAATTAAACGCAAAAACGCGTAACTTATTTTTTATCCGAATTTCACAAAATGAACAAACTATAGGCTTAAGACCCTAGAGAAGCCAAATATCTCATCAGATTTTTTCTCCAATCAGTACTTTCGGAGAAGAAGATTTTTTAAGATTTTTGCACCCTAGGTCACCTTGACCTAGTTATGGTAGCCATAGCAACGCCACGAACAAATCTGAATTGCACCGGCCCATATATACTTCTGACAAAGTTTCATTAAAAACTGTCCAGTAGTTTCAGAGGAGAAGTCGAAAATAGGTGTTAACGACGCACACACGCACGCACGCACGCACACACGCACGCACACACGCACGCACATACACACGCTGCGCTATGCCATAAGCTCACATGACCTTCGGTCAGGTGAGCTAAAAAGCTTCTACTCTTGTAAATTTGTAAACATGATCAAAGATCAGGGAATCCAGATCTGATGAAGTTGTCCACATAGACAAAAATTTATACTCCCACCAATACAATCAGGTAATTTGATTTATAAATATACAATCTATGCAGTAGGAACGCCAACCCGGCTTTTTCCGAGAATTGTGTTTCGGTTTTACAATTTTTTATCCTTCCGCCGTTTTGAAAATTGGGATTACTTTTTGACAAGTGTCTGATGTCCGAAAAAGTCCCCCGTGTTTAAACTAACGATAAACCATTATAAAATATAGTTCAGCGCCGTGCACCAGTGGATTGTATGCCAGAATAACCAATATTTTAGAATTTGGGTTTAAATTTGATATAAAACATTATTATTCACACAAAATATTCGATTTCTTGACGCCAACTGATGTCGCAACAGAAACCCTAGGAATTTTTTGTCAATCTTTAAAACTTGGACACTTTTTGTGTAAAGAAAATTATCACTCGATATTTTGTAAAACATACAATAACACATCCAAAATTAAATTCAATCTAAAATCTTTCTGGTGCATCAGGTGTAAATATCTTAAAACAGCGAAAATCTGGATGGTACATTTGGTTGTCAATGTAAACAAATATGGCTGCCCCCGCGATGATCGGTGTACGAATGTGAAGTTGGAAATGACATTGCAACGTGTTTAAATTATATTCACGCGATACCGGTTTGGAGAATCATTAAGTCACATGTTCAAATCACCAAGTTTCGCAAGTTTTCAATAAAAATCCTTAGACAAAGTAATATAATCTAAACACTCATCGGTTACCTACATGTCAAACCTTGTATGCATACGCAATCAAGAGTTGTCTCTCTTTTATTGCATTTTCGCACTCTCTCTCCCTTTTGTGTGTGTGTGTGTGTGTGTGTGTGTGAGAGAGAGAGAGAGAGAGAGAGAGAGAGGAGGGGGAGAGAGAGATGTTCAGTAGAGCATATTTTGAAACACCATAAGTCATAAGATTACCTTCACAATCAATGCAACCAGTATATTCTCCAAGGAGTCATTTATCCATAATGGACATATTACCACCATACAGACTGAATCTTTAAATAACTTACATATTCAAACTGAATTTTCACATTAATATTAAAATAAATAACCACTATCCTAATTCAGAGTAAATAACAAATGAGTTTTAAAATAAATTTTGCAAAACAGTATAACCTGCTATAAAGACCACTTGTCTATAGCAACCAGTATGAAGTATCCCCAATGGAATTTACTATATATAATGACCTTCCATATATATTCCACTTGTCTAATGTGAATAAAGACCACCTTTTACAGTCCCAAATGACTACTCAACTTTCGATAAAGTCCATTTTTTTTAATCAACTTTATTTTAATTTTTTTTAATAATTTTAGCAAAAAAATTAACCAAGTACATTGTAATTTGTATATTCTTAATGCATTAAGATTAGAAATATATAATTGATATATAGATTTTTGTTGCAAAATGCATATAATAAGTAAAAAATAATTGAGGAATAAAGTGAAGTCCTTATTCTCATGTCAATGACTGAAGTCATTAGATCAGAAGGGTTATTATAATAATAACTATATTAGCATAAAGCAAATTACATGCTTGTAGCCTATTTAGAATATTGGATTATTAGTAACTAGTCTTTGTTATTTAGTGGTAGTATGTTTACTATACCTTTTGTTTTAATTAGTGACACCCTGCTTCTTAAGAAACAAGGACATTAGTCAAGATCAACTCTAACCATGTAATCAGATGTAGTCCATTAAGATTATAATGCACTTTTCAATCTTTTTCTATAATTAATTCTAAATAGTTATTTTTAAAAATAATAATAAAATAATTTTAACAAAATTTATAAAAAGGTATTTTAGAGGTATTATTTTCACTCATTTGTATACCAGTATCAACAATACATGTTTAAGGTGACCCTCTATATAAAGTCTACCACTTTTGCTCAGTCCCCTGGGTGATTTTTATATAAAGGTTATACTGTATACCAGATATCAGGTTTGATGGATGACATGATGTTGTTTTTGCTTGCCATAACCAAAATCAAGTATTAACATATTTAAAATGTGCAGGCAGAAATGGGCATAAACAGACTTAGCTATAGAAAAATTGAAACAAGTACATCTGTTGTCTTATTGCATTGGCTGCCCATGTGTGTATATTGGGTGTGTGACCATAAAAATATATTATATACACACATTGCACATGTATGGAGCTGTTTCAAAAGTCAACACCAGTGTCACCACCCCTTTGCAAAGTTTTCAAAAACAATACCTGAGGAGAAAAAGAAGATTGTTTTACCTTGAACTTTTTTGGTGTTTTTATGGTTCATCTATTCAATTGGTAAGCATATGATGTCTCTCCCTTTCAGTCTTGAAGCAATAATAGAGTATGCAGTCTATGCCATTTGAACATATGGGTTTTGAAAACTGGCTATATACCATAAGTAGCATTTTAGTAAACAGATTTAATTTATTATTGGTTGCATTTTAAATTTGAGATTTAACTAGCCAGTCATATACTGCTTCAGTTTTGGGTTTAGAAATTATTTTCCTCATTTGTTAGTTTGAATACCATATGCAAATGCACATTCTACTTTTATCTGCAAACTTAAAACAAAGGGAATTGGGCATTGTGAAATGTGACAAGTTGAATAGGTGTTTGTTGACTTCTTAGTTTATTAGGAGTGCAATTACTAACCTTCTAATCTTACATGGCTTTTGGGAATTTTATAATCAGTGGTCTCAAACTGTCAATTTAAGTGACATTGCCTCTTGTTTTTCACTTTTCAGTGGTTTTTATGGTTTGTTGCTGGTTGATTGAACTTGAATGTTGCAAGTGTAAGCTTTTCAGCTGCATATGTGAAAGCTCAAGTTAACATATGTAAATGAACACATATTCAAAACAACTTGCATGACTCAAATGGCTATGTTCCTTGAAGTTTTAGCCAATATCTCAGTATTGTATGTGAGTGCTGTAACTGTCTTAAAAAAACACAGGAATTTCTCCTGGGACTGAGATTTAATAATTTAGCTAGAAGGAAATCTTTATTAGGCCATGAAAGGCACATTATTTCAGTCTATTTGAAATATAAACACTAGACAACACCAAAATTAACAAATAATATTAAATATTCTTGCTAAATTATTTAACAAATTTATAATTTCTTGTTATTTAAACATAAATAGTTTATTGGCAAATCAGAATTTAAATTTTAATCAAATTGACTAAATCAGGGACAATATAAATTTTCCAGACATTTAAATTTTGGAATATAGTATATATCTTCACTTTTATGTGCTGGTTTACTTGACAAAAGCTTATCCAGCATTAATAGTTTAAGCAAAACCTTAATCTTTGTTAAATCATAGTATTGCATTTACCTGCAGGAAATTTAACATGGGTTGGGGTCAATCAAGAGTGAAAAAGTGACAGTGGCCAAGCTACTGTTAGGCTAGTGTTTGTACAGGGTATGTTTTCAAAGTAAAATGCACTGTCTTTCTTTGTCAGCTTAATATGGAAGAATAATTCAGTCTCAACTTTACTGATTCATTGATCAGGTTGTTAAATGACAGCTTGTAATGACTGAAATTCACAAGGCAAAGGTTGCCACAGTTGAGAAGTGAACAGTGAAGGGCCTTCTGAAAGCCTCTGGGGCCCAAATCGCATATCCTAAATAAACGGATTTATCTATTGCCATTAATTCCACAATTCAACTAACACTTATAATACACCGTACGTGGTCAATCAACATAGATTTTGCGCATGTGGTTGTCGTATGGATTTTTAGTTTGTGAAATGAGCGGTCGAAGCGGCATATTGCCGAGTTTTAACATGGAGACTGAAAGTAGGCCCTAAAATCCGGCAAATTCTGTAAGAAGTCTGACGAAAAAGATGATAATTTTAACCTAAACTTACTTTATTTCAATCGTAAATGCCATTCTGCGTCTTCTGTGTGTCCAAACTAAATATAGAACACAGCTAGGAAGCAGTACTTACAAAATTTATAGGTCAAATTAGACGAAAAATGAACCCGACCCGTACCCAAGAATCCGGACTGACGGCGATTTTTTTCACCTTTAAAACTTGGACACTTTTTGTGTAAAGAAAATTATTTGATGAATTATATATCAAAATGTGCATTGCAAAAAGATCTTTCTTTTGATATAAAAATCATTCTGGTGCACGCGCGTTGCGATAAATGGGAAGGAATCTTGTGACGAACAATTTTTAGAATTTTAGTCAGTGACTCGTTTTTATCTCTGAATTAAGATATTAAAATGTAACCGGAATCGTTAAAAGTAGTTGTGAACGAGTTTCATATATTCTGATTTTTTAATGTTACAACTTTGGTCATAACATCCGATGATATAGTGAACACAATTCCCGATTTTGCCTCGTTCAAAGGTTCGCCATTTTTTGCCCAATTTTATCTCATTTTTGCAAGTTCACAAATTTTAATGAATCCCTACGCCAGCGGCTTTGGCGTTCCTACTGTATGTACATGTATTACTTTCTATAGGAACCTCTTTTCTATGGCTGACATATTTTTCCATGAACAACGGTATTACATTTTAAGTTGTTCTCAGCAATTTTGTTTGCTCAAAATTACTACTGAATAAAGGTATTTCCTCTAGGGAAAATGACTGAAATTTCCCAATTTGCTCACTAAAATTCCCCAAAACAACAGTGATGCACTGAAAAATTATATCTAGTTGACCCACAAAATACCACAATATAGTGTCTTTGCAATGGAAGATAATGGCTATTGCCAGCATATCATAATGAGTTTACTAAATCTCAGAACTTAAATTTTCCCAATCTTGAAGGCAGAAGGTAGTTATAAAAAATGTAACAAAATCACTTGTTCTGTGATGGCATATGAGGCTTAATTAACCATTGAACTATCTAGAAATTGTGTTTATAGTGCTATAACTTCCATTGCCGTGCAAAGGAAACCAAATAACGCATGCTAGAGCGTTATGACTAGTTTGCTTTGCACGGCAATGGAAGTTATAGCACTATAAATGCCATTTCTAGACAATTCAACGGTTATACTTAAATTTCGCCTTTTTAGAAATCTTATTTTTGATTTTGAATCCTGAAATAAATTTAAAACACTGCCGTGTACGACATGCAATTTCAATTCCTGAAACAGCCTATCAATGACGTCACAGGCATAGGTGTCATCAAGAAATGAGTGACGTCACATTAGCAAATGTAATTCTAGTCGTATAACTTCCTTTGGTCTAAAACATAGATTAATACAATCAAACATCATAAATATAAATATTAATGCACAAACTCCATATTTCTATTTCTATGTCAACTTCTATTTATATCCTGTGACCTAGTTTTGGTAGCCATGGCAATGCCATGAACAAATCTAAATTGCACTGACCAAGACATACTTCTGACCAAGTCTCGTTGAAATCTGCCAAGTACTTTCAGAGGAGAAGTCGAAAATGTGTGTTGACGACGCACACACACACGCGCATACACACGCTGCACCATACCATAAGCTCACATGACCTTTGGTCAGGTGAGCTAAAAATCATAATTCACAAACAAACCACTTAAAAGATTGTAAATATAACTTATAAGGATTGACTTTTGTTTTAAATTCATTCATCAAGATATGAACTGCTAAAGCAGGATGGGACAAACCAACGATAAATGTGGATGGATGATTTGGCCCAGCCTGCTGTAACAGTTCTATCTTAACTATAAAAAACAAACATTAATCCTTAATTAGTTCCATAAAATTGCAAAGTTTATAATTTTCTCATAGATCCCTTAATTTCAGCAACTTTTAAAAATAATCTCACAACAAAATAATTAAAAGTCTCCTTACAACAAAAATAGTAATAACATAATTATGACAGTCAAATCTGTCTATAAAGGCCACCAAATGGAACCAATAAAAGTGACCTTTGTGAACAAGTGGCCCTTATATAAGGGAACCAGTAGAATTACCTTTATAGACAGGTGGCCCTTATATACAGTCCAACTTGTTAATAAAGGCCACTTAAGGGAACCCAGTAAAAGTTACCATTGTGGACAGGTGGCCCTTGTATACAGTAAAACCTGTCTATAAAGACCACTTAAGGGAACCAGTAAATGTAGTCTCTATAAACAGGTGACCCTTATATACAGTCAAACCTGTCTCTAAAGACCACTTAAGGGAATCAGTAAAAGTTACCTTAATGGACAAGTGGCCCTTATATACAGTCAAACTTGACAATAATGGCCAATAAAGGGAACTAGTAAAAGTGACTTTTGTAGGTAGCTGGTCCTTATATACATGTTCGAATAAAGAGCAATTTGGATACGATTCTACTGGCCTTTAAAATCATTTGGTCTTTTTTTAGAGGTGGCCTTTAAAACCAGGTGGTCCTTTAATAGAGGTGGTCTTTAAAATCAGTTGGTCCTTATATAGAGGTGGCCTTTAAAATCAGTTGGTCCTTCTATAGAGGTGCCTTTAAAATCAGTTGGTCCCTATATAGAGGTGGCCTTTAAAATCAGTTGGTCCTGATATAGAGGTGGTCTTTAAAATCAGTTGGTCCTGATATAGAGGTGGTCTTTAAGACAGGTTGGACTGTAACAACATTTGATTTGATTTACTGACCATGATATCTCGTAAAATAATTTTCAATACATTTAATTTATACACAATCAACATTTAGGCTAGTACAACCCAGTAATACAACATGTTTTCATAAACATTTTCAGATATAATACTAATATATATGCGAAAACATTGACCTGTCTGCTTGACCTTTTATAAGAAATATTCCTATATGATGGTCCACTTTATAAATGTGTATAGTAAAGTCTGTCAGCGATATTGTGGCAGAGTGTTTATAAACATGAAAGAATCTATATAATGTAGATAGCCTAAGATAGGCATATACAAAGGTGGGGTTGACAAATGAACGCATGAAGGCGTGAATATACGTATACGACAAGACAGCATTTAATAATGTATAATGTATAATAAACTGGCCCGTGTTCATAAACACGCTGCCACAATATTACTGACGGACTATACCATTTTAGGATAAGCGGCTCATACATAAACAATGCATGTTTCCAGTGATGTAGACAGAAATTACACCTGTGTTCCCTTTACCTAAATGTACCAGTCCATAAAAAATATTTAAGTTAGAGGTCAATGTTATTTGCCTTTAATTACCCATGTTTGTTTTCAAACAAAAAAGATGTTTTTAACATACATGTATAATTCGCCTTAAAAATTTCAGAAATATTTAAATGAATTTTGACTATTTCAATTTGTTTTTATACCAATAAATTATTCCTCAAAAAAAAAAACACACAAAAACGCATTATAAATAATAACAACTGTTTTTTTTTCTTTCAATGTTGTCTTTTTTCAAATTTTAAAACAGAACCTGTATTTATAAACCCAAGTCACACCCAAACACCATCCACACATGCTGCCTAATCACCAGCCACGCCCAAACACCACCCACACCTGCTGCCTTATCACCAGCCACGCCCAAACTGTCCAACACATGAAGCTGATGAAATGTCAACATGAAATAAATTTTTCAAAATTGTTTGCTGTCCAGTTGCCATTGCACTGATTAACTAGTTGGCTGATTGACAACTTGAGATCTGTCAATTTTTATCTAGACCATACCCAAATCCTTTAACGATCACTGTGGTAACTTAAAAACTGAAAACTAGAGATCTGCCAATCATCAATATGACCACGCCCATAATATGTTTTTCAACCAATGGCTTTCTCAGAAATCCTGTCAATCAATGGCTACCTTTCCACCTGGAAAACTTTTTCACATTCAGCATTTTAATATCTTTCAGAAGTCAATAAATAAATAAAATAAATTGTTTAAATTTCCTAATTCTACTGTTTTCATTTTTTCTTCTTGTTTTTCACTTGTTGGTCTTTTTCTTTCTTTTGTTGTTTTAATTTTTTCTTTTCTTCTTTTAATCTCTGTTTCTCTCGTAGACTAGCCACTAGTTTGTATGTAAAGAAAGCTGAAAAAAGTAAAAAATAAACAAGTTTAAATTTTACATGACACACCTACAAAATCATGGAGAATTGACTATTTAAGGTCTCTTTCACAGGATGCTGTGCCTATAAATTTTATACAAAGTACTTGGTGCAAGAATCGACAATACCAAATTTAAGTCTTAGTCATACCAAACCAGGATTCAAACCATAACATCCCAAAAATGGGCCAAGCTCTATAACCACTGAGCTACCAGTGGTCTTGAACAGTTACTGGTCACAGGTTTCACTGCCTAATTCTTGAATTCTCTTAACAAGAAATTCAAAAGTTTATATCAAGCCACAGATACCTGATGAAAACCTTCAATACACACACACATACACACACACACACACACACACTATTTTGCCATATGGCAAAATCTTAAATGGTTTGTTGTCTAGGTTACATATAATTATGATTGCTTAAATTACCTGTAAAAAATTGTCTAGTATCAAATTTTTTAAAAATCAAAATTCAATGTTGAGAAATGGATGTTTAGGTAAAAATGTTCAACCTTTTTTAAACCATTAATCACAATTTTATCCGAGTCCAGGTGAGCTAAAAAAAATTTAATTACCTATAACAATTCCAGGTATCAAAATTAAGAAAAACATTAAAATTCCCTGACCTCCAGAACCCACTAAATTTTCACCATATGGTTCAACCATTGTGACTTAGTTAAAACTTTACACGTTAAAAGTCCAGGTGTGTCCAGATGTTGTTACACGTACAGGTAAACTGTACAGGTATGTTAACGTTACACTAGACAAGGTAATCTAGTTCTACTCTGATATAAAACAGTGTACAACACATAGTGTCATGTCTGTGTGTGCTGCTGTAAATATTCTGATATTTGTCATTTTATAAATTAATAATAACTACAATGTCAGTTTTTATCTATTTATTTATTTATTTATTTTTTATTTATTTATTTATTTTTATTTATTTAAGAAAGAAGCTAAAATGATTGAAAAAATAATATAAAAAAAACTGGTACAATCTGTATTTTCATTTCTTTTGCTAGCTTGGAAATTTTTTTGCTGCTATAACTTATCAAACACATGATAGAAAGTAAAATATCCCTTTTTTATTAAAATCAAGTTTCTGTCTGTCCTTCTGTCAGAAACTCTTGTCTGTTCAAATTCTGCAAAATAATGAAGCACTACTTCAACAAAGCATTAATAGATGCTAACCTGAGTAGGTTTGCACATTCTATTGGAAGTTATTGTCCTTTGAAGATAAGTGATAATCACAAAAAATGAACCTGCTGGCAGTGGATCCTAATTCACGGAATTTAACAAGTTGTTCTTGTCTTTTTTTCTAGAGAAATGGAAAGGTTATGGATAAAACTCAACGTTTTGGTTACTATTTTATTAAAATCTTGTATTGTCCGACTTGATTTGAAATTTACAAAAGTTTTAAGTTACCAGTTTTTAGATTTGTTCTCCTTATAGTATTTGAAACTTAATTAACTAGAAAAACCTCCTATAGTGACCACCTGTCTTTATAGTAAAACCTGCTATAGTGACCACCTCTATATAAAGACCACCTGTCTATATAGTAAAACCTCCTATAGTGTCTACCTCTTTATAAAGACCACCTGTCTACATAGTAAAGCCTGCTATAACCACCGACCACCTCTATATGTAACATTTCCTGTTCATGTTTTTTTCATGATCAAAGTTTTTGTCTCGCAATTACAACTCTAGTGAAAGAGACATGTGGTCTTTATGTACAGGTTTTACTGTGTGGTTAATTATCAGAATGTTTACAGTCTAGTGAGAGAGACATGTGGTCTTTATGTACAGGTTTTACTGTGTGGTTAATTATCAGAATGTTTACAGTATTTTAAAAACAATACACATGTACAATAAAACTGCCAAGGGGAGGGAAGGGTTTTTCATATCAATCAGTCATTTAAAATTTAAAATTCAAAAGTTTTTGTCAAAAATTAAATTTTTTGATTTACAAATGTACCAAAAAAAATATTAAACATTTTATTTTTATGACAAAATAAAATATAAAAATTAAAGCAATTAAAACCATTTAAAATTTAAAACAAATTTCCCTTATTAGAGCACAAATATAGATTTATAATTTATCTTGTTCTCTGTGAAAACTGCCACATGTTTCCTCGGTAACAGCTTTTACCAGACCAGCAAGTTATTCATGGACTGTTTTAAACTGGTTACAAGTGTACAACTGAAGTGGATGGATTCAGGAATTTCCTCTTGCCAGGGTGTTTTAATATGGCTGGGTTTTGTTCCTGATAGCCAAAATTGCAACTACTAATTCTTTAAAAAATGAGCAAATTTGTTTTTAAAAAAATAGTTTAAGAAGTACCATATTTTTATAAATTTTCAAAAAATTGGCTACTAATAGTTTTAAAAATTGTGGAAACCTAGATCTGGGTAGGAAAACATCTGGTAAATGTTGGTAAAACGTGGTGGTAAGTGCTATATTCAGACTCCTAGTAGCCAAAATCACCATTGGCTTCTAACTTTTGACATTTTTTTTTCAAATCTACATGTATTGTATCAAATTTGTGAAACAAGAGGCCCATGGGCCTGATACGCTCACCTGATAACTAATGGCTAGCTGATAGATTTAAAGAAAACATAAATACTAAACCCCAATGACTTTTTTCTTTACATCATGATAACCATTGTATCAATACCTGCAACATTCTAATATACACGACTATACAAAAAGTTAATAGTTTTCAAGATATTTAACCATTTCAGTATTGTTTCACATCTGTGACCTTGACCTTTGAACCCATGACCTTTTTCTATACATCAAAATGATCGTTGTATCGATACCTACAACATTCTAATATACATGCCCATACAAAAAGTTTATAGTTTTCGAGATAATAAAACATTTCGGTATTGTTTCGCATATGTGACCTTGACCTTTGAACCCATGACCTTTTTCTATACATCAAAATGATCGTTGTATCAATACCTACAACATTCTAATATACATGCCTATACAAAATGTTTATAGTTTTCGAAATAATTAACCATTTCGGTATTGTTTCGCATCTGTGACCTTGACCTTTGAACCCATGACCTTTTTCTATACATCAAAATGATCGTTGTATCAATACCTACAACATTCTAATATACAAGCCTATACAAAATGTTTATAGTTTTCGAGATAATTAACCATTTCGGTATTGTTTCGCATCTGTGACCTTGACCTTTGAGCCCATGACCTTTTTCTATACATTAAAATGATCGTTGCATCGATACCTACAACATTCTAATACACTGTATACATGCCTATACAAAATGTTTATAGTTTTCGAAATAATTAACCATTTCGGTATTGTTTCGCATCTGTGACCTTGACCTTTGAACCCATGACCTTTTTCTATACATCAAAATGATCGTTGTATCAATACCTACAACATTCTAATATACAAGCCTATACAAAATGTTTATAGTTTTCGAGATAATTAACCATTTCGGTATTGTTTCCCATCTGTGACCTTGACCTTTGAGCCCATGACCTTTTTCTATACATTAAAATGATCGTTGTATCGATACCTACAACATTCTAATATACATGCCTATACAAAAAGTTTATAGTTTTCGAGATAATAATTATAATCAGAGGTAAAAAAAAATTAGGTCACGACCTTCACAACTTACCTTGACCTCATTTTGAAGATACTAACAAGAATATGTCAAAACAGAAAACCCCATGGGATTATCTGGTCAAATAGTCAAGTTATAACAATTTGAAGCTATTTTACGATTTTTTTTAAATTAAACGCAACAACGCGTAACCTATTTTTTATCCGAATTTCACAAAATAACAAACTATAGGCTTAAGACCCTAGAGAAGCCAAATATCACATCAGATTTTTTCTCCAATCAGTACTTTCGGAGAAGAAGATTTTTTAAGATTTTTGAACCCCTAAGTCACCTTGACCTAGTTATGGTAGCCATAGCAACGCCGCGAACAAATCTGAATTGCACCGGCCCATATATACTTCTGACAAAGTTTCATTAAAAACTGTCCACTAGTTTCAGAGAAGAAGTCAAAAATAGGTGTTAACGCGCACACACGCACGCACGCACACACGCACGCACGCACATACACACGCTGCACTATGCCATAAGCTCACATGACCTTCGGTCAGGTGAGCTAAAAATGCTTTTACAAATTTAATTTTTGGAAATTTAGCTACTAAAAATTTTGAATTCATAGACACCTAAGGTGTGTTGTAACTTGTGTACAACTTTGTGCATATTTAATTTTTTTCTGTTTACTGTCAGGCTTGGTCACGAATGTGTCGGCCCACCAGTACACTTGTCCAGGTCCCTAGAAATACCAGCACAGGTCCCTAGAATACCAGATTGGACCAGTCTGTAATTATAGAACAAGACAATAAACCTTTGTTTTAAGTTTTTAAGGGTAAATTTTGTAATTCAAGACCAGTGTGAGCATACAGGTGAGGTGTACATATAATAGAACAAGCTAATTGTAGATTTGAACCATCAACAAAGTAAAAATATTTATTTAAAGAAATTTGAATATCCAGAACATTATAATAGGGTATTTGAGCAACAAAACTGTAAGAAACTAAGATATACTGCGAGTTCATTATTATAGGAATAAAGTTAATTTTTCTTTTTGCACAATGAATAATTCGCATAGCGAATTATGTTACGTGTGCAATGTCCAATTCTTTCATACTTTCATAACTTTATTTCTTATAATTCAATTTATAGAATTTTTTGTATAATTTAAATAACAATATTGCCGTAGCAAGTAAAAAATAGCATCTCAATGGAGTAGGAATTCAAATGTCCCTGTGCATCATCCACAATAAGATGACGTCACTGAGAGCCAATCTATTCATGCAAACATAACAAAAAAAAATATGACCAATCAAAATGCACAAAACAAAGGAGAATTGAATTATTTATAAATAGCCAAAATTTCAAAATTTGTTTTTTACAAAAGGCCCTCCTTAAAAATCATAGAATGAACACTGTAACTTAGTGTAAGCAACATTATGTTTACAATTCGTTTAAGGTATTATCCCAAATATGGAAATTGTATAAACTGATGGATATATAATGCTAATTTAGGATAAAACCTCCTGGTCTTTCTGTGGTCCCAAGAATTACCAGACTGGCATGTAATTGTAGCGGTCTGGGTAGCTCAGTGGTAGAGCGCTCGTCTATAGTGCAGGAGGTTCCGACTTCGATCCCCGGTCCGACCCTGCATTTTGGTATCGGATAGGTTCTGTCATCCCACAACCCTCTATCATCAATAAAAAGGCTGTTGATGACAGAAATACTCAAATAGTTTAGTCTTTTAGCTCATTAGATAGAGCATCCGTTTAGTATGAATTGGAAAGGTACTGTGTACGATCCCAGATTTGTTCAATGCATTTAACTCTTTTCTGTTACATATACATATAGCTGAAATACATATAAAAAAAACATGTTCAAACCACAAAAACCTACACCACCACTAGTAACCACCACCCCTTCCCCCACAATTTCATAGCTACAAGGGCCGTATGACTGTACAGTTAAATAGCAGAAGATTTAGAAAAACTAAATCTTACACAAATGAGTTACTAAATGTATAATTTTAACTTTGTCAAAATAAGACTACCTGCACCCGGCGAAAAATCACTATTAACACTGATCCATGAATGTGACAGATTTAACTTCAACAGATGGAAGGAACCAGCAGGTGTTTTGTTTGAACTCACCGACTAGAAATCCTATAATTATTCCAGGAACTATAAACACTGTGTTATCAATGCTCTCCTTCACAGGTCCTGACCCGTATTCTACCATTTTTGTAGTAATTTGTGGCAAATTGCTTCTATAAGCCGGTAAAATTTGACGTCTCTATGCCAAAACCCTCAACCCGGAAGCAACGTTGTTTGAATGAATTGTGGGAAGCAGGATGTCAAAAGACCTAACATGCCAAAACTGAACCATATAAAATGTCACAACACCAGTCAAGCGTATCAGACCGGCTTGCAAACGTACCCACATAAACTTTTTTTCTGAAAATAATTCTGATTTTTGATTACCATCATCATCATTTATTGATTTACTCATACAATCAGATAATTAAATAATACTAATTATGTTTTTAAACTATTAACATAAACTTGCAGGTTGACTAATGACCAATTTGACGGATTTATTTGTTTTTTACGGATTTGTGCCATAAAAACGAATAAACGGACGGATAAAATGAAAAGGTAAAATTAGGCTTTTTCTATTTTGACGTTCTTTTCGGACTTTTTGTATGGAAATCATGATTACCCGTGAATCAAAAACTTAACGGTAATAAAAACGAGTACCTCAATGGCAAACTTATTGTAACCAAGCCGGGTTCGTCTCAGGTCGTACACACGTCTCACTGACTCACCTTCACTTCACTTCACTTTACCAGTATGTCAAAATACCCGTTATGCTAGATACCAGACAATACAGGCAGACTATTAATTAAATCACAATACTGCTGTACACTTTTATGATGTTGAGACTACAATAAATGAGACCGTTTATTGCTAGGGTTCGTTGAGCCAATATAATATAACCTCGGTCTTACTGTAATAAGTGTCGAGACTACACCGGAAATAGCCGACAACAATCAATAGGTTCGCATATAACCAGTAAAAAGACTCCAAACGATACTTATATACTTTAGGTTATTGTTAAGTGAGTTCACCCTCAAACTGCACCTAAGCAGTGTATTCTATACCCAGATACCTATATTGAAACTAGATTGAAGGGATCAAACGAAATATTATACACAATCAACGGTCAGATTGTGATAATACATGTGCAAGTAACCAGAATCGAACTCGGGACTGACTGGATGGCTGTATATCTGCAAGGTAGGCTTTATATTGGGAACGGGTAAGCCTAATGGAATGTCAGGTGGTGTATCTGGTAGCGACCAGCCTGTAAATCTCCGCAGCTGGTGTTCACTGGTATTCGAGACTAGGTCAGTCACTACACAAATTGACAAGTATTTAATTAACTAGATACACTACCAAACTGAGCAACTGCTAGAAAAAACGACTTCAAGATTGAATAAAATAAAACAAATTTATTAACAGTTCAAGAAATAAATTATATATGACACTTATGATCTCTGTCACACTTTAACAGCTATATAACTATGACTGAAATAAACAGAAAACAATAACAACCTAGATATCCATTAACACTGAAACTGTTGCCTCTCCTACAACCAGACTGACTGTAATAAAATGTACAACTTACGCCCTACCTAACCTAGCTCACAGTATAACATGTCACCTTAGAATATCAACATGGCGATACAACTGAAGTTAGCCTCTTCAACGGCCGTATGACATTTGCGCCGATTTTTGAAAATTCCATTTTTCATTTGCGCCGATTATTTTTTTTATTATTTACCTGTAATTGCCTGTAAAATGTTTTAGGTTACCGCGCCTGTTGAAAACTGCAAGAGTACAAATAATGGTCCAGAGTCATTTCATTCTCAATACAATGAACAATTTTATTCGCATCATCCGAACATGTGTATCAGTAGGATAGCCAAGTCCAAATTGTGCGTTGGTTTTAAAATTTGAGACCTTCCGCAGTAAATAAAAAGGGATTACTTTTTGGCAAGTGTCTGAACCCGAAAAAATTCGCCATTTTCAGAATCGTTTTTATACCATAAAATTAACATTTCTAGCTACGAATATGACGCAAGCGTGTGAGGAATTAACTAAACTTTATACATGTATCAAAAAGTCCGAGATAAAACGCCACATTTACTTAAAATTACTGATATCCCGACGATAACCGATTTCTCTTGAAATCAACAGAAATTTCTTCTCCATTTTTGAAACTGGTACGTTTTTGTGTAAAGAATACTTTTCCAAGAAATTTTAATACAATGTCAGAAAATTATTATAGTATACGCCAGTAAATTATCGTACCTGGTGCATGAGGGTTAAATATGCGAAAATCGCAAAAATCCAACAGCATGATTTCAGTACGTCTTGTTGTCAATGAAAACAAATATGGCCGCGACCTTGATAAACATTGTTCAACGTAATGACGTAAACAACGTTCCCCGTGTCAAATATATAGGTCAACTGTCTACTGTATACACAGTACACGCAATGTACAGTACAGACCTGTCGAAGTTTAACACTAAGCAAACCAAAAGAAGTCAAAGCTCGACTGCCGAGTGCCAAGGTATGGAAAGGTAGCGTCGAAAAGCTGCTGAGAGATAGATGGCAACTGCTGTCGATATAAACACCAAACGAGGAACCAATATGGGCTGTCGGCACTAATTCGTTAGCTGGTGCTAAACTTTGTACAGGTCTGTACTGTATTTATCGATTTTTTTGCAACAGGCATCCTCATCTGGCACACATCATATGACATGTGTTTGTTGATGGAGATACTTTAGGACCCCAACAGGAATAAATAAATAAATAATAAAAAAAATAAATAAATAAATCTACAGAGAAATAAGTTAGAGCTGGGATACAGTATGTTGAGCAGAGTACAAAATGTCTAGGAGGTTAGAGATGATAAATAAATAAATAAATAAATAAATAAATCAGAAATTGTTCAGAGAAATAAGTTAGAACTGGGACACAATATGTCAGCAGTTAATAAATAAATAAATAAATAAGAAATCTACAGAGAAATAAGTTACAGCTGGGACACAATATGTCAGCAGTTAATAAATAAATAAATAAATAAATAAATAAATAAATAAATAAATAAATAAATAAATAAATAAATAAATAAATCAGAAATTCTACAGAGAAATAAGTTAGAGCTGGGACACAGTATGTTGAGCTGGTTACAAAATGTCTAGCAGGTTAGAGATTATAATAAATAAATAATAAATAAATAATAAATAAATAAATAAATAAATAAACCAGACATTCTACAGAGAAATAAGTTAGAGCTGGGACACAGTATGTTGAGCTGGTTACAAAATGTCTAGCAGGTTAGAGATGATAATAAATAAATAAATAAATAAACCAGACATTCTACAGAGAAATAAGCTAGGACGCAGTATGTTGAGCAGGTTAGTGATGATAAATAGGGTAAATACATAAAAAGAGATCAAATAAGTTGCATTTTGTCTTTCCTCAAGGTACTAACATGAAATGTGGCATGGGTACCATGGAAAGTAACCTCAGATATTTTTTGGAAAAATAAACAAATATTTTTATATGAACAAAATTAACATTTAAAAAATAAAAGATATTGAATTACTAAAAAGCTAAAAAAAAATTATGAACAGGCAATAGTTAGAAATTTTGTCATATTGTTGTTTGTTAAATGAATGACAAGTGGGCCATAATAGCATTTAAAAGGACTAAAATTGTCTAAATTATCAAATTAATTTAGAAACTACACAAACAGGTGATTTTATGGGGAACAGGTACTTTCTAGTTGTTCTGGCTGTGATAAATAGATAAATCATTTACAAATAAATCAAAAACTATGGGATCATATGGCAGTGTTCATTCTAGAAAGGGGCTGTTGATCCTTTATTTTGCCAAATGGCACCATTGTAAAGGCCATAGTGGGCCACATTTGAAATTAGATTTCAAATGCAAGTTCAAAATATTTGAAGCATTGTCATATATAAAAGTCATTATATGAAACTTTTAAATACTTCATTACAAAAGCTTTTACATCAGCCTAAAAGACTACAAGTCACATCAAACATTAGATGTGTGCAAATTTATTGATGTTATTAAACTTGTTATTAGAGGAATTTTATTAGAAATGAACCCATCTGAAAAAATCCTAGAATGAACACTCATGGTTATTACTGTTTACACATAATGGAACATTTTACAAAGAAAAATGTATTATGTGTGACTAAATCAACTTTGTAATTGTAATAATGTTGAATGTCTCATTTATGTAAAATTAAAACATAACAATATCTTTAATACACTAGAACTAGATATCATCAGACATTTATGAATGTTTCATTTTATATAGAATTAAAAAATCAACACATATAGCAATATCCTTAACATACTGGGAATTATATACCATTACACATTTATGAATTGAATGCTTCTCTTGATACTGAATACCTCTTTTTACCACATGAAATGCTTTCATGCACCCTTGTCTGAAGTGTAGCATACAGCATAGGTTAAAATCTTACTATGTCAGAAAGTTTGCCAGTTCTCTTGTTGAGGGGTGTGTTTTACCTCAGGGATGAAGCCTAACTATTTTGAGTTTGGGGCCAGCTCACTTCATAAAAGAATTTGTAACAGTAATAAATGGCTTAAACGTGTAAACATTAAGTGACCCACACTGGATTTTAGAAGCCATTGGCTACTGGGCCCCTGCAAATCTTCATCCCTGTACCTAGTTTCCCCTTAATCTCATTTACCTGATTATAATTGAAATAATCTTGAATGGAGTGTGTATACCAACCAATCAATTCTAAATTTAACTAAAAAATCAATAAATCTGGAATGGCCGTGTGTTACAATTATTTTAAATTCGTTCAAACTAATAATGCCCATTTGGATACACTGTGTCATGAATTTCACTGCATTTGCATCAACTTATTTCTTAATGTTATTATCAAACCAGTTCCCATGAATTTTCCTGAAAGAAGGCGGTATTTATTTAATAGAATTTTACAATTTTACAGAAATTACTGAAATTCCTAAATATTTTACAGATCTGTATTTAATAATTATAATATGGGTTAAATTTTTAACCAAGTCATGATTGGTATTAACTTTTCCTATTCCTACTTCCACATAGTCTATTTTAAATGTTATTTGTGCTATGTCAAGTTGACTTAAAACTTTTAATGAAGCAAAATAATCAGTTTTTTTATGTCTAAATTGTACTAAAATAATAATGCCGGGGTTATTGGCATAGAACAAAAACAAAAATTTAAATAATAAAGACCAATGTTGTGTTGACTCTGGCTAAACTAACATGGGAGATGTTTCCTCATTTTGGAAATATTTCATAAAGAAAAATCCAGTCTAACCCTTTAATGATGTTAGCTTATTTATCCAATGATATGTACTGATATGACAGACAGGTCCTGTTTATATTTTGCCAGCAAAGCAAAATCAGTTGGTAATTTTCTGTAATTCTGAGTCCCTAACTAGCCCTACATGAGCAGGTTGCACTGTACACTGTATTGGCACAGATCCCGAGTCCATATGGGTAAAATTAGAACACATGCGTATCTAATGTGTTCGACAGCCATGCAGATCGATCATACATGACAAATAAGGCAAAAAATCTTGACTATTTTGTCCAAAATACACGATGACATTTTCTGCATGCTAAAATTGTGATCGAAGCGGGACAAATGCTAATCAAATATGTCCGACTGGAAGTAGTTCCAAAAAATCGGCAGATTAGACGAGAAATGAGTGAAAATACAATATTTTTAAGGAAAAACTTACTTTATTTCAACAAAAATATCTCCACAGCGTCTCTCGATTATCAAATTTATACATTACTTACAATAAGGAAGCTGTCTTAGCATTTTTTCTGTGTCAAATTAGCCGGAAAGGGGGCGGCCCATGATCGAGAATCCGGCAATGCATCGATTTTTTCAACATTTGAAACTGGTACGTTTTTTGTGTAAAGAAAATTATTTGACAAATTATACATCAAAATAACCGTGAGAAAAAGTTCTTTCCGTTCATGTAAAAACATTTTGGTGCATGAGGAACTGCGTACACAGAATGATATTTTTTAAAGTTTCAATTTTCAATTTTTCGCCGGTGCCTCACATTCAATTACGATTTAAATTGTTAAATTCTCACCGACTTTGATAAAAATCGTCTTTAATGACTTACTTTTGTCCTCAAAAGACGATAAAATACTACAAATAGTATTAAAAACTCGCAGTGAAATAAATATTATGTAATTCTACCGCCTCGAGTGAATTCAAATTTTTGACAATTTTTTCACTTTGTCTGCGCGTGAAATTTTGTTTGATGAATCAATGCGCTGGCCGGGTTGGCTATCCTACTGTATAGTCATCGATGTAATCAAGAAAATCCAAGCTACCACTTACGTTAAGATGCGAACACTTGGTATGCCTGCCGCCGTACGCAAACCAGAAAAGGAGAAGATGAACTTTGTTCTCGATCGCTACAACAAGTACCGAAATGGTGAAGTTACAAGATCGGACTATAAAAGATGTGTTGCATACAAGTACTCGACCAGAACATACTAGTATCTATAATCTGTATTCCGTTTTCGTAGTTGTGCTTTTAGTGTGTAAATAGTTTTAGTGGATTTTATGCGTTTTATAATGCTATACTTTTATTAAGAGATGAACTTAACTTTTTAAATATCCTGCTCAAAATCCTACTTCCACCTCCCCGTGGTGAACAGGGGGCAACAGTTATGAAAATAACTGGCTAACGGAAGAGGTTCACCTGAGAAATAACAAAAATTACCTATTTTATCTGAGATTTACCTGTAAAAAATTGGCGCAAATGAAAAAAAAAAATGGCGCAAATGAAATGCAAAACGCCGTCTTCAACAAGGCTTATGTTAGTTCGTGTTTGTTGTTACAACAGTAACATGGTATAACATAATCAGGCGTCCACATAAGTTTGAATCTTTTAAATTACGACCGTCTGGCGGTGACAATGAAACAGAAAAATTGATAGTTTTTTTCAAACAAAACAAAACGTCTTGAAGTTGATCAGATTTGATTAAGAATAATTAAAAGCAGATTATATCGCGTGTGTTTCATGATATTGCAAACATCAGATGCACAAAAAATATTGATTTTGGAAAATCGCGTCGAATGATCTAAAACTTTGTAATTCCCCCTCGAAGTGAGTATGAATCCATCCAAATCAAAATCCAAAAGCAAAATAAAAACTTTGAAACTGACAAGTTAGGTTAAACATGTGGACTTCCGCCAGGGAAGTGAGGCCGGGTACTCCGGAAGGCTAAGCACACCCTGTTAAGCTAGCTACACCCGCCAATTGTATAATCAAAATTTAGAGTGACAGGAACATGGAACTATGGGGCGTCAAATATATCCAAGCTATGTTTCCATTCCTGGTAGCCAAAATCGCCATTGGCTACTAATTTCTGAGGAATTCTTTCTTTGTGGAAACCTAGTCCAAGGCAATCCTGGACACACAGAAATCGTGTTTATCAAAAATATCGGGAAAACATTTACACACACACACTTGTTTCTGATATTTAAAAAAATAACACTCTATACTTAACATAATGTTGTGTTGAAGTATAGTGTTATATTTTCAAATATCAGAAACAAGTGTCCGTGGAAACATTGCCCTCTGACACCCCCGTATGCCCGTTTGGTGTGAAATTTTAGTTTTATTTGAATCCACATCATTTCACCTAGCTACGGGCCTGACAATCCACTAGAATAAAATAGCTGTACTTAACAGCATGGAAACCAAAGACGCATTGATGGGAAACTTGCAGACGTCATCTCACGTGACTACTTCAGTACCATTTGATGAAGTGTAAATACACCCGACCTGTAACTTTCGGGTACGGTAATGGTGCATGCCTACTGCCCATATATTTTGCACGATAATACCTTTCATCTGAAATATTTAAAGAAATTATTTTTAATCTGACATTTTTATGATATTACATATATAGACTAGTTAGAAATGGATTATTTTTCAAGCCTGCGCAAAAGTACATAGGATTGAGGCCACAATGGCCTAATGAACAAGACCGCTCTTACCGCTGTGAGTTCGAGTACCGCTCAGACCACATGTGGGAAAGTGAATTTCCTTGCCGTTGGTTCACCCAGTGTCAGTATAATGTGACTGGGGGAGTGGTACGCTTGTCTGCGGCGTACTGCCTCTGTGAGCTAGCACCTTAAAGTCGCCCCTGAGTGCGCCCTGGTACAAGTCAGACCATAAAACACACGTGCACTACACATGCATACACGAACTTGTTCATAGATTAATCCATAAAGATTAATAAAGTAGTCATGAATAGCTGCCGAAATTGCCGATGCGACGTTAAGCAACATTCAACAACAACAACAAAAGAACTTGAAATATTCTGATACAAAAACACATTACTAAACAATTGAACTGTTTAGAAATGCGGTTCATAGTCGATATGAACGCAATTGATATGCAAGCAAACTGAATGACGCGTGTTAGCGCGTTATGATTAGTTTGCCTTGCATATCAATTGCGTTTATATCGACTATGAACCGCATTTCTAAACAGTTCAATTGTTAAATCAAGTATAAGAATAGCGAGACAACGAATGGAATTTGTAAGTAAACTTCTGTAAAGTGAAATTTAGAATTAATTCATGTTTTAATAATTTGTTTTAGTTCTTTTCTGCTCTTTTCATTCTTGTAAAAATTGATCCATATATCTTTGTATATACTGCTAACAAAAGGCGAGAGAATTTTATTATGTAGTATCTGTATTTTAGTACTTTGTAAAGACAACAGCTTTTTAATGCTGAACTGTGATGCTTTTTTACAAAATGTATACCTTTTTAAAGGTACTGTACATTTAATGCTATTTTTAGCTATAGCATAATTAATTGTTTTAATATGTATTAAATAATGAAAGTGTCTCATAAGTCAGTAATGGCTGGGCATTAATACTTTTAGTGAGAAAATGTTTCCATTTTTATGTATGTACATATTAAATGTGTATTAATGTGTGACACTATAATAAAATAACTTATTATTATTATTAATAATAAGTTACTACTGTTTAGTTTTACTCAATAATAGTAAATAGGATTAACAATTGGTGTATATACTACAATAATATAGTGTATTATATAGACAAATTATAAATCATTTATGACTGTCCGTCCTTCCGTCCCACCTTAGGGTACCTATCTCTTATCCGCAACTCCTCCTAAACCCTTCAATGGATTTTCATGAAACTTACACACAATCTTTGTGATATAATGTAAATGTGCACCTCATATTTAAAAATATGATCCGATGGATTTTTGGGAGCGGGGGGTATTTTTTGTGAGCTTGTGGCTCACAGTTTTTCTAGTTTTAATTACTATGGCTGGGGCTCTCGGTGTCTAATTGTACTATAACTATGCATCTGAACATTGCCCAAATGCCCTTCCAAAGTCAGGAGTTTTAAAATCAGTGGTCTCAGTATGTTTGCCTTTCAATGCCTTGTATTATTTGGCTGTTTATGTCATGTGTCAGTTACTGGTACACTTGCCTGTATGCTTGTACTCTCTCTCTCTCTCTCTCTCTCTCTCTCTCTCTCTCTCTCTCAGATTGTAATGCTTTATTCAGATATTTATCATTCTTCCTTATGTTGAGGTAGTTTTTAATCATACATTTAATAAGAAATACATATCAAGTTTCAACTTTAAACCAACTAGTTGTAAAAACTTTACATTTTGTCTTAAAGAACTGACTTTAAAAAAAGCTGTGTCATTATAATTTTACTGAAAAATAGTTTCTGGAACACATGCTCTTAACAGCAGTGTCTGTTGAGGGAGGGGGCGAATGAAAAAGCATTTTTTGATATTTTAGCAACATTTACCAGTTTGAATAACGAATTTATTTTAAAATTTAATTTGCAGGACTTGTACAAAGGTATGAAGTATTATAATGTCAACCAGATGTTGTGCTTTTGCACATTGTACTAATAATGCGACAAAAATTAATAAATTGAAAAACAGTTCAATGATTTGGCGACAGTTTTCTCTCCATATTTAACAAGGTTCTGCATAAATTTTGCTTCATATGAATAAAGAAAAAAATTAGCAAACAATGGTGCACAGTTTGTACCCATTGGTATACCGATTGTTTGCTGAAAACTACATTACCAAACAACAAATATGTTATCTATCAAAAACTCCAACATTTTGTTGATAGTATCTTCAGTATATTTTGTTTGGAATCCGTATGGTGCTTGACAAAATAACCAGAATCCCTGTTCAGCACCAGATATTTGTATCTTGGCTTACCGTTTTTGTAAAAGAAAGACAAGTGAATAATTTCTTTAAGACGTACTTTCAATTTAGAATGAGGGATTGTGGTGTATAGTGTAGAAAAATCAAATGTTTTTTTATACTTTTTACATGAGACTAAGACAAAACTATAGCAGCACACTATATTATTGTATTCGGGAGTATAGTGTGTTCTTCTTAGGTTCAGGTTCTATACTTACTAAGACAAAACTATGGCAGCACACTATATTATTGTATTCGGAGGTATAGTGTGTTCACCTTAGGTTCTGGTTCTATACTTACTAAGACAAAACTATGACAACACTATATTATTGTATTCGGAAGTATAGTGTCTTCACCTTAGGTTCCGGTTCTATACTTACTAAGACAAAACTATAGCAACACTATATTATTGTATTCGGAGGTATAGTGTGTTCACCTTAGGTTTAGGTTCTATACTTACTAAGACAAAACTATAGCAACACTATATTATTGTATTCGGAAGTATAGTGTGTTCACCTTAGGTTCAGGTTCTATACTTACTGAGACAAAACTATAGTAGCTCACTATATTATTGTATTCGGAAGTATAGTGTGTTCACCTTAGGTTCCGGTTCTATACTTACCAAGACAAAACTATAGCAGCACACTATATTATTGTATTCGGAGGTATAGTGTGTTCACCTTAGGTTCAGGTTCTATACTTACCAAGACAAAACTATAGCAACACTATATTATTGTATTCGGAAGTATAGTGTGTTCACCTTAGGTTCAGGTTCTATACTTACCAAGACAAAACTATGACAACACTATATTATTGTATTCGGAAGTATAGTGTGTTCACCTTAGGTTTAGGTTCTATACTTACCAAGACAAAACTATAGCAACACTATATTATTGTATTCGGAGGTATAGTGTGTTCACCTTAGGTTCCGGTTCTATACTTACCAAGACAAAACTATGGCATCACACTATATTATTGTATTCAGGAGTATAGTGTGTTCACCTTAGGTTCAGGTTCTATACTTACCAAGACAAAACTATAGCAACACTATATTATTGTATTCGGAAGTATAGTGTGTTCACCTTAGGTTCAGGTTCTTTACTTACTAAGACAAAACTATGACAACACTATATTATTGTATTCGGAAGTATAGTGTGTTCACCTTAGGTTCAGGTTCTATACTTACCAAGACAAAACTATGACAACACTATATTATTGTATTCGGAAGTATAGTGTGTTCACCTTAGGTTCTGGTTCTATACTTACTAAGACAAAACTATGACAACACTATATTATTGTATTCGGAAGTATAGTGTGTTCACCTTAGGTTCTGGTTCTATACTTACTAAGACAAAACTATAGCAGCACACTATATTATTGTATTCGGAAGTATAGTGTGTTCACCTTAGGTTCTGGTTCTATACTTACTAAGACAAAACTATAGCAACACTATATTATTGTATTCAGAAGTATAGTGTGTTCACCTTAGGTTCAGGTTCTATACTTACCAAGACAAAACTATAGCAACACTATATTATTGTATTCGGAAGTATAGTGTGTTCACCTTAGGTTCCGGTTCTATACTTACCAAGACAAAACTATAGCAGCACACTATATTATTGTATTCGGAGGTATAGTGTGTTCACCTTAGGTTCCGGTTCTATACTTACCAAGACAAAACTATAGCAACACTATATTATTGTATTTGGAAGTTTAGTGTGTTCACCTTAGGTTCAGGTTCTATACTTACTAAGACAAAACTATAGCAGCACACTATATTATTGTATTGGGAAGTATAGTGTGTTCATCTTAGGTTCAGGTTCTATACTTACTAAGACAAAACTATGACAACACTATATTATTGTATTCGGAAGTATAGTGTCTTCACCTTAGGTTCAGGTTCTATACTTACTAAGACAAAACTATGACAACACTATATTATTGTATTCGGAAGTATAGTGTCTTCACCTTAGGTTCAGGTTCTATACTTACCAAGACAAAACTATGACAACACTATATTATTGTATTCGGAAGTATAGTGTCTTCACCTTAGGTTCAGGTTCTATACTTACTAAGACAAAACTATGACAACACTATATTATTGTATTCGGAAGTATAGTGTCTTCACCTTAGGTTCAGGTTCTATACTTACCAAGACAAAACTATGACAACACTATATTATTGTATTCGGAGGTATAGTGTGTTCACCTTAGGTTCAGGTTCTATACTTACCAAGACAAAACTATGACAACACTATATTATTGTATTCGGAGGTATAGTGTGTTCACCTTAGGTTCCGGTTCTATACTTACCAAGACAAAACTATGACAACACTATATTATTGTATTCGGAAGTATAGTGTGTTCACCTTAGGTTCTGGTTCTATACTTACTAAGACAAAACTATAGCAACACTATATTATTGTATTCGGAAGTATAGTGTCTTCACCTTAGGTTCCGGTTCTATACTTACCAAGACAAAACTATAGCAGCACACTATATTATTGTATTCGGAGGTATAGTGTGTTCACCTTAGGTTCCGGTTCTATACTTACCAAGACAAAACTATAGCAACACTATATTATTGTATTTGGAAGTTTAGTGTGTTCACCTTAGGTTCAGGTTCTATACTTACTAAGACAAAACTATAGCAGCACACTATATTATTGTATTGGGAAGTATAGTGTGTTCATCTTAGGTTCAGGTTCTATACTTACTAAGACAAAACTATGACAACACTATATTATTGTATTCGGAAGTATAGTGTCTTCACCTTAGGTTCAGGTTCTATACTTACCAAGACAAAACTATGACAACACTATATTATTGTATTCGGAAGTATAGTGTGTTCACCTTAGGTTCAGGTTCTATACTTACTAAGACAAAACTATGACAACACTATATTATTGTATTCGGAGGTATAGTGTGTTCACCTTAGGTTCAGGTTCTATACTTACTAAGACAAAACTATGACAACACTATATTATTGTATTCGGAGGTATAGTGTGTTCACCTTAGGTTCAGGTTCTATACTTACTAAGACAAAACTATGACAACACTATATTATTGAATTCGGAAGTATAGTGTGTTCACCTTAGGTTCAGGTTCTATACTTACTAAGACAAAACTATGACAACACTATATTATTGTATTCGGAAGTATAGTGTGTTCACCTTAGGTTCAGGTTCTATACTTACTAAGACAAAACTATGACAACACTATATTATTGTATTCGGAGGTATAGTGTGTTCACCTTAGGTTCAGGTTCTATACTTACTAAGACAAAACTATGACAACACTATATTATTGTATTCGGAAGTATAGTGTGTTCACCTTAGGTTCAGGTTCTATACTTACCAAGACAAAACTATAGCAACACTATATTATTGTATTCGGAGGTATAGTGTGTTCACCTTAGGTTCAGGTTCTTTACTTACCAAGACAAAACTATGACAACACTATATTATTGTATTCGGAGGTATAGTGTGTTCACCTTAGGTTCCGGTTCTATACTTACCAAGACAAAACTATAGCAACACTATATTATTGTATTCGGAAGTATAGTGTCTTCACCTTAGGTTTAGGTTCTATACTTACCAAGACAAAACTATAGCAACACTATATTATTGTATTCGGAGGTATAGTGTGTTCACCTTAGGTTTAGGTTCTATACTTACTAAGACAAAACTATAGCAACACTATATTATTGTATTCGGAGGTATAGTGTCTTCACCTTAGGTTCAGGTTCTATACTTACTAAGACAAAACTATGACAACACTATATTATTGTATTCGGAAGTATAGTGTGTTCACCTTAGGTTCAGGTTCTATACTTACTAAGACAAAACTATGACAACACTATATTATTGTATTCGGAAGTATAGTGTGTTCACCTTAGGTTCAGGTTCTATACTTACTAAGACAAAACTATGACAACACTATATTATTGTATTCGGAAGTATAGTGTGTTCACCTTAGGTTTAGGTTCTATACTTACTAAGACAAAACTATGGCAACACTATATTATTGTATTCGGAAGTATAGTGTGTTCACCTTAGGTTCAGGTTCTATACTTACTAAGACAAAACTATGACAACACTATATTATTGTATTCGGAGGTATAGTGTGTTCACCTTAGGTTCAGGTTCTATACTTACTAAGACAAAACTATAGCAACACGCTATATCATTATATTCGGAAGTATAGTGTGTTCACCTTAGGTTCAGGTTCTATACTTACTAAGACAAAACTATGACAACACTATATTATTGTATTCGGAGGTATAGTGTGTTCACCTTAGGTTCAGGTTCTATACTTACTAAGACAAAACTATGACAACACTATATTATTGTATTCGGAAGTATAGTGTGTTCACCTTAGGTTCAGGTTCTATACTTACCAAGACAAAACTATAGCAACACTATATTATTGTATTCGGAAGTATAGTGTGTTCACCTTAGGTTCAGGTTCTATACTTACTAAGACAAAACTATAGCAACACTATATTATTGTATTCGGAGGTATAGTGTCTTCACCTTAGGTTCAGGTTCTATACTTACTAAGACAAAACTATGACAACACTATATTATTGTATTCGGAGGTATAGTGTGTTCACCTTAGGTTCCGGTTCTATACTTACTAAGACAAAACTATGACAACACTATATTATTGTATTCGGAAGTATAGTGTGTTTACCTTAGGTTCAGGTTCTATACTTACCAAGACAAAACTATAGCAACACTTTATTATTGTATTTGGAAGTTTAGTGTGTTCATCTTAGGTTCAGGTTCTATACTTACCAAGACAAAACTATAGCAACACTATATTATTGTATTCGGAAGTATAGTGTGTTCACCTTAGGTTCAGGTTCTATACTTACTAAGACAAAACTATGACAACACTATATTATTGTATTCGGAAGTATAGTGTGTTCACCTTAGGTTCAGGTTCTATACTTACCAAGACAAAACTATAGCAACACTATATTATTGTATTCGGAAGTATAGTGTGTTCACCTTAGGTTCAGGTTCTATACTTACCAAGACAAAACTATGGCATCACACTATATTATTGTATTCGGAGGTATAGTGTGTTCACCTTAGGTTCCGGTTCTATACTTACCAAGACAAAACTATGACAACACTATATTATTGTATTCGGAGGTATAGTGTGTTCACCTTAGGTTCAGGTTCTATACTTACCAAGACAAAACTATAGCAACACTATATTATTGTATTTGGAAGTTTAGTGTGTTCATCTTAGGTTCAGGTTCTATACTTACCAAGACAAAACTATGACAACACTATATTATTGTATTCGGAGGTATAGTGTCTTCACCTTAGGTTCAGGTTCTATACTTACCAAGACAAAACTATGACAACACTATATTATTGTATTCGGAGGTATAGTGTCTTCACCTTAGGTTCAGGTTCTATACTTACCAAGACAAAACTATAGCAACACTATATTATTGTATTTGGAAGTTTAGTGTGTTCATCTTAGGTTCAGGTTCTATACTTACCAAGACAAAACTATGACAACACTATATTATTGTATTCGGAGGTATAGTGTCTTCACCTTAGGTTCAGGTTCTATACTTACCAAGACAAAACTATAGCAACACTATATTATTGTATTCGGAAGTATAGTGTGTTCACCTTAGGTTTAGGTTCTATACTTACCAAGACAAAACTATAGCAACACTATATTATTGTATTCGGAGGTATAGTGTGTTCACCTTAGGTTCAGGTTCTTTACTTACCAAGACAAAACTATGACAACACTATTATTGTATTCGGAGGTATAGTGTGTTCACCTTAGGTTCAGGTTCTATACTTACTAAGACAAAACTATAGCAACACTATATTATTGTATTCGGAGGTATAGTGTCTTCACCTTAGGTTCAGGTTCTATACTTACTAAGACAAAACTATAGCAACACTATATTATTGTATTCGGAAGTATAGTGTGTTCACCTTAGGTTTAGGTTCTATACTTACTAAGACAAAACTATAGCAACACTATATTATTGTATTCGGAAGTATAGTGTGTTCACCTTAGGTTTAGGTTCTATACTTACCAAGACAAAACTATAGCAACACTATATTATTGTATTCGGAGGTATAGTGTGTTCACCTTAGGTTCAGGTTCTATACTTACTAAGACAAAACTATAGCAACACTATATTATTGTATTCGGAGGTATAGTGTGTTCACCTTAGGTTTAGGTTCTATACTTACTAAGACACAACTATGACAACACTATATTATTGTATTCGGAAGTATAGTGTGTTCACCTTAGGTTTAGGTTCTATACTTACTAAGACAAAACTATGACAACACTATATTATTGTATTCGGAGGTATAGTGTGTTCACCTTAGGTTCAGGTTCTATACTTACTAAGACAAAACTATGACAACACTATATTATTGTATTCGGAAGTATAGTGTGTTCACCTTAGGTTTAGGTTCTATACTTACTAAGACAAAACTATGACAACACTATATTATTGTATTCGGAGGTATAGTGTGTTCACCTTAGGTTCAGGTTCTATACTTACCAAGACAAAACTATAGCAACACTATATTATTGTATTCGGAAGTATAGTGTGTTCACCTTAGGTTTAGGTTCTATACTTACCAAGACAAAACTATAGCAACACTATATTATTGTATTCGGAGGTATAGTGTGTTCACCTTAGGTTCCGGTTCTATACTTACTAAGACAAAACTATAGCAACACTATATTATTGTATTCGGAGGTATAGTGTGTTCACCTTAGGTTCAGGTTCTATACTTACTAAGACAAAACTATAGCAACACTATATTATTGTATTCGGAAGTATAGTGTGTTCACCTTAGGTTTAGGTTCTATACTTACTAAGACTAAACTATGACAACACTATATTATTGTATTCGGAGGTATAGTGTGTTCACCTTAGGTTCAGGTTCTATACTTACTAAGACAAAACTATGACAACACTATATTATTGTATTCGGAAGTATAGTGTGTTCACCTTAGGTTTAGGTTCTATACTTACTAAGACAAAACTATGACAACACTATATTATTGTATTCGGAGGTATAGTGTGTTCACCTTAGGTTCAGGTTCTATACTTACTAAGACAAAACTATGAAACACTATATTATTGTATTCGGAAGTATAGTGTGTTCACCTTAGGTTTAGGTTCTATACTTACCAAGACAAAACTATAGCAACACTTATTATTGTATTTGGATTTTAGTGTGTTCACCTTAGGTTAGGTTCTATACTTACTAAGACAAAACTATGACAACACTATATTATTGTATTCGGAGGTAGGTGTGTTCACTTAGGTTCAGGTTCTATACTACTAAGACAAAACTATGACAACACTATATTATTGTATTCGGAGGTATAGTGTGTTCACCTTAGGTTCAGGTTCTATACTTACTAAGACAAAACTATAGCAACACTATTTATTGTATTCGGAGGTATAGTGTGTTCACCTTAGGTTCAGGTTCTATACTTACCAAGACAAAACTATAGCAACACTATATTATTGTATTCGGAGGTATAGTGTGTTCACCTTAGGTTCAGGTTCTATACTTACCAAGACAAAACTATAGCAACACTATATTATTGTATTCGGAGTATAGTGTGTTCACCTTAGGTTCAGGTTCTATACTTACCAACAAAACTATAGCAACACTATATTATTGTATTCGGAAGTATAGTGTGTTCACCTTAGGTTCCGGTTCTATACTTACCAAGACAAAACTATAGCAACACTATATTATTGTATTCGGAAGTATAGTGTGTTCACCTTAGGTTCAGGTTCTTACTTACCAAGACAAAACTATAGCAACACTATATTATTGTATTCGGAAGTATAGTGTGTTCACCTTAGGTTCAGGTTCTTTACTTACCAAGACAAAACTATAGCAACACTATATTATTGTATTCGGAAGTATAGTGTGTTCACCTTAGGTTCAGGTTCTTACTTACCAAGACAAAACTATAGCAACACTATATTATTGTATTCGGAAGTATAGTGTGTTCACCTTAGGTTCAGGTTCTTTACTTACCAAGACAAAACTATAGCAACACTATATTATTGTATTCGGAAGTATAGTGTGTTCACCTTAGGTTCAGGTTCTTTACTTACCAAGACAAAACTATAGCAACACTATATTATTGTATTCGGAAGTATAGTGTGTTCACCTTAGGTTCAGGTTCTATTACTTACCAAGACAAAACTATAGCAACACTATATTATTGTATTCGGAGTATAGTGTGTTCACCTTAGGTTCAGGTTCTATACTTACCAAGACAAAACTATAGCAACACTATATTATTGTATTCGGAGTATAGTGTGTTCACCTTAGGTTCAGGTTCTATACTTACCAAGACAAAACTATAGCAACACTATATTATTGTATTCGGAGTATAGTGTGTTCACCTTAGGTTCAGGTTCTATACTTACCAAGACAAAACTATAGCAACACTATATTATTGTATTCGGAGGTATAGTGTGTTCACCTTAGGTTCAGGTTCTATACTTACCAAGACAAAACTATGCAACACTATATTATTGTATTCGGAAGTATAGTGTGTTCACCTTAGGTTCAGGTTCTATACTTACCAAGACAAAACTATGGCAACACTATATTATTGTATTCGGAGTATAGTGTGTTCACCTTAGGTTCCGTTCTATACTTACAAGACAAAACTATAGCAACACTATATTATTGTATTCGGAGGTATAGTGTGTTCACCTTAGGTTCCGGTTCTATACTTACCAAGACAAAACTATAGCAACACTATATTATTGTATTCGGAGGTATAGTGTGTTCACCTTAGGTTCCGGTTCTATACTTACCAAGACAAAACTATAGCAACACTATATTATTGTATTCGGAGTATAGTGTGTTCACCTTAGGTTCCGGTTCTATACTTACCAAGACAAAACTATAGCACACTATATTATTGTATTCGGAAGTATAGTGTGTTCACCTTAGGTTCAGGTTCTATACTTACCAAGACAAAACTATAGCAACACTATATTATTGTATTCGGAGGTATAGTGTGTTCACCTTAGGTTCAGGTTCTTTACTTACCAAAACAAAACTATGACAACACTATATTATTGTATTCGGAGTATAGTGTGTTCACCTTAGATTAAGGTTCTTACTTACCAAGAAAATCCTGCAGTAGCACAGGTACCAAAGTACAACACAATAATGTACAATATTAGTGCCCATTGCACATAAATTGTTTGTTGGAGTTATTTCCCCTTACATGTGTATCAGTGGCGCAAAAACTGATTGATTAAATTTGTTTGACATAGACAGACTAAGCATTTTGACACCCGGGCTTACTTCCCTCGAGTGAGTTTACTGTTAAAGTTTACGTGTTTAGCGCAATTTGCTAGTTTTATGTTGTTTTTTTTTTTCTTTTCTTTTGGGGGGGGGGGGGGGGGGGTGTGTGGATGGAATTGCGACTTGAACATGACCTGCTAATATGTTTCGTTTAACGATAAATATCTATCACAGCTTTTAAATGTTGATATTGATTTTTGCATTGTTTAAAAAAACTTGAATAGCGTCTAATAGTCATAACATAACATTTTATTCCAGACTCATAACACATCCGGAATATGTGTGGCTTAATTGCTGATTCTCATCCAAAGTTTTTCCTTAGATAAATTTGGTAAAATATATTGATTTCCTTTGAGTATCTTTTCAACATTTTAAAAAAAAATTTTGGTTTCATAATTTTGGTCCAAGCACTACTGATGAGGAATTGTATTTGTATTGTGTCTCGTGCTGTAAAATTAAAAGTGGTATATGTAATTAAACCTCCTGAGTTGGTATCTCTGCTGGTTGCTCGTGCCCCAATGATATCACAAACTCAGTAGGCAATAATTGTGTATTATTATTGTCAGAAATATGCTATTGTCTAAATTTGCTGCTAGTAATTTCTCAAAAATTAAGGTATACTCCTTCATGCAAAGTATTTCCTTAGCTAAATTTGGTAAAATATATTTTAGTCCTTTGGGTATTTTTTTAATATCTTGAAAACAATTTATGTTTCATAATTTTGGCACAAGTACTACTGATGAGGAATTGTATTCCGAAACAGCCGTCTGGTATAACATGTAATTGAAGGCAAAATTATGCTTCTTGAAGAGTTTAACCCCATAAATCACGTAAATGTATACTTTTTAGTATATAACGGTATAATAGTAAGTGTTAGACAAATGTTCAAAAAGACAAACAATTTATTAAAACTTTCGAAGTTTGAATGTCCTTTTATTCCATCCGCCCTTATTATATTTGTTTTTTAAAAAAGTTCGAAAGATATGTAATATTCGAAAACAAAAGAAACTATATTCCGGTTTCAGAAGATAAATGAAAAAGAATCTTTAATTATTTGAATAATGGTGATTTAAGAAAAATATATAGAATGAATTTCTCAAAAAGGTATGGCTCTAAATTACAGTGGTTTCAATTTAAAATAAATCATTGGTACAAATGCTTTTTTACATAAAATAAAAATTAGGGACGGTCCCGTTTGTGTACATTTTGCGGAAAAAACAATAAAACGATAGTTTATCTGTTTTGGGAATGCGACTTTGTTCAAAATTTTTTAAAAAACGTAGATACATGTAATTGGCTGTCATCTTTTGATAAATTTTAAAATTGAATTAAAAAAGGGTGTTCCGAGAACACTATACCCCCCCCCCCGGCAGTGGTGAACATCAGTGAATTCAATACAAACTGAAAATTTCAGAAAAACCTGTTAAATATGTTTAATACCCTGAGTTTTTTCTTTTTTTAAATTTCAACAAAATCAGTACATAAACAATGCTGTAATGGTCATTTCTAGGTTTTTGCTATTTACAGTAACAGTGCCAACTTTAGATACACTATATTTAGTAAACTAAAAACAATACAAAAAAACCTGTTGTATATTTTAATAACCTGAGATCTATTTTCTATGTTTAAAATTTCAACAAAATTGGTATATAAATAAGAATGTAATGTGCTTTTATAGGTTTTTGCTATTTATAGTAACAGCGACCATCTTGGATATGCTATAAGGCTGTCTAGCTATACCATACCACTCACCACCACAATAAAACAATTGACTAAGTTTCAGCTCAATTGGATGTACAGTATTCTTTCAAATGCACGAAACCATAAATAAGTTGAAAAAGTATATTTTAGTAACAGAAGCAATTTGGATACGATAACGCTGTCGAGCAACCCACACCACTCATCGCTACAATAAATCAACTGACAAAGTTTCAGCTCAATCAAATGTACAGTTCTCTTTCAAATGCACGGAAACCATGAATCTGGTGAAAAAAGTCTGTTTTTAGTAACAGTGGCCATCTTGGATGCACAATAACACTCTCGAGCAATCCCACACCACTCATCGCTACAATAAATCAACTGACAAAGTTTCAGCTCAATCAAATGTACAGTTCTCTTTCAAATGCACGGAAACCATGAATCAGGTGAAAAAAGTCTGTTTTTAGTAACAGTGGCCATCTTGGATGCACAATAACACTCTCGAGCAATCCAACACCACTCACTACCATAGCAAATCAACTGACCAAGTTTCAGCTCAATAGAATGTACGTTTTTTTTCAAATGCATGGAAACCATGAATTGGGTGAAAAAGTCTATTTTTTGTAACGGCGGCAATCTTGGATGCACGATTACGCTGTCGAGCAATGCTAGACCTCTCACCACCATAAGAATTCAACTGACCAAGTTTAAGCTCAATCGAATGTACGGTTTTCTTGTAAATGCACGGAAACCATGAATCAAGGTGAAAGTCTATTTTTAGTAACAGCAGCCATTTCGAATGCACGATTTCGCTGTCGAGCAATGCCACACCACTCACCACCATAACAAATCAACTGACCAAGTTTCAGCTCAATCGAATGTACGGATTTCTTGTAAATGCACGGAAACCATGAATCAAGGTGAAAGTCTATTTTTAGTAACAGCAGCCATTTCGAATGCACGATTTCGCTGTCGAGCAATCCCACACCACTCACCACCATAACAAATCAACTGACCAAGTTTCAGCTCAGTCGAATGTACGGTTCTCTTTCAAATGCTAGAAAAATAAGAATATGGTGAAAAAGTCTATTTTAGTAACGGCGGCCATTTTGAATGCACCATTTCGTTGTCGAGCAATCCCACACCACTCGCCATCATAACAAATCAACTGACCAAGTTTCAGCTCAATCGGATGTATGGTTTTCTTTCAAATTCATGGAAACCATAAATCAGGTGAAAAAGTCTATTTTAGTAATGGTGGCCATCTTGGATGCACGATTAAGCTGTCGGGCAATGCCACACCAGTCACCAACATAATAAATTAACTGACCAAGTTTCAGTTAGTCGGATGTACGGTTCTCTTTTAAATGCGTGGAAACCAAATGAGACACACACAGACACACACAGCGGTATTACTATATCTCCCCCCCCCTCACCAATGGTGGCGGGTGGATAATATTTGGGAAAATACATGTGTATATGGTATAGGCATGGAATATGCAAAATTATAATCTTTGAGTTGAAGTACTTATGCATACAATGTAGTTGTTTTACTTATTTGTCTACCTGTTGATTGGACTCTTGGCTCTTTACCAGCTTTAAAGGCTTTTAGTTGTTTTCTTTGTGATTTGAACATTGATAGTTTTACTCACAGGCGGTCGTTAAGTGCCGCAGGGTTAAAACAAGTTAAGTAATAATTGGATTGTTTGCTTTCGCTAATTACTAAACATAATAAATTAGAAATCAATCAAATCATATTTTTGTCAAGCATAGATGTTTTTAATTCACATTACTGTCATTATATGAATGCATTGTTGTGTAAATGTGACAGAATATAGTAACAATAGATGATTAAAACTTTAACTGTAATTTCATAAAGATTTGTATAAATATTATCGACCTTACTACACTTGATTTTATTAACAATTTACAATATAAACAGCATAGTGTATAAAGTATTAAAATCAGTTTAATAATCAGTGTTAATGGTTCATCATCGGTAATTCCATTATACATATAAAAGCGGCATGTTATCCTTGATCACATTACATAGCTTCTCGAAGTGAGGATATAACGATCTTACATTTTCCGTCATTCTTAGGTTAATATATTTTAATTTCACAATTCGGTGTTTTGAAAATACAACGTATTCTTAATTTTTATGTAAATATAACATCTGTAATCAGCAGAAGAAATTATGTTTTCTAAAATTTATTTTATGTGGATTTTTACTTTATTTCTGTGTTCAAGAACAACATATACCCAGAACTTTTCTGACACAGTTAATTTATATACGGATTTACTAAGCGGATACAACAATAAAATACGACCTGTGTCGAACTTCTCCCAACCAATAACGGTAGGAATGGTTTTTTATTTAGTAACATTTAAGGAATTCAATGAAGTTACAGGCGTTTTTTCAGTTACTAGTGTCTTAGACCTTACGTGGAATGATCACAGACTGACATGGGATCCTGCATCTTATGGGAATATTACATCGATAACATTTGAAATTGAACAGATTTGGAAGCCCTATCTTGTAAATACAAAACAAATAACAATGATTGATAAATTAGGCACATCTTATAGCATTTTGCGCGTGTTTAGTTCCGGATTAGTATTATGGCAACCTCCAGGTATTTTTGACGCAAGTTGTGCTGTTGACGTAACAAAATTTCCTTTTGATACACAGACTTGCTCGTTACGATTTTTACCTTGGGGTTATTCTGGACAAGAGGTGTATATACACCCGGTGTATGAAAAAGTGTCATTGTTGAGGTATAACGAAAATGGATTGTGGGATATTGTAGAAACAAAAATAAAGATTGAAAAATTAACCAGTGTCCAGTTTGTAAATATATTTATAAGTTTTAGAAGAAAACCTGAATTTTATGTGGCAAATATGATCGTGCCTATTCTTGTGATCGGTCTCTTAAACCTTGCCGTGTTCAAGTTGCCAGCAGAATCGGGCGAACGAATTGGATACGCAATAACGGCTTTATTGTCTATAACGATGTATATTTCCAGCGTTTCGGCCGATCTGCCGAGAACAAACCGTCCAAATATCGCATTTCTATCCTATCTGCTATTGGCATATTTGATTATCTCAAGTTTAATAGTAGTCAGTACAATCTGCAGTCTTATATACTACAACAAACCGGAAAATGAACTACTGCCAACTTGGGCACGATTGCTTGTCAGGTTTGGACGATTATGCAGTAGAACGAAAACACGTGATAATGCGGTGACTCCAACAGTACAAAAAGAACCATGTGCAATGGAAGCGGTTGACTATGACACGAATATTAAAGATGAACCATCCCCTGTACAAGACAATGATTTACTGAGTGCAATGACAGGTTCAGATATAACATGGAAAGATTTCGCCAATACTTTGGATAACGTTTTCTGTATTGTTTTTCTCATTTTCATTATAGTTACAAACACTGTGTATTTTGTAACTGTTACGAAACAGTAATGTTAGATAAATCTCAGAAACACTCTTAGGCATCTTTGGACTAGTTTGTGAGGGTTTGATTGGTTATACTGTTTACATCAGGCTAGATTGACTAAAATTAAATTACGTTGAATATACATGTAATGTTGTTTTATTAGAATTTTTCTAAAAAGGGACAAGCTCTACCAGATAGTATTAATTGTAAAAGAAATATACCATATGCAGGCGAAGCAAGTATATTGCTGCATATAGAAAAAGAAAGTTGACAATAGCAAAATTGAAGTCATCACGTTTGTCATACTACTTCAAATGTATCCTTTAGTTAGCGTTATAATTCGTTTCTAACCAAGTCACTCGGATTAATAAATTGTATTTTAGTATTTTTAACAAGAAAAAACATTTTATGGTTATCATATATAAATGTACCTGACTAGAAATTCATATTTGCATTCTGTGAATTGATAATCTTTTCATTTGGGACACCACTTTAGGACGGACATGTGATATTTGTGACCTTCATTTGTTCCATGTTGGTCTTTTTTGAAAATTTTGATTTTATTACAAACATATTGCACTGTATGTATGGTTCTCAAAAAAAGTTTATATCAGGTACGTTTTATAATGTTTAATGTAATGTGATGGTTTATATATTGATAAAGTGTGTGGTAATGGTTAAACTCTGTATGAGAAGTTTGCATGTGTCATCTTTAATTCAATCGGTCATTTATTTTCAAAATGAAGTTCCATGCTCTAATAAATAGAAATAGAACGAGAACTTATTCAACATTGGGCCCACCAACAAGATTTTAAAAAGTATATGAAAGTATTAATATTCAATGTATGCAATATTATAGATTGCCATATACATAAAAAAAAAACTTTTATCATAAAATACAGTCAAATGATATACATGTACGACAAAAAAATATACATCCTTGAAATGGTATATGGCAATGCTAATGTTCTGTTGTTTCTATCATATAAAATTCACAAGTAGAGAAAATATGAGTAGCATAATGAATAAACACGCTCTATATTGTGGTTTATGACGAAAACGTGCTTCATAAATCCGACAATGATGTCTCCAGAGATGTGTCATAATAAAATTATATTATTTTTGATACAATAAATTCATTTGTATTGACTTAATTAATATTCTATTGGTTGTTTTCCGTCCAATATATGATGTTCTGAAGCTGTGGGATACATTATTGTTTTACTCTCTTTTAACTAAGTAAGTGTTTAAGGGTCATCTAAGTAGGAAAATTCAAGTAAAAACCATTTCGTTGAAAAGCGTGAAATAGGGGTATAATTATGAAATTACCTACACAAGTGTGAGTCACATTGACTCAATTTAATTTAAAAATATCTTAGAATTTGTCCTTTTCTGTAGTTCACCTGTCAAATGCTAAAAACATCCTCTCACAATGTTATTAATTTAAACATACTCTCTGTCTTCTACTTAGTATGTACACAACTTTTCATGTAGTATTTAAGTAATTGTAGTTATGTAATTAAAGTACGTGTATTAGTTAATACTAATACTAATAAATATATTTATTTCCACTGAAAGTTTTACAACTTATGAGTGTATATACAATATAATACAATATTTGGCATGTTCATGGAAATGGTACATTAAATTGAAATGTTTACAACAAAATAATTATTCTGTAATATACAAAATGGTAATAATAATAACTTAGTTTTATTTACAATTTTTGCCTAAACTTTAAGTAGAACTATGGAACATCGCTGTCTGACTGCTGAGTAAAAACCGTAAACAATGACACCGACTGAGCCATCTTTGAACGACAAGCAAGGAAACAAGACAAGATGTACACCCAAAAATGCGACAGTGCTTGTCATTCAGATAGTTACTAGATAAAGTTTGGTGATTGTAATTGTATTTGTATGTAATAAAAACATTATAAAAAAAAACACTTTCACCCTCACTTTATTCAATGATTAGCAATATTAATTAATTCAGTAAATGATATGTTGCATCCCAAAGCATTCCTGACTCCAATTACAAAATACTTAATTGACTGGGATTTTCTATTGCTTGAATCTGGCAAATTTTGACAACATTTGATGATACATGTATCCAAAATTAATATGCCAGATTTAAGTTGGAGAAGGCCTCGGTTAGAAAATGGTTTTGAAACTGGGACCTCTATACTAAATCAATGTAAAGTACACGTATTATGTTTATATACTGTTATTATTCCTTATTTTTTGTATCTATATATATATATTACATATTATACAAGTTTTAATTTTAGAGCACTAGACGGCCGTTTCGGAATACAATTCCTCATCAGTAGTGCTTGGACCAAAATTATGAAACCAAAATTATTTTGAAAGATGTTGAAAAGCTACCCAAAGGACCAAAATATATTTTACAAAATTAAGCTAAGGAAATACTTTGCATGAGGAAGTATACCTTAGTTTTTGAGAAATTTCAAATTTTAACTTGCAGGAAATTTAGACAATATGTAACACTTGAGCCAAATAAAACAATAAATAAAAAAAACTACTGGAAACATGTTCATTATTAGGCCAAAGTTGTATTCTGGTGGCTTATTTATTTAATCGAGTTTTTTATAATTTACTTGTATTTTGTAATGTAATTTCAATTGTATATATGAGTCACAATTTATAGGTATATTCAAGGCGGGAGATACGTGCTTTCCCGCTGTTAACCTAACGAACAATTTCACATTTACTTACAGACATATTATTATTCGTGAAACATAACACCCGCTTTACGAGATTTGACATCAGACAGCCCACTTTTAACAATTTGTATTTACTCTCCAAATACATGTAACTCATTAAATATATATAACAAGGAAAAATCTACTTTTACAAATTTTGAAATGCACGTGTTTTACTTGTTTGTCAGTTTTCAGGATGTTTATTTTACTTCATGATAGTGATTAGAACAAGGTCGGTATGTTTAAGAGTTGAATTAAACAAATCCAGACGTCACTCTGTTGTTTAATTCGTTTAATTTTTATTCCAAGCGTTTGAAATAAGAAGTGTATTGGAACACAAACTAATCACTGTTATCTGTCTAAGTTCAAATGAAAATTTATGGCGAATTAAGTTAAACACCAGTGACGTGAGACCGGGTGTTCCAGCAGAATAAGCACATGCGGTCAAGCTAGCTAAACACGTCACGACGAAATTAAAATAGAGAATGATTGATTAAATCGGCATATACGTCCCAGTCAAGAATATTTCACGCATATCGAGATGTCACCATATAAAACAAACAAAATCAAATCCTGGGTTCTAACCCATGGCCTATCACATACAAAGCGTGCACACTATCAACTGAGCTACTAAGGTAGTAAAATAGAGAATAAAAGTGACATGGAACTATGGTAGTCAAATGTAGAGAAGAGACCTTAAAAACTGGCAGCTACTCCGGAAGGGTAAGTATCTCCTGTTTAGCTAGCTACAGCCACAACGTGTGTAATCAAATTGTGTGAAAGGAACATGGAACAATATATCCGGGCCAATCCTTGATACAGAGACATCAAATTTATCAACAATTAATACTGTGATGGCGGCCATAACTTTTTGAGGGCCTTGATAAGATTAGGCTTGCAATATCCCTGAGTCAACAATTTATTTGCAAGCAGCAGGCTTATAGTTATTTATATAGGTAAACAACTTTGACCTGTCCGCTTGACCTTTGATTTAAATATTTATCACGGGCCAAGTACATCCATGTACAGGGAGCATATGTGGTTTGTTTTGTCTACAAAATGTGAACAATTATCATGTACCTTGAGTACGTACTATTAACAGTGAATCCTATTACAACCCATGTAATGGGTGGATCCTTCTATATGAATATTCCTAATGAAAGGTCAAGCAAACAGGTCAATGTTGTTTGCCTATATCAAATAATCAAGGAGTCAAATGTGAATTTTGTTATTTTAGGTTTTTGATAGAATAAACTTTAAACTTTTTTAAAGTTTTTAAACTTATAACCACTAACGAAAATACAAGAACTGAAAAAAACACCAATAGTGTTGATTTAACTGATTATCCATTATACAAAAATTAAAAAGAGATAAGTTATATCATATAATCATCAAGGGGTCGAAAATAAATTTTGAGATTTCTGATACTTTTAATAAACTTTAAGGAAAATATTATCACTAATAAAACTTACAAACATTTTTACTGCACTGAGTAAGTTATGTAAGTCTCATTTACTATAATGTAATTTGATACAAATCAGTATACGTGTAGATAGAGGTTGTGTATTTATTTATTTATTTTTTATAATAATATCTTTATTGCTCGAACTCGATTACAATAATTGGTTATGGCAAGTAATTCAATAAACATAAAACATAATGAACAAGAAATCATAAAAAAAACGTAACTGACAAATGTATACATATATATAATAAAATGCATATTTTAGATAATGAGATGTAATACTGCAAGGTACTCAAGTAATTCTAGTTTTACGTATTTTAAGGCACTCGATAATAAAATTTTATGTTATTTTCAGGATTTCTTTTATGTTGCTATTAAAAAGTAATTGGAATTTTCTTCTAGAATTTAGATGGTCAAAAAAGGATGGAAGTTGTTGATTTTAGAGAGAAGAAGATGTGTCTCTTTTTGTCATATAGAGGACAGTGAACTTATATCCCTGATCCCCACCCCCTGTGATCAGCTTAACATTTATATGTTGGTCCATTTTAATCTCTTTTTAACTCTGGTATTTATAAATTATCTGGTGTAAATTATGACTAGTTTTTGTATAGAAGGATAAATAATCATGTTGATTTACTTTTCAATGTGGAGCTTTTAATTGACAATGATTACCATTTTATTTTTTATTATTACTTACGGATATGAAATTAGGGTGAATTAAATTGAGAGAGAGAGAGAGAGGCGCGCGCGCGCGTGTGTGTGTGTGTGTACTGTGTGTGTTATAAGGAATGAGTAATTTATGACTAAAGGGTATCCTATTTTGGGATATGAGTTGTCTTCCACGTTTTAATAGCTTTGTTGTATATGTGACCTCTGTGCCAGACGATATTTTTATATATGACTCGATTATGTCAACATAAAAATCAATACTAGTCGGTTTAAACTGCAGAAAAATATAAAATAGATATGATGAATTGGGGACATTTGGGATAAACCTATTATACATGAGGGTATACATGTATGTACTAAATTGTTTTCCAACTCTCGGTCAGTTTTAAGAGGTTTTTAACCATCCATCTCATGCTTGAGTAAGTGATACACTCCGGGAGGAGGCCTACTCAATAAACGGAAGAAGAAGAAGTCATTTAACTTAATAATTGTCATGTTTCACTCTCCTTTACTGAGCCCCTGAATGACTTCATTCATAAAGCGTTACACTTTGTAACCCATTATATTTTCTGTATAAAAAGGAAGATATTTCGATCGCAGTGAAGACAGAACTAATCACACCATGCCGACATACAAACTGTACTATTACAATGCCCGTGGGTATGGAGAGGCAATCCGGATCACCCTAAAAGCAGCCGGACAAGACTTCGAAGATTTCCGATTTAAAGACAGAGATGATTTCGCGAAGCAAAAAGACCGTGAGTATTATAGGGTCATAATATAGGACGAAATGGATGTCTGGTGACCACGTACGGGGGACTGCGCGATAATCTAGTTATATACACACGACTGGAGATTGACCCGGGAGTGCGCGATAATCAGATAATCTAGTTATTTATACACGACTGGGAATCAATTCTGGGCTGCCCCTATAATCGTGTCATCCGTTAACCTGTTAACAGGACTGGGGAATAATCCGTGGTGCTCGATAATCTAGAGATATCTGAACAGGGCTGGGGATTAATCAGTGGCCGCACAATAATTTAGTTATCTGAACAGGACTTGGGATTAATCAGGTAGTCACGATAGTTTAGTTACATGTACAGATACCTGAGTTATAATGGGGGACTGTTATGTACGCGGCACTATGGATTATTCAGGGTTCATGGATTAAGTTAGCGATCGGGAACCGATGACCTTTGTCACTGTAGGTTAAGCGCAATAAAGAATTTCTATATCATGTATACCTTTCCGCGAATTTACATATAGCTGTGGGCAACTTGATATAAAATGAAACCGTTTTCTATTAAACTGCTTATCAAGGTCCTCAATAAGTTTTATGGCCGTCATCACAGTATTGATGATAAGTTTGATGTCTCTGTGTCCAGGATTGCCCTGGATATATTTGACGTCTCATAGTTCTATGTTCCTTTCACACAATTTTGATTACACGCGTGGCGGGTGTAGCTAGCTAAACAGTAGGTGCTTACCCTTACGGAGCACCCGGCCTCACTTCCCTTGTGGAAGTTCACGTGTCTAGCCTAACTTGTCAGTTCCAAAGTTTTTACTTTGCTTCTGGATTGTGATTCGGACATGGATTAGTATGTTTGTTTTTGATTACCTACATCTGCAATTAGTTCACTGGACTTGCTCTTGTGGTTGTTTTTTTTTTTGTTTTCTCTAGCATTTCAGAATTCACAGACATACTCGATATGTGACTTGTGGTGCATAAAACTGAGTATGTCAGCATAAAAGATATTTGATATGTAACTAATGTCATCAACGTAATGTAAATTTATTTTACATAGAGTTCGAAGGTGGAGTGGTCCCATGTCTGGAAATAGATGGTTTAGGCGAAGGCAAAGTGCGGATCAGGCAGAGTCAGGCAATCCTGAGGTATCTGGGTAGACAATTCAGTAAGTTATTCACATAGTTGCACTGAATTTATATAACAGTATTGTTGGTAAGTTTGACGTGTCCAGGATGACTTAGATATATTTGACGTCTCATAGTTCCATGTTCTTTCCACACAATTTTGATTACACATGTGACGGGTGTAGCTAGCTAAACAGGAAGTGCTTACCTTTCCGGATCACCCGACCTCACTTCCCTGGTGAAAGTTCACATGTTAAATCTAGTTTGTCAATTTGCTTTTGGATTGTGATTCGGACATGGATTAGTATGTTTGTTTTAATGACGTCATAACATACATATCCATCCACACATTCACTCTAGATCAATTAAATATTTTGTCAAGATGGATGTAGATTAGCCCAGAATCCATTTGTTTTTTTTCGATTCGGACCAAAATGATATATGTTTGGTTGTAGCGTCTTGCTTTTACCGAGTAAATTAAAACATATAGGCGTTGGTCTTTAAGTATTGTGTATGATTTTGTATGCTTGTACTAAGTGATAAAATCGCCCACTGTCAGAGAAACCCGGCAGTAGAAAACATATACACTGAAGGAAGGCTCTGTGAGTTTTATAAAGAAAACCTGCCTTTAAAGACCATCCAAGTGGCCTTTATGAGCGGGTGACCATTTTATATAGAGGTTCAAATAACATGTATAAAGTGTTATAAGCAATTAGGAAAGAAGTATACTGGCTTTTATATAGAAGTGTCTTTTAAGGCAGGTTCGACTGCATCTGTGTTATAAGGCAACGTGTATGTTTATGTGCAGTAGTAGGGATGTCAGTACCAGTTATTTCCCCTATCTTTGACTGGATTTTATAACGCCTTACCCGCTATGTTTTCTACTGACCCTATATCATACCATACCTATCGGATACTTAACAAACCATGTAACTTATATAACCTATCAAGCTATCTGGAAAATTTGGATGAAATTTTTGTTGCTAAATTTCCCTTTTATTCCCGAGATAGATATGTATATGCATAGTGCTAATTGTAGATATGTATGGTGATAATTGTAGATATGTATGGTGATAATTATAAATATGCATGGTGATAATTGTAGATATTGAAGATATGCTTGGTTATACATGTAAATATGTTTGGTGATATTGTACGGATATGCATGGTGATAATTGTAGACATGCATGGTGATAATTGTAGATTTGTATGGTGATAATTGTAGATATGCATGGTGATAAATGTAGATATGCATGGTGATAATTGTAGTTATGTTTGGTGATAATCGTAGATATGTATGGTGATAATTGTAGATATGCATGGTGATAATTGTAGTTATGTTTGGTGATAATCGTAGATATGTATGGTGATAATTGTAGATATGCATGGTGATAATTGTAGATATGCATGGTAATAATTGAAGATATTTACGGAGATATTTGTAGATATGTATGTCGATAATTGTAGATATACATGGTGATAATTGTAGATATACACGGTTATACTTGTAGATATGTTTGGTGTTTATCGTAGATGTGTATGGTGATAATTTTAGATATGCACGGTGATAATTGTAGATATGCAGGGTGATAATTGTAGATATACACGGTGATAATTGTAGATATGTTTGGTGTTAATCGTAGATGTGTATGGTGATAATTGTAGATATGCACGGTGATAATTGTAGATATGCAGGGTGATAATTGTAGATATGCACGGTGATAATTGTAGATATGCACGGTGATAATTGTAGATATGCACGGTGATAATTGTAGATATGCAGGGTAATAATTTTAGATATACACGGTGATAATTGTAGATATGTTTGGTGTTAATCGTAGATGTGTATGGTGATAATTGTAGATATGCAGGTGATAAATGTACATATGCACGGTGATAATTGAAGATATGCATGGTAGTAATTGAAGATATTTACGGAGATAATTGTAGATATGTTTGGTGATATTTGTAGATATGTATGGTGATAACCCTTTACAAGCTGCCGTAATAGACACAATTATTGATGATGTGGTGGAATTTAGACAGACAAGGCTTCAAATCTTTCTGGAAAAAGATGAAACCAAAAAGGTAACTATATCACGTATATAATTAAGGATTCTAGGACTTTGTGTTTAAGTACTACTGAGGCAGATAGACTTCCTTAACTTGTATTACAAATAGGTATACAATCTCCAAAAGGCTTTATCTAACTTTCTTTTAATAATTTAAATAAAGGTTTATAAGAATGTAAAGTACATGTATTTTAAGTTATTATAAAGTTAAAGTTATCTCCCTTGTCTTACTATGTTTTGCGATATATTGACCCTTCATCAGTATTTGTGTCGAGATGTATACAAGGTCATGTGGCGTGAGACTTGAGCTTTTTTAAGCCCGATTAAATTCCTGTTTAAATAATCTTTGTTCTTTGAGGTCAATTCAGTGCAGGTTACCCAATTGCAATATGAAGAATTGTACCCCTGTAAATGTGTTTGGAATCCAGGCTAGCTGCAACTTAAAACGGTACCTGTCAGACAGACTTAACTCATTAACCAATCAATTGTTTTTATTGCCAGTCACGTGGCAGGTAGACATACAATGTCAGTAAAATTTAGCAAAGGATGATGATTATGATGATGATGATGATGATGATGATGATTATGATGATGATGATGATGATGATGATGATGATGATGATGATATGTTTCCAAAACTTTTCAACTTGCTTTGAAAACCATTTAGTCATTTGAAGATTTTATTGCGACCGTCAAGATGATATCTCAAATTAAACCCGAAATAATAAGCTATTTGGTTTACAAAATAGAGTAAAGACCTATAGAAAGCTTAACACTTAAATACCGAATCGTTGCACAAACGACAGCTGATCTCGACCTAGTAATTAGCTGTATATCACTGCGTCTGCTGGCTATCAATGCGTCTGCTGTCTATCTCTGCGTCTGCTGTCTATCACTGCGTCTGCTGTATATCACTGCGTCTGTCTATCTCTGCGGCTGCTGTCTATCTCTGCGTCTACTGTCTATCTCTGCGTCTGCTGTCTATCACTGCGTCTGCTGTCTATCACTGTGTCTGCTGTCTATCACTGCGTCTGCTGTCTATCACTGCGTCTGCTGTCTATCACTGCGTCTGCTGTCTATGTCTGCATCTGCTGTCTATCACTGCGTCTGCTGTCTATCACTGCGTCTGCTGTCTATTTCTGCGTCTGCAGGCTATCTCTGGGTCTGCTGGCTATCACTGCATCTGCTGTCTATCTCTGCATCTGCTGTCTATCACTGCGTCTGCTGGCTATCACTGCGTCTGCTGGCTATCAGTGTGTCTGCTGGCTATCACTGTGTCTGCTGTCTATCACTGCGTCTGCTGTCTATCACTGTGTCTGCTGTCTATCACTGCGTCTGCTGTCTATCTCTGCGTCTGCTGTCTATCACTGCGTCTGCTGGCTATCTCTGCGTCTGCTGTCTATGTCTGCATCTGCTGTCTATCACTGCGTCTGCTGCGTCTGCTGTCTATCACTGCGTCTGCTGTCTATCACTGCGTCTGCTGTCTATTTCTGCGTCTGCAGGCTATCTCTAGGTCTGCTGGCTATCACTGCATCTGCTGTCTATCTCTGCATCTGCTGTCTATCACTGCGTCTGCTGGCTATCACTGCGTCTGCTGGCTATCACTGCGTCTGCTGGCTATCACTGCGTTTGCTGGCTATCACTGCGTCTGCTGGCAATCACTGCGTCTGCTGGCTATCACTGTGTCTGCTGGCTATCACTGCGTTTGCTGTCTATCTCTGCGTCTGCTGTCTATCTCTGCGTCTGCTGGCTATCACTGCGTCTGCTGTCTATCTCTGCGTCTGCTGTCTATCTCTGCGTCTGCTGGCTATCACTGCATCTGCTGTCTATCTCTGCGTCTGCTGGCTATCACTGCGTCTGCTGGCTATCACTGCGTCTGCTGGCTACCACTGCGTCTGCTGTCTATCACTGCGTCTGCTGTCTATTTCTGCGTCTGCAGGCTATCTCTGGGTCTGCTGGCTATCACTGCATCTGCTGTCTATCTCTGCATCTGCTGTCTATCACTGCGTCTGCTGGCTATCACTGCGTCTGCTGGCTATCACTGTGTCTGTTGGCTATCACTGCGTTTGCTGGCTATCACTGCGTCTGCTGGCTATCACTGTGTCTGCTGGCTATCTCTGCGTCTGCTGGCTATCTCTGCGTCTGCTGGCTATCATTGCGTCTGCTGTCTATCACTGCGTCTGCTGGCTATCACTGCGTCTGCTGGCTATCACTGCGTCTGCTGGCAATCACTGTCTGCTGGCTATCTCTGTGTCTGCTGGCTATCTCTGCGTCTGCTGGCTATCTCTACGTCTGTTGTCTATCTCTGCGTCTGCTGGCTATCACTGCGTCTGCTGTCTGTCACTGCGTCTGCTGTCTATCTCTGCGTCTGCTGTCTATCTCTGTGTCTGCTGGCTATCACTGCGTCTGTTGGCTATCACTGCATCTGCTGTCTATCTCTGCGTCTGCTGGCTATCACTGCGTCTGCTGGCTATCACTGCGTCTGCTGGCTATCACTGCGTCTGCTGTCTATCACTGCGTCTGCTGCGTCTGCTGGCTATCACTGCGTCTGTTGGCTATCACTGCATCTGCTGTCTATCACTGCGTCTGCTGGCTATCACTGCGTTTGCTGGCTATCACTGCGTCTGCTGGCAATCACTGCGTCTGCTGGCTATCTCTGTGTCTGCTGGCTATCTCTGCGTCTGCTGGCTATCACTGCGTCTGCTGTCTATCACTGTGTCTCTGGCTATCACTACGTCTGCTGGCTATCACTGCGTCTGCTGTCTATCTCTGCGTCTGCTGTCTATCTCTGCGTCTGTTGTTTATCTCTGCGTCTGCTGGCTATCACTGCGTCTGCTGGCTACCCTTGCATCTGCTGGCTATCACTGTGTCTGCTGGCTATCACTGCGTTTGCTGTCTATCTCTGCGTCTGCTGTCTATCTCTGCGTCTGCTGGCTATCACTGCGTCTGCTGTCTATCTCTGCGTCTGCTGTCTATCTCTGCGTCTGCTGGCTATCACTGCATCTGCTGTCTATCTCTGCGTCTGCTGGCTATCACTGCGTCTGTTGGCTATCACTGCGTCTGCTGGCTACCACTGCGTCTGCTGTCTATCAGTGCGTCTGCTGTCTATTTCTGCGTCTGCAGGCTATCTCTGGGTCTGCTGGCTATCATGTATCTGCTGTCTATCTCTGCATCTGCTGTCTATCACTGCGTCTGCTGGCTATCACTGCGTCTGCTGGCTATCACTGTGTCTGTTGGCTATCACTGCGTTTGCTGGCTATCACTGCGTCTGCTGGCTATCACTGCGTCTGCTGGCTATCTCTGCGTCTGCTGGCTATCTCTGCGTCTGCTGGCTATCATTGCGTCTGCTGTCTATCACTGCGTCTGCTGGCTATCACTGCGTCTGCTGGCTATCACTGCGTCTGCTGTCTATCACTGTCTGCTGGCTATCACTGCATTTGCTGTCTATCTCTGCGTCTGCTGTCTATCTCTACGTCTGTTGTCTATCTCTGCGTCTGCTGGCTATCACTGCGTCTGCTGTCTATCACTGCGTCTGCTGTCTATCTCTGCGTCTGCTGTCTATCTCTGCGTCTGCTGGCTATCACTGCGTCTGTTGGCTATCACTGCATCTGCTGTCTATCTCTGCGTCTGCTGGCTATCACTGCGTTTGCTGGCTATCACTGCGTCTGCTGGCTATCACTGCGTCTGCTGTCTATCACTGCGTCTGCTGTCTATCACAGCGTCTGCTGTCTATCACTGCGTCTGCTGTCTATCTCTGCGTTTGCTGTCTATCACTGCGTCTGCTGGCTATCTCTGCGTCTGCTGTCTCTCTCTGCGTCTGTTGTCTATCTCTGCGTCTGCTGGCTATTACTGTCTACTGTCTATCTACGTCTGCTGGCTATCACTGCGTCTGTTGTCTATCTCTGCGTCTGCTGTCTCTCTCTGCGTCTGCTGTCTATCTCTGCGTCTGCTGTCTATCACTGCGTCTGCTGTCTATCACTGCATCTGCTGTCTATCTCTGTGTCTGCTGTCTAGTTCTGCATCTGCTGTCTATCACTGCGTCTGCTGGCTATCTCTGCGTCTGCTGTATCTCTGCGTCTGCAGTCTCTCTCTGCATCTGCTGTCTATCATTGCGGCTGCTGTCTATCTCTGCGTCTGCTGTCTATCTCTGCGTCTGCTGTCTATCACTGCGTCTGCTGTCTATCACTGCGTCTGCTGGCTATCTCTGCGTCTGTTGTATCTCTGCGCCTGCTATCTCTCTCTGCGTCTGCTGTCTATCTCTGCGTCTGCTGTCTATCTCTGCGTCTGCTGTCTATTGTCTATCTCTGCGTCTGCTGTCTATCTGCGTCTGCTGTCTATCACTGCGTCTGCTGTCTATCTCTGTGTCTGCTGGCTATCTCTGCGTCCGCTGTCTATCTCTGCGTCTGCTGTCTATCTCTACGTCTGTTGTCTATCTCTACGCCTGCTGTCTATCTCTGTGTCTGCTGTCTATCTCTGTGTCTGCTGTCTATCTCTGCTTCTGCTGTCTATCTCTGCGTCTGCTGTCTATCTGTGTCTGCTGGCTATCTCTGCGTCCGCTGTCTATCTCTGCGTCTGCTGTCTATCTCTGCGTCTGCTGTCTATCTGCGTCTGCTGTCTATCTCTACGTCTGCTGTCTATCTGCGTCTGCTGGCTATCTCTGCGTTTGCTGTCTATCTGCGTCTGCTGTCTATTTATGTGTCTGCTATACATCACTGCCTCTGCTGTCTATCTCTGCGTCTGCTGTCTATCACTGCGTCTGCTGTCTATTTCTGTGTCTGCTATACATCACTGCGTCTGCTGTCTATCACAGCGTCTGCTGGCTATCTCTGCGTCTGCTGTCTATCTCTGCGTCTGCTGGCTATCTCTTAGCAGCTTTTCAGTCAGTAGCTATTCATATCCTTGTCACTCGACAGCCTAAACTCTACTCATTTTCGTTTGCCCAGCATTAAACTTCCGACAGGGTTGTACTGTAATGTATGGATCTGGTTCTGATTCTTCAGAGTCTTCTTTCATTCGGTCCTTATTTTAGGTGATACATGTACTTAGATCAGTAGATCCCTCTCGATAAGCTCCAATTTCAATATTTTGGTAATTTAATGTTGTTTTGATCTCTGTGTACTTTTCCGTTTATAGGCAGATCTGCAAAAGACTATGATGGATGAGAAATTACCCGCATTTATAAAGAAGCTAGAGGCAATGCTGGAAAAGAACCAGAAACGCCAACAAGGTGGGGACAGTAGTAAAAAGGTACCGGTCTATTTTGTTGGATCAAAGGTGAGTTGTTATAAACATAACATGCTTAATTAAGCAAAGCGTCAACAGAATACAAAACACTCCAATTCCGCTAAAAGAAAGTGCAATTTATGTACATATAGTATAAAGAAACGGTTATGGTCTTTGTTTATAGTTTAGTCACGATATTACGAATCATTAAGTGCGTGACATAGAAATACACCATGGAGCACGTTCTCTTTGCTTACAGAAACTGAATAATTATTTGAAAAATGGAAAATTACCAAGCTTTTAATCCTAGAAAAATAATGGTGTTCTATGGTAAGCCAATTTGTTGACCTCAGTCTAGCAGATTTAACCCAAGTAATAAAGACTATGAAGTTTGTTATAACCAGGCAGTTGTCATGACAAGTTCGTTATAACCAGGCAGTTGTCATGACAAGTTTGTTATAACCAGACAGTTGTCATGACAAGTTTGTTATAACCAGACAGTTGTCATGACAAGTTTGTTATAACCAGACAGTTGTCATGACAAGTTTGTTATAACCAGGCAGTTGTCATGACAAGTTTGTTATAACCAGGCAGTTGTCATGACAAGTTTGTTATAACCAGGCAGTTGTCATGACAAGTTTGTTATAACCAGGCAGTTGTCATGACAAGTTTGTTATAACCAGGCAGTTGTCATGACAAGTTTGTTATAACCAGGCAGTTGTCATGACAAGTTTGAGTATATTTTACTTTATTTTACAGTTGTCCATTGCTGATGTTTTGGTGTTCGATGGATTTAACGCCTTAAGCATGACACCAAATTTGGAGGGGGTTATCAAAGGTAGCCAATTATTAACAGACCAGACAAAAGCAGTGACACAAAATGCAAACATTGCACAATGGCTGAAAGACAGACCAGCTACAGACCACTGAACTACATATCCGTGATGTACGGCCAGTTGGAAATCCGTCCTGGCAGATTTTCAGCTGTTTTTATAATCATAATAATATGAACATTCGAACAATTTTGTTAAAATCGACAATCTAAAATGTTTATTACAAAGTGGACTTTAAAATGTACTGTAGATCTGTTGTAACTTTATCATATTTAAAATGTATGATCAGTCCTGTGTCTGTCATGATCGATGTTTTTGATAAAAAATAAATAAAATCCTAGATTGAAGAAAAACATTTGTGGGTTTAATGCTTTGAACAGAGAGAGAGAGAGAGAGAGAGAGAGAGAGAGAGAGAGAGAGAGAGAATTAAAAGCACCTGTTATCTGAGAGAGAACTACTGGTCGTTTGGACTGTCCCATACGTAATCATTGTCATTAACAAATGTTGATGACATATAGGCACTCTCCTCAAGTTTAATTTCGATTCATGTTTTACTATTCGTTCTTTATATGGAATGATAAGGTACAATGTATCCATGCACTCCTGTTGACATCTGGTTCCAATGTACTGTTGACATCCGGATCCCATGTACTCCTGTTGACATCTGGTTCCCAAGTACTGTTTACATCTGGATCCCATGTACTCCTGTTGACAACTGGTTCCCAAGTACTATTGACATCTGGATCCAATGTACTCCAGTTGACATCTGGTTCCCATGTACTCCTGTTGACATCTGATTCCAATGTACTCCTGTTGACATCCGGACCCCATGTGCTTATTTGACATCCAGATCTCATGTGCTTCTGTTGACATCCGGATCCCATGTGCTCCTGTTGCCATCCGGATCCCATGTACTCCTGTTGACATCCGGACCCTATGTACTGTTTTTGACATCCGGACCCCATGTGCTTCTTTGACATCCAGATGCCATGTGTTCCTGTTGATCAATATCCGGATCCCATGTACTCCCGTTGACATCCGGATCCCATGTGCTCCTGTTGACATCCGAATCCCATATGCTCCTGTTGACATCTGGATCCCATGTACTCCTGTTGACATCCGGATTCCATGTACCCCAGTTGACATCCGGGTCTTATGTACTCCTGTTGATATCTGTAGTCTACGCTGGTACGGTCAGGTGTCCTGAATTACAATACACATACAATATACATTGTAACCAATGTATTTAACTTAGATTGTCTTTAAATTTTGAAAACATTTTACGATAATAAAATATTAAAATATAGATAAAATAAGCTTAAACTGATCTTTTAAGATGACATCGTAAGCTTCTGAATATCTTACAAATTGACAATATTATAGAGTATTAAATGCCAGATTTAATTTTAAGACTATTTTAATAAAGAAATGTTTGTGAAGTCGGGACGTGGATATGTAACGGTAAATGCCACATTTTGTGGAACTGATTGGAGTGTTAAAAAAGTATATCAGTTCTCATACTGAGGAGGTAAGCTCGGAAATGACTAAGGAATCGGTGGCCAGAGAAGTTATCATCCGTCAGCAATTTTACAAACTTTCAGACAAACACGAGAGAAATGTTAACCTAGTCGGTGTAGGGCATATCGCCACAAAGGTCCAGAAATGTTAACCTAGTCGGTGTAGGGCATATCGCCACAAAGGTCTAGAAATGTTAACCTAGTCGGTGTAGGTCATATCGCTTCAAAGGTCCAGAAATGTTAACCTAGTCGGTGTAGAGCATATCACCACAAAGGTCCAGAAATGTTAACCTAGTCGGTGTAGGTCATATCGCCACAAAGGTCTAGAAATGTTAACCTAGTCGGTGTAGAGCATATCGCCACAAAGGTCCAGAAATGTTAACCTAGTCGGTGTAGGGCATATCGCCACAAAGGTCCAGAAATGTTAACCTAGTCGGTGTAGGGCATATCGCCACAAAGGTCTAGAAATGTTAACCTAGTCGGTGTAGGACATATCGCAACAAAGGTCCAGAAATGTTAACCTAGTCGGTGTAGAGCATATCGCCACAAAGGTCCAGAAATGTTAACCTAGTCGGTGTAGGACATATCGCCACAAAGGTCCAGAAATGTTAACCTAGTCGGTGTAGAGCATATCGCCACAAAGGTCCAGAAATGTTAACCTAGTCGGTGTAGGGCATATCGCCACAAAGGTCCAGAAATGGTAACCTAGTCGGTGTAGGGCATATCACCACAAAGGTCCAGAAATGTTAACCTAGTCGGTGTAGGGCATATCGCCACAAAGGTCCAGAAATGTTAACCTAGTCGGTGTAGGGCATATCACCACAAAGGTCCAGAAATGTTAACCTAGTCGGTGTAGAGCATATCGCCACAAAGGTCCAGAAATGTTAACCTAGTCGGTGTAGAGCATATCGCCACAAAGGTCCAGAAATGTTAACCTAGTCGGTGTAGGGCATATCGCCACAAAGGTCCAGAAATGTTAACCTAGTCGGTGTAGGGCATATCACCACAAAGGTCCAGAAATGTTAACCTAGTCGGTGTAGGGCATATCGCCACAAAGGTCCAGAAATGTTAACCTAGTCGGTGTAGGGCATATCTCCACAAAGGTCCAGAAATGTTAACCTAGTCGGTGTAGGGCATATCGCCACAAAGGTCCATAAATGTTAACCTAGTCGGTGTAGGGCATATCGCCACAAAGGTCCAGAAATGTTAACCTAGTCGGTGTAGGGCATATCGCCACAAAGGTCCAGAAATGTTAACCTAGTCGGTGTAGAGCATATCGCCACAAAGGTCCAGAAATGTTAACCTAGTCGGTGTAGGGCATATCGCCACAAAGGTCCAGAAATGTTAACCTAGTCGGTGTAGAGCATATCGCCACAAAGGTCCAGAAATGTTAACCTAGTCGGTGTAGAGCATATCGCCACAAAGGTCCAGAAATGTTAACCTAGTCGGTGTAGAGCATATCGCCACAAAGGTCCAGAAATGTTAACCTAGTCGGTGTAGGACATATCGCAACAAAGGTCCAGAAATGTTAACCTAGTCGGTGTAGAGCATATCGCCACAAAGGTCCAGAAATGTTAACCTAGTCGGTGTAGGGCATATCGCCACAAAGGTCCAGAAATGTTAACCTAGTCGGTGTAGGGCATATCGCCACAAAGGTCCAAAAATGTTAACCTAGTCGGTGTAGGGCATATCGCCACAAAGGTCCAGAAATGTTAACCAATCGGTGTAGGGCATATCGCCACAAAGGTCCAGAAATGTTAACCTAGTCGGTGTAGAGCATATCGCCACAAAGGTCCAGAAATGTTAACCTAGTCGGTGTAAAGCATATCGCCACAAAGGTCCAGAAATGTTAACCTAGTCGGTGTAGGGCATATCGCCACAAAGGTCCAGAAATGTTAACCTAGTCGGTGTAGGGCATATCGCCACAAAGGTCCAGAAATGTTAACCTAGTCGGTGTAAAGCATATCGCCACAAAGGTCCAGAAATGTTAACCTAGTCGGTGTAGGGCATATCGCCACAAAGGTCCAGAAATGTTAACCTAGTCGGTGTAGGGCATATCGCCACAAAGGTCCAGAAATGTTAACCTAGTCGGTGTAGGACATATCGCCACAAAGGTCCAGAAATGTTAACCTAGTCGGTGTAGGGCATATCGCCACAAAGGTCCAAATATGTTAACCTAGTCGGTGTAGAGCATATCGCCACAAAGGTCCAGAAATGTTAACCTAGTCGGTGTAGAGCATTTCGCCACAAAGGTCCAGAAATGTTAACCTAGTCGGTGTAGGGCATATCGCCATAAAGGTCCAGAAATGTTAACCTAGTCGGTGTAGGACATATCGCCACAAAGGTCTAGAAATGTTAACCTAGTCGGTGTAGGGCATATCGCCACAAAGGTCCAGAAATGTTAACCTAGTCGGTGTAGGGCATATCGCCACAAAGGTCCAGAAATGTTAACCTAGTCGGTGTAGGACATATCGCAACAAAGGTCCAGAAATGTTAACCTAGTCGGTGTAGGGCATATCGCCACAAAGGTCTAGAAATGTTAACCTAGTCGGTGTAGGGCATATCGCCACAAAGGTCCAGAAATGTTAACCTAGTCGGTGTAGAGCATATCGCCACAAAGGTCTAGAAATGTTAACCTAGTCGGTGTAGGGCATATCGCCACAAAGGTCCAGAAATGTTAACCTAGTCGGTGTAGGGCATATCGCCACAAAGGTCTAGCAAAAGTCATGGTGTTATAATTATAGTATGGCAAGAACGCATACATGTACATGGTTTTGCCGGTAAGATGTCATTTTTTACCATTTTAACTGTATTCTATGTAAACTTTTTGAAAACCATTTGTTTTTTTTACATAAATGTTTAAAATGGCTTGAATCTGTCTTTTTTTAGACTTTTTCAGTCAAAATTAAAATTTGATTGGAGGGTTCAAATGGAAGTCTTTCCGATTTGTCTCTTGGGGACTGGTTGGTCTGTGGTCAATCTAATATTGACTGAAATTGATATACAGTTGAAACGCTTTATTTTACCTATTATCCAGTGTTATGATAGTATGACTGGGGAAGAATAATATGCTTGCCTGTGACACACCGCCAGTGTGAGCTAGCACCGTTAAGTCGCCCTGAATGAGCGCTAGTACAAAGCAGACAACAAAACACATTCATAAACATAACTGATACACAAACTTCAAACTTGTTTTATATCTATCCTTAAGAGATTAATAAACTGGCTGTCTATGCAAACAGCTGAACAATGACTGAAATAACGTTAAACAGTATTACACCCAACCAGGAGCCTCCAACCAGCTCTATACATTTAGACCTATGTGGCATTGATATTATAAAGACAAACCTACTAGTCCACGTCCGTAACAGAACCTCAAAGTAAATAAAACGTTGAAAGTGGAAAACGAGGTTTAACACGTAAACATTCAACTAGGTGTTCCGTTCTGCATCAAATTAGGGGATAACTGTCTTGTAATTTTCGATTTGCAGACGTATATCGGTGGTTATACTGTCGCAAATAACGTTTTATTGCGACGCGTCAGCGGAGGCAATAAAACGTTATTTGCCATAGTATTCATCAATTATATATAAGGCAGTTACGGAAAATTATTAAACTTAAGAAATAAGTAAAGCTCAGTAAAGCTGTGCTAATCACCAAAAGAAGCCTATTTAAATCAGACAAATCTTAAGAAATGATTGTGAAACTGCAGCCATTGGTGCTTGGTATATGTATCAAAAACAAACATACTAATTCATATCCGAGTCACAATCCAGAAGCAATGTAAAACTTTGGAACTGACAAGTTAGGTTATACGCGTGAACTTCCACCAGGGAAGTGAGACCGAGTGCTCCGGAAGGGTAAGCACCTCCTATTTAGCTAGCTACATCCGCCACGCGTGTAATCAAGATTGTGTGAAAGGAACATGGAACTTTGAGACGTCAAGTATATCCAGGGCAATCCTGGACACAGAGACATCAAACTTGTCAACAATACTGTGATGGCGGCCATAAAACTATTTGAGGACCTTGAAAATCCTAGGCTTGCAATATTCCCGAGTCAACAACTTATTTGCAAGCAGCCTACTTCGTTGTACAAAGTCCCCGTAGTGGGAACAAGCTCTACCATAGCGTATTAATTGGGAAACAAATACCTTAAGCAGGAGAAGCAGGTATATTGCTGCATAAACATAACTGATACACAAACTTGTTTTATATCTATCCTTAAGAGATTAATAAACTGGCTGTCTATGCAAACAGCTGAACAATGACTGAAAAACGTTAAACAGTATTACACCCAACCAGGAGCCTCCAACCAGCTCTATACATTTAGACCTATGTGGCATTGATATATAAAGACAAACCTACTAGTCCACGTCCGTAACAGAACCTCAAAGTAAATAAACGTTGAAAGTGGAAAACGAGGTTTAACACGTAAACATTCAACTAGGTGTTCCGTTCTGCATCAAATTAGGGGATAACTGTCTTGTAATTTTCGATTTGCAGACGTATATCGGTGGTATACTGTCGCAAATAACGTTTTATTGGCGACGCGTCAGCGGAGGCAATAAAACGTTATTTGCCATAGTATTCATCAATTATATATAAGGCAGTTACGGAAAATTATTAAACTTAAGAAATAAGTAAAGCTCAGTAAAGCTGTGCTAATCACCAAAAGAAGCCTATTTAAATCAGACAAATCTTAAGAAATGATTGTGAAACTGCAGCCATTTGGTGCTTGGTATATGTATCAAAAACAAACATACTAATTCATATCCGAGTCACAATCCAGAAGCAATGTAAAAACTTTGGAACTGACAAGTTAGGTTATACGCGTGAACTTCCACCAGGGAAGTGAGACCGAGTGCTCCGGAAGGGTAAGCACCTCCTATTTAGCTAGCTACATCCGCCACGCGTGTAATCAAGATTGTGTGAAAGGAACATGGAACTTTGAGACGTCAAGTATATCCAGGGCAATCCTGGACACAGAGACATCAAACTTGTCAACAATACTGTAATGGCGGCCATAAAACTATTTGAGGACCTTGAAAATCCTAGGCTTGCAATATTCCCGAGTCAACAACTTATTTGCAAGCAGCCTACTTCGTTGTACAAAGTCCCCGTAGTGGGAACAAGCTCTACCATAGCGTATTAATTGGGAAACAAATACACCTTAAGCAGGAGAAGCAGGTATATTGCTGCATAAACATAACTGATACACAAACTTGTTTTATATCTATCCTTAAGAGATTAATAAACTGGCTGTCTATGCAAACAGCTGAACAATGACTGAAATAACGTTAAACAGTATTACACCCAACCAGGAGCCTCCAACCAGCTCTATACATTTAGACCTATGTGGCATTGATATTATAAAGACAAACCTACTAGTCCACGTCCGTAACAGAACCTCAAAGTAAACAAAACGTTGAAAGTGGAAAACGAGGTTTAACACGTAAACATTCAACTAGGTGTTCCGTTCTGCATCAAATTAGGGGATAACTGTCTTGTAATTTTCGATTTGCAGACGTATATCGGTGGTTATACTGTCGCAAATAACGTTTTATTGGCGACGCGTCAGCGGAGGCAATAAAACGTTATTTGCCATAGTATTCATCAATTATATATAAGGCAGTTACGGAAAATTATTAAACTTAAGAAATAAGTAAAGCTCAGTAAAGCTGTGCTAATCACCAAAAGAAGCCTATTTAAATCAGACAAATCTTAAGAAATGATTGTGAAACTGCAGCCATTTGGTGCTTGGTATATGTATCAAAAACAAACATACTAATTCATATCCGAGTCACAATCCAGAAGCAATGTAAAAACTTTGGAACTGACAAGTTAGGTTATACGCGTGAACTTCCACCAGGGAAGTGAGACCGAGTGCTCCGGAAGGGTAAGCACCTCCTATTTAGCTAGCTACATCCGCCACGCGTGTAATCAAGATTGTGTGAAAGGAACATGGAACTTTGAGACGTCAAGTATATCCAGGGCAATCCTGGACACAGAGACATCAAACTTGTCAACAATACTGTGATGGCGGCCATAAAACTATTTGAGGACCTTGAAAATCCTAGGCTTGCAATATTCCCGAGTCAACAACTTATTTGCAAGCAGCCTACTTCGTTGTACAAAGTCCCCGTAGTGGGAACAAGCTCTACCATAGCGTATTAATTGGGAAACAAATACACCTTAAGCAGGAGAAGCAGGTATATTGCTGCATAAAAATGGAAAGTTGACAATAGAAAAATTGAAGTCATCACGTTTGTCATAAAGTTTCAAATGTAGCCTTTTGTGTGCGTCATAATCCAGGTATACGTCTAAATATGAAGCAGAACTTGAGGAATCAGTCGTGTCATTTTAAAAAATGAAAGATATTAATATAGTCAACGTCATAGAGCAGTGCAAAGGGGGCAGAGTTTGTTAAAGAAATACGCCTGGTACACGTGTCATATACCATTTTTTTAATGTATTTTATGATTAAATTTAAAAAAATGGTATATGACACACGCATTTTTAAAAGGAAAATAAATCGTAGATAACATCAACCGTAAATTGTCGAGTTTTCAAAAACCTCGTATTTCTTTAACAAACTCTGGCCCCTTTGCACTGCTCTATGGTGTTAACTATCTTAATATCTTTTCATTTTTTAAAATTAATTCGTTATACAAGGTGTAAACTATTTTCCCCAACACGTGTATTTTTGCATTATTTTCATAAAAACATGCAACAAATATTTTGAAATTTCTTAAATTATTAATTCCTGCTGTATTTTTATTTATAAATCTTCACGCTTGTGTAGGTAATAGTAGTAATATGTAAATGAAATCTACCCCTGTTTGCTGCGCGCTGCGCCAATCCAAAATGGCGGCGAGGTCACGAAGACGTGGGAGGCACCTGTCAATCATGATGATGGATAGACCACGCACCTGTCATGATGATGGATGAGGGGCGCACCTGTAATGGTAATGGATGGTCACCTGTCATATTGATGGATGAGGGGCGCACCTGTCACGATGATGGATGAGGCACGCACCTGTCCTCTTTATGGGTAGGGCACTCACCTGACCTCTCGATGGACGTGGGAGGCACCTGTCATATTGATGGACGGGACACGCACCTGTCCTCTTGATGGTTAGGGCACTCACCTGACCTCTCGATGGACTGGACACCCACCTGTCCTCTTGATGGATAGACCACGCACCTGTCCTCTTGATGGACGGGCACGTACTTGAGACAAATTTCTGCACCTCCGCGCAATGGGTAAGGACGACCCGGGTTCGAACTCGCTGAAGGCGAATATTTTTATTTTATTTTTTTTTTTAATAAGGTTTTAGCTCAATCGGGGCACGTGAAATCTAAAACTCGCGGGATTTTCAAATTTGAAAAAAAACCTGTAATCTGATTGGCCGAAACTTTAAACGGTTCTAACTTCTTTATTATTCCACTTAGAGGGACGAATGAGGTAGCGTTAGATTCGGACGGATGAGCCCCATGAGTTGATGGTAAAAGTTAGATCCGGAAACGGACCGAACAGAAAATCCGGAATGCTTTGCCGCCGCCGCCCCCTCCCCTTTCCCCTGGTTGGAGAGAGGAGGAGGAGGAGGGTAACAGGAGGAGGAGGAGAAGAGTGAGAATTATATAAATACAAATTTTTTTGTTGTTTTCCTGAAACAAAGAACGAATTGGGGGAAAATCTTGGGAATCGAACCCAGCATAACTGATTTCTCAGTCATACACCTGTAGATTTTTTCACCCCCACATCCAATCTTTATTTCAAACATCACATACAATACAAAATATAAAATATGACCAATAAATACAGGGCACGGAAGTCATGGATAGTTTATTCTGTAATGACTCTTCGTTTATGCATTGTTAGCGATAATCAAGATTTGCATTAAATAGAAACCTCGCGTTAAACGAGGAACGAGAGTATGGAATCGGAGCAAAGTCACTTGTTTCCGACGAAAACTTATTCTAAAATTCACGAGATGCCTCAGTATTCTCATGTGTCGACTGAAATACCGATAATCGTTATGTACCAATAAAACCGGTGAAGATATAATGGTTCGTATCACTTCTGCAATCGCCTGCATCCGTTCTTATTCAATTGTCTGATCGCGGTTTGTCTCTCCCGCACATCCATTAATCCCAATTGATGTAAAAACTCGAAATGTCTGTAGACCAATGAGCGTTCCATATCGAAGTGAACTCAACTCTCGAAATATGACAGGTCCACACCCCTTCAAAATGAAGAATGATTTATTACACCTTTGCATATCGTTTATATATCTTCCTTGTAAGGTAGTAGGTCATCCATGAGATAGACTCTCATCTCTGCAGCTTTCTTCCAAGTTTCTACTTCCCCCATTCTGTATTCCAAAGATAATCGTTGAGCCGTGTCCTTGATGAGTCGGTAAAACGAATCTTTTTCCAAAGCATTTCTTTTTAGAATGTACTCTACAAACTGTTGCATCATAATTTTTCGCATCTCTGGTAGGTTTTCGTTAAAGGCTAGGATGTTTGCCCTGTTTTCATTTTCTCCCATATCCAGGTATTTCTCTATTGTGTTTTCCATTTTTGGCTTGATTTTTTCAATGACCTTGGGTAAAAATAATTTCTTCCATATGATATGGTCGGTGGTATCCTCTGTCTCTTCCAAACGAGGTCGCTTTATTCCTCTACCTTTTGACTTTTGAATCTCTCTTTTTGTTGATACCACGGTGGAGGATATTCGGTGTATAAAGACCCTCCAACTTGATGTTTCATAGAATCGTCCTCATCCGTCGTTATCTCATCGTCATCTATCGTCTCTTACTGTTTTTTCTCTCCAAGACAGGCATTTCACCTATATTCTGCTCCATGAGGTCACGGTCGATTGAATTGAATTGTTTCTCTTTGTAGTCTGTTTTGTTCTGTTGTTCTAATATATTTGGTTTCAATCTTTCTTTTTCTGGGGTGTTGGCTTTCAAATCGATGAGCAAGTTTCCATACGGTTGAGAGACTGCTGCTTCGTACACCTTCATCAACCTTTCAGAATTAGTTGGTTGCATTCTTCTGGCCAACAAATGAATCTGTTGACGATCAGCGTGATTGTTAAACAACAAGAGATAGTGACAGTTTAAGGCAATGTCTCTCGAAGCTTTTCCCTGCGGAAACAAATTTTGGGTGAGATACACCACGCTTAAATTACGATGATGGTTCCCTTTGTAAACAAATTGGCGATCCTGTTATCGTTCTTTGCTTCGGTCATCACGTCATCCAAAATGACCATATTGTTTATTTTTGGGTCGAAAAAATAATCTTCTTCTATGTCGTCTGGAATGCCTTTAACAAACTCTACGATATCGGGTAGAATTGTTTTGATCTCTTTGTAAGCTGTTTGTTTCTGTGAATAACAATAGACGATGCGTTGTGGAACGGGACGCATATGGTCTTTCATGCGTGTCAATAAAATATTCAACCAGGTCGTTTTACCACCCATGGATGGTGCGGTGATCTGCATGGTGAACGGATGTCGAAATTGATAGTTCTCTGACAAGGTCTGCACGGGAGCGTGGTGTGCCCCGCCATGTATTTGATGCACGTGTCTCAGCATGTTGTCTTTCCTGGAAAATTGCTTACTGCATTCCGGACAATGATGCATGTCGACTCTACAAACTTGAAATGATGTAGTATTTTCTTGACGTTGTATATATATATCCTTTCTGGTCCTCCTCACGCCTCCTTTTCACTTCTTCTTCCTCCTCCTTACTCCTTCCCTCCTCACTCCTTCTCACTCTTCCTCATACATCAACCTCCCTCTGTCTGTTCTTTCTTTTCTTTTTCATTTGCTAAATTACTAAAATAATGACGTCCATTTGTCTTTACGGACTTTTGTTGGTGTCGGGTGTTCATTTGTACCGCTTCCCGTTTGAATCAGAGGAACTACGGGCTCCCCGTTTTCTATTTTACGTTTGTATTCCGATTTGGCTCTTTCCAACGCACCTTCAATGGGTGACACTTGTTGACCTACAACGATTTTTTCGGGTTCTTTTTCGTATGACGGCACCGGTATCATGTAACCTTCCCCGATTGCCTTCCGTGGTATTGACTACGATCGATTTTCCATCCAAATCTTTGAAAAACTTTCTCCATACTTCTGGATCTGACACATACATTGGTCCAAGTGACATTATTGAAATGGGTCTCTCTGACAGTTACCGATCGCTTCGAATGTTAGGTTCAAACTGATAAAGTTACGGTTCTTTTTTAAATATATATAGCTTGTCGAGCTACACATTGTAACTGAGACACATCTCTCGGCAAGCGTGCAAGATCATATCAGCATCGGAGTTATAGCTCTAATCATCCAACATCATGTTTTAAGAATTTAAATTACATCTAAATGATGTCAACTAACATCTGACTAGATAAGATTTCACCTTACTTTGTACAAGGAATGGTATGTTTGTTTTCAAATTAGACTACAATTTATAAATCTCACAAGTTTAATATTAACAAATATGTAAGCTGTGCAGTAATTTTGCCTGTGCGTTGCGCTGGTGGTATTATACAGCAGGGTTCTTTATTATACCACACCTACCGTGACACAGGAACTCGTTTATTTTAAGTTCCCATCCAAAGAACCATGACTTTCATTTCGTAATGTCGTGTGCTTGACAAAAGCAGTCACTACCCACTTTCAAGACTTAGCAGGGGATCGAACCCTTCAACCTCCCAATTAGAGAGCAAGCAGTCTACAAAATGAGCTACCGCAGTGGTTAGAGACAATGTGGCAATGGAACAAATATTCTAAATTGCAAATGTCAATAAGCAACAAAATTAATATAGTTGATAATTTTTAATAATATAATTACTTTTTTTACAAATATTAACTTTAAACATCTATCTTTTTATGAAAGAAAGTAAATTTCGTATCGTTTGGCAACCTTCTTGCTTCCTTGATTGCAAGATAGACGTGGTTTGAAATATGTTGCATGTAATCCCATTGACTGAAACTGAGATAAATTCCATTCGTGGTCGATGTTTCACCCAAGAACTGTCTCAAATCAATCTGAACTGTTCCGTTACACATACACACACTAATTCGGAAATTCACCGGAAGTGGAAATGATCGAACATAATTACATCCTGTAAAATTATATGCTTCATCATTAGTGTCTGGCTTTAATGGATTATTTGCTATTACTCTACAATCCGAAGAATTTCTATTCTCTCCAGTAAATGGCATCTCAGAAAGAATGATCAAAGCCAATGTCATAGTCAATAAAGCAATTAATATCAAAATCCTGGAGCAATTCAGTGTCTGTATACGAAAACAAAAACTTTCATACCAGTTTCCACATTTGCATGCGTTTCAGCAGAAAGCGAGGCTGTTCTTTCCCATTCCATGGTTTTTAATAATAGATTATGGTTTACAAATGTATATAATACACCCCACATCATGACAGGTGCGCCCCCTCATCCATCAATATGACAGGTGCGCCCCTCATCCATCAATATGACAGGTGCGTGGTCTATCTACCACCATGACAGGTGTGCCCCTCATCCATTATTACGACAGGTGGCGAATCTCGCCTCCTCCTCCTCTTCTTCCTCCTCCTCCTCTTCTTCCTCCTCCTCCTCTTACCCTCCTCCTCCTCTCTCTCTCCAACCAGGGGAAAGGGGAGGGGGCGGCGGCGGCGGCAAAGCATTCCGGATTTTCTGTTCGGTCCGTTTCCGGATCTAACTTTTACCATCAACTCATGGGGCTCATCCGTCCGAATCTAACGCTACCTCATTCGTCCCTCTAAGTGGAATAATAAAGAAGTTAGAACCGTTTAAAGTTTCGGCCAATCAGATTACAGGTTTTTTTCAAATTTGAAAATCCCGCCAGTTTTAGATTTCACGTGCCCCGATTGAGCTAAAACCTTATTAAAAAAAATAATAATAATAAAAAATATTCGCCTTCAGCGAGGTTCGAACCCGGCTCGTCCTTACCCATTGCGCGAAGGTGCAGAAATTTGTCTCAAGTACGTGCCCCGTCCATCAAGAGGACATGTGCGTGGTCTATCCATCAAGAGGACAGGTGGGTGTCCAGTCCATCGAGAGGTCAGGTGAGTGCCCTAACCATGAAGAGGACAGGTGCGAGCCTCATCCATCAATATGACAGGTGCCTCCCACGTCCATCGAGAGGTCAGGTGAGTGCCCTACCCATAAAGAGGACAGGTGCGTGTCCCGTCCATCAAGAGCACAGGTGGGTGTTCAGTTTATCGAGAGGTCAGGTGAGTGCCCTACCCATAAAGAGGACAGGTGCGTGCCTCATCCATCATCGTGACAGGTGCGCCCCTCATCCATCAATATGACAGGTGCGAGGTCTATCCATCACCATTACAGGTTCGCCCCTCATCCATCATCATGACAGGTGCGTGGTCTATCCATCATCATGATTGACAGATGCCTCCCACGTTTTCGTGTCCTCGCCGCCATTTTGGATTGGCGCAGCGCGCAGCAAACAGGGGTAGATTTCATTTACATATTACTACTGGTAATTTCATAGTTATACCCTTCTTTCACGCTTATCAACCAAATGGTTTTCACTTGAATTTTCCTACTTAGATGACCCTTAAGGGCTGATTAAATTTTAAAATAAAGTTTACCAATCAACGAGAAAACGATCAATCTAGTGAATTCAATAGGGGCCATAGTTTGTTAAAGAAATACGAGGGTTTTTAAAACTGGACAATTTACGGTTGAGGTCTTCTATGAGTTTTTGCCTTCTACAAATGCGTGTACCAGGCGTGCTAGTTCATATTCTAATTTCAATTTTTTGACCATAACTCCCAGGAAAATGAGCAAAAACAATCTCGGGTTAATTATATGGCTATAAACATGATTATAATATGTTTAATGCTAATAAACTAAATTGGTAAATTGGATATGCGCATTTCAGTCCTATCAATGTTGATGCTTCGCACTATATTCTGTATCATGAAAATAGTTATTTTTAGTTTTAAAGAATTACTATGAACAAGAAGTGACTGAACTGACGGAAGGGAAGAATGGAATATGAAATTTTACACCCATCCACCCACCCCTTCTTCAAAAGAACGGGTATAAATGCATGCCAGTTAATTTATCATTACAAAAGTATTGTAGAAAGACAGGAAGAAGTCATTTATTCCATTTACAACGGACTTCGTGCTCTCAATTTCAAAGTTATGTACCCGATTTTCAAAGCCGTGCGCTCTCTCTCTCTCTCTCTCTCTCTCTCTCTCTAATTGGAGTTTTATATGCAGCGTGCGCGTCAGAGTAAAAGAAATGTGGTGAGAGGAGTGGGGATATGTACATTGAAAAGATAGATGAAAGCGTTATTGTTATTGTTAGAAAGCCGAAATAAAAGAAGAGTTGAGTAATGGTGTTTAATGTCCCAGTCAAGAATATTTCACTTATATCGAGACGTCACCAGCTGTAGGCAAATGTGCAGAAATTTTGCCTGTGCGTTGCACTGATGGCATTATACAGCAGGGTTCTTTATCGTGCCCAACCCACCGTGACATGGGACCTCGTTTAAGTCCCCATCCGAAAGAACCGTGACCTTCATTTCGTAATGCCAAGTGCTTGGCGAAAGAACAGTCACTAACCCCTTTTAAGTCTTGGGTCAGACCTGGTCGGGATTCGAACCTACGACCTCCCACTTACGGAGCGAGCACTCTACCAACAGAGCTACCGCAGTGGTTTTATAAAGAAAAGGGGAGATGTTAAAAACAGCACATCTGGTTATGGCTGTGTATGTGACAAATGACTCGCTGCTAATTTCAATGAGTATCACGAGTAAAGTTGTTGAAACATCCAATTAATGTTTTTAAGAAAGTTTAATATTTATAAAATAATGCATTCAAAAGTATTTAGTAGTACATAACGATATTGCTACCTTTAAATGCATTATGTTGTAAAAATTCAAAAGCAGCCCGTGACACTCTTAATTATCAGAGAAGTCCATTGGCTAATGAAATTCAGATTGAAGTGTAGTCTACTGCGCACCTGTAAAATTACACGATGTTCGTAATGAACTTGTGTTGTGTATCTCTATATAGTATTTATTTATAATCATCAAGCGACGCACAAGTACGTTATATCTAGGTTTGAAGCCCACTCGGATGGAACTAACAAGCGTGAGAAAATGTCGAAACCGGCAAGCGTGAGAAAATGTCGAAACCGGCAAGCGTGAGAAAGTGTCGGAACCGGGAAGCGTGAGAAAATGTCGAAACCGGCAAGCGTGAAAAAGTGTCGAAACCGGCAAGCGTGAGAAAATGTCGAAACCGGCAAGCGTGAGAAAATGTCGGAACCGGCAAGCGTGAGAAAGCGTCGGAACCGGGAAGCGTGAGAAAATGTCGAAACCGGCAAGCGTGAAAAAGTGTCGAAACCGGCAAGCGTGAGAAAATGTCGAAACCGGCAAGCGTGAGAAAGTGTCGGAACCGGCAAGAGTGAGAACGTGTCGGAACCGGCAAGCATGAGAAAATGTCAAAACGGCAAGCATGAGAAAGTGTCGGAACCGGCAAGCGTGAGAAAATGTCGGAACCGGTAAGCGTGAGAAAGTGTCGAAACCGGCAAGCGTGAAAAAGTGTCGGAACCGGCAAGCGTGAGAAAGTGTCGAAACCGGCAAGCGTGAAAAAGTGTCGGAACTGGCAAGCGTGAGAAAGTGTCGAAACCGACAAGAGTGAGAAAGTGTCGAAACCGGCAAGCGTGAGAAAGTGTCGGAACCGACAAGAGTGAGAAAGTGTCGAAACCGGCAAGCGTGAGAAAGTGTCAGAACCGGCAAGCGTGAGAAAGTGTCGGAACCGGCAAGCGTGAGAAAGTGTGTCGTTTGTTTTACAAAAACTTGGTTGATAGTCCTTATTGTATTTGTGGTTTTATCGAAAGTTCAGGTCATAATTATCTTTTAAAATGTACACTTTTTAGCAATCATAGAACAACTATTATATCTTCACATAAATACATTATTGTATTGAATCTTAAATTGTAAAGAAAATGGGAATGTTTTCCTAGTGTTAAAAACTTTATTGCACCACCGCAGTAGCTCAGTTGGTAGAGTGCTCGCTCCGTAAGTGGGAGGTCGTGGGTTCGAACCACGGTCGTGTCTGACCCAAGACTTGAAAGAGGGTAGTGACTGTTCTTTCGCCAAGCACTCAGCATTACGTTTTTCATATTATCATAAACACCTTATATCATTACATCTAAAGCGCCCACCTATAACTTAGTTTGTAATTATTTCAAATTCATTTTATCTTCACAAAAATTTAATATTTATCACGGTATTTATTGAAAAAAATCACATGTGTAATATATCTTTGTAATTGATGTATTGATAGCCTGATTTATATAGGAGTTTGTTCTCGTTTCAGAATATCATTTGTTTGTAAATATAATTCAATCATTTATGTAATTTATGAAAATAAATAGTGTTTATAGAAAGTGCGTCAATTCACTTGCCGAAGGTGGGTGGTTTCTCCAGGAAAAAGATTTGGTTATGGATTATAGATTGGTATGTTTGTTTTTAAATTTTATTTGACATTAACAGACTACCGAGTTGAATTTCAATGACGATACTCAAAATTGATGTTGTTGTAGTTTTTAAAATTCCCGCCGTTAAACTTTCAAGTCCAATGTTTACGTTTTGTACACATGGGTTTATTTTGTAAATACCGGAAATTTTTCCAATGAAAAGAGCTTTAAAATACCACGTGATCGCAAACACCACGCCCACATCTTACACACATACAACTTCCGGTAAAATGGCTGAACGTTTTACTAGAGGCACTATGTATGACAGAATGCACGTTTATACACTTAACAGAGGATAGCTTTGAGACATTTAGCTGTGTAAAATGGCCGGGGTAGAAATCGTCAATGTTCAGGTATATCCAAATTTAAAATATTTTGTGTTAACATGAATTGATATGGCATGCAATCTTGCCCAAGACTAAAACGAACACCTGAACCTGATCAAAACATTGGTCGATTGGACTTTTGATTTAACCAGATTATAAATAAACCCGACATCGTCACTGTGTCACACATATCCATAAAATAGCGATTTGTCGGGATGAAAAACAAAAGTAAAGCGAGAACTTGTGTAAAATCATTGGAACATTGGTTCATGAATTTATTTCCCAGTCCCACCCTACATGATTTTTTTGGTTTTCGTTTTGAAGAGTGCTTGCGCCTTGAGAAATGCAAACATAATTAATATATATTTGAGATAGCGCATAGCTGTGTGTTAGAATTGGACGCATGATTCTCTGCAATGATGTTGTTGATAGTTGGGCATCTTTGCAAGAATATTGATCCTATTGGTTTGTATTTTATTTACGAACTTCAATTTTCCACCAGAATGTTCCAAAATGTAAAAGGGAGTAATCAGGGTGTGCTTCAAAAACAAAACAAAATCGCATTGTGAGCTGTAAGCACATTAGACCTCTTGGATTCTTAAGTCCCTGTATCACAGACATTGGTTTGAGTTGGGTTATGGTGTTTAACATCCCAGTCAAGAATATTTTGATATCCAGACATTGCCAGCTGTAGGCCAAGGTGCAGAAATTTAGCCTGTGCTTTGCGCTGATGGCATTATACAACAGTGTTCTTTAGCGTGCCAAGCCCACAGTGACACAGGACCTTGTTTATTTTAAGTTCTGAAACTGAAAGAACCGTGACTTTCATTTCGTAATGCAGAGTGCTTGGCGAAAGAACAGTCACTACCCACTTTCAAGTCTTGGGTCAAAGCTGGGGCTCAAACCCACGACCTCCCACTTACATTGTATACATTGTATATTATTAGAGGTGTCTAAGTTGAAGGGTATCATTTGTTTGTAAATATAATTCAATCATTTATGTAATTTATGAAAATAAATAGTGTTTATAGAAAGTGCGTCAATTCACTTGCCGAAGGTGGGTGGTTTCTCCAGGAAAAAGATTTGGTTATGGATTATAGATTGGTATGTTTGTTTTTAAATTTTATTTGACATTAACAGACTACCGAGTTGAATTTCAATGACGATACTCAAAATTGATGTTGTTGTAGTTTTTAAAATTCCCGCCGTTAAACTTTCAAGTCCAATGTTTACGTTTTGTACACATGGGTTTATTTTGTAAATACCGGAAATTTTTCCAATGAAAAGAGCTTTAAAATACCACGTGATCGCAAACACCACGCCCACATCTTACACACATACAACTTCCGGTAAAATGGCTGAACGTTTTACTAGAGGCACTATGTATGACAGAATGCACGTTTATACACTTAACAGAGGATAGCTTTGAGACATTTAGCTGTGTAAAATGGCCGGGGTAGAAATCGTCAATGTTCAGGTATATCCAAATTTAAAATATTTTGTGTTAACATGAATTGATATGGCATGCAATCTTGCCCAAGACTAAAACGAACACCTGAACCTGATCAAAACATTGGTCGATTGGACTTTTGATTTAACCAGATTATAAATAAACCCGACATCGTCACTGTGTCACACATATCCATAAAATAGCGATTTGTCGGGATGAAAAACAAAAGTAAAGCGAGAACTTGTGTAAAATCATTGGAACATTGGTTCATGAATTTATTTCCCAGTCCCACCCTACATGATTTTTTTTGGTTTTCGTTTTGAAGAGTGCTTGCGCCTTGAGAAATGCAAACATAATTAATATATATTTGAGATAGCGCATAGCTGTGTGTTAGAATTGGACGCATGATTCTCTGCAATGATGTTGTTGATAGTTGGGCATCTTTGCAAGAATATTGATCCTATTGGTTTGTATTTTATTTACGAACTTCAATTTTCCACCAGAATGTTCCAAAATGTAAAAGGGAGTAATCAGGGTGTGCTTCAAAAACAAAACAAAATCGCATTGTGAGCTGTAAGCACATTAGACCTCTTGGATTCTTAAGTCCCTGTATCACAGACATTGGTTTGAGTTGGGTTATGGTGTTTAACATCCCAGTCAAGAATATTTTGATATCCAGACATTGCCAGCTGTAGGCCAAGGTGCAGAAATTTAGCCTGTGCTTTGCGCTGATGGCATTATACAACAGTGTTCTTTAGCGTGCCAAGCCCACAGTGACACAGGACCTTGTTTATTTTAAGTTCTGAAACTGAAAGAACCGTGACTTTCATTTCGTAATGCAGAGTGCTTGGCGAAAGAACAGTCACTACCCACTTTCAAGTCTTGGGTCAAAGCTGGGGCTCAAACCCACGACCTCCCACTTACATTGTATACATTGTATATTATTAGAGGTGTCTAAGTTGATCCACATTGGTATGTCATGTATCATTAGACAGCCAGTTCCCATTTACTCTAGAAGATAATTATGTGAGTAAGTCTTGTCAGTTAGCTTGCATATAATTGGTAGTTTACTCTTGGGAGACTCAGATTCCTCTACCACCCAATAAATGAAATATTGTTTACTAGAGACCAGTAGAGTTTAAAACATCCATTCTCAATTTCACTCTTCTTCAACTCATTTTTTACAACAGAGATTCAGGGTCGTTGTCAGATAATCACAAGTATTTTCTTTTCGTTTCTTCTAGGTATCTAATCCTTCAGTTCTCTCCCCTGAAGCAGCCGTGTTTGTACCACGACATATACCCCAGAATGGAGAGGCACAAACATCATTACAAGAAGTACCAACTTACGTGACAAACTGCTACCCATTTGTACAGAATGACAGTGTTGGAAGGTTTGTATATATCTTGTTTCAGATAAACTTTAAAAATTGGTATTGTAATATGAAAGGGAAAAAATGTAGTGGCCCAGCCAGGACTCAAACCTGGGACCCTCCCAATACTAGCAGTATACTCTACTAGCTGAGCTGCCTGACCACCTTATGAGCCAATCTACTACATTTCTCCCTTCCTTTATTATAGATTTAACTACCTTTAATGTAAACCACCAGATTCCACTCTTGGACCACAGGGTTAGCTCTTGCTTTCAAAAAGTTAGAGCCAAAAAATTAGCCAATTTTAAAATTTAGGAGCCAATCAACAATGGAGCTAGTTAAACTGAGAAACGGAAGGAAGCAACAAAAATGTTTCAAAATTATTTTAGTTCTTCTAATCTGTTGTATAGATTTTTCTTGGTCATCAACAATTGACATATTGCCGACCACGTCCACAATGTTCCGACACTAGCTGCCATCACAGTACCAAAGCAGCGTCATGTCAACTAATGACGTACTAGTGTTTGTGACGTCATTGAATGGCGCAATTCAGGCCAAGTTTTCATTCTTTTTGCGTGTAGATCAAGCATTCGGCCATTTGTCAGAAGATTGTGGGCGTGACTGGCGATACGTCAATTTGTAACGCTTGTTTTATTTGTAGAAAAAAGGGGGGAAAAGGTCAGTGATTTTCATCTTATAATAAAATTGATAAAATGTTGGAGCAAAAATATTAGCCAAAAGTAATATTTTGGAGCCAGAAATGATAAAAATTAACAATTGGCTAAACTGGCGAATGGCATAGCTAACCCTGAACCAACCTGTTTGTCAGCCACTTCTCGGGGTTAGATGAGCCCTCTGAGTGTAACACAAAGGGATAAAAAGTGATGAACATGCTTTAAATCTCTGTCTAGTTCAAATTTTACTTGAGGCAGATCCTAGTGTGAGAAAGTTTACAGGGCTCACTGCTTGTGAATTGGGCCAGGGCTTACTTTTTGTGAATGGGGCCAGGACTTACTGTTTGTGAATGGGGCCAGGGCTTACTGTTTGTGAATGGGGCCAGGACTTACTGTTTGTGAATGGGGCCAGGGCTTACTGCTTGTGAATGGGACCAGGGCTTACTGTTTGTGAATGGGGCCAGGACTTACTGTTTGTGAATGGGGCCAGGACTTACTGTTTGTGAATGGGGCCAGGGCTTACTGTTTGTGAATGGGGCCAGGATTTACTGTTTGTGAATGGGGCCAGGGCTCACTGTTTGTGAATGGGGCCAGGGCTCACTGTTTGTGAATGGGGCCAGGGCTCACTGTTTGTGAATGGGGCCAGTGTTCACTGTTTGTGAATGGGGCCAGGGTTCACTGTTTGTGAATGGGGCCAGGGCTCACTGTTTGTGAATGGGGCCAGGGCTCACTGTTTGTGAATGGGGCCAGGGTTCACTGTTTGTGAATGGGCCCAGGGTTCACTGTTTGTGAATGGGTCCAGGGCTCACTGTTTGTGAATGGGGCTGAGGCCTGGCAATGGTGAAAATCAGCATCATAATTGCCAATATTGTGAAATAGAAAAATGATAGAAAACTTATGTATATTGTTTCTGAAGCTGAAATTTTGAAAATTGTTAATATTGGCAAAATTATTGTGGAAAAAACATTAGATTTTGAATTGTAAATGGTGCCAAATATCAGCGTCAAAATGACCCAGCAAGAGCCCCATTTCCTCCATGATCCCTGAACTGACCTCTTTATTACAAGTGAAAGAATCTTGACTGGAATGTAAAACACCATTACTGGACTCCAATCCATTCTTCTACTGTTCTAATGTACCTTTTCATTTTTCAGTTATAATCCAACCTGTTCACAGGTGACTTATTGGAAGTTTGAAACCCAATTATTAATTAAATTGTTTAATTATACATAAAATGATTATTAAATTGGAGAATTTCAAAAATTTTGAAATTGGAATTTAATACCTAATTTTGAAATTTTATGTTTTTACAGACCAAGAGGTCCTTGGAATCAAAATGGAAGACCACAGCGACCAAATTTTGGTTCAAGAATGTCCAGACCATTCTCAGGTAAATAAAACTGAGAGATTTTAGTCAGTGTTATGATTTGTTCTGTGTTGTTAGGGAAACATGGAATGAGTTTTAAAGAAAACATTTGTAACTGAAACATGTGTACTTGACAACAAACAGTGTAACTAAAAACACAAGGCAATACAAGTTAATGATAGAAACAACCAATTAAAGCACGGAAAGGGCACAATACAAACTAATGTTATGTTCAGTGGTGAACAGTGTACACACACACACACACACACACACACACACACACACAACACACACACACATCAGAAAATAATTATTATAGGTTTTAAGATAAAATATATGACCTGTTAATATATGAGATATGTTTTTTCAACTAAGATATGTTCTAAGGGAGATAATTCACCCAACATGGCTTGATAGAGATGATGGATAACATCCCTTACACCAAAATATTTTAATCAGTGTAAAAACTTTAGAACAAACTTCCACTGCTGTTAAAGAAGAGAACAATAAACAATTAAATTAGTTAATTAATTGAGTAAAATGCGTATTCAGGAGTGAAAAATAGATATATTTAACATGGTATATTATACATACATTATAAATAACTGAAGATGATTGCTTGACCATATTTACCGGTAGTTTAAAAATCACAAATGTGGACTAACTTTTGTAAATTTGGTAATCCTTCAGGAACCCAACCTATAGGCACTTATTACCCCTTTAATTAAGTTTGGGCTAATAAAAAACGGAAATTTAAAATGTCCTGAATGCTATTGGACATGTTGTTTATAATTCCAGGTCACCATCCCGGTTGCACACGGATGCCGGGACCGCACAAGTTTCCCGTGGATCCAGGGTATTCATTACATTCACCGCCACCACCACCTCCTCCTCCATGGACACAGGTGGTTCCCTTCACTAACATGTTGCCAGGCAGTATCCCAGGATTCCAAGCTCCATTGAATGGAATGCCATTTGATGGCGGAACTGGAGATAATCTGGACAATGTGAATAATGACGGGGCTAAAACAGACAATGTGAAGAGACGAAATAACAGTGGATCAAAGAAAAATAATGATAATGGTAATAGGAACGAGTGGCAAACGGGAAGACAACACAGTAACGGGAAACGCAACAGAGATCGACAAAAATCAGGACCGGTAGGTTATATAAGTTTATAGCAAGAAATCTTTGTGGTGAATAAAAGTTTGTTAATTTCTGCTCATAATGTTTAACCCCAAATATTGCCAATACTTCAGATTCCAGTTTAACAATCATTCCTTAGCAAAGTCTAAGATTGCTCTTAGCTTATATCTACCTAATATTTTGACAAAATTTTATTGTGCTACAGATAAACCTTTCAGAAAAATGTAAGGTCCAACCTGCCTTAAAGGCCACCTCTATATAAGGGCCACCTGCTTATAAAGGCCAGCAGAATTTTAGCCCAATTGCTCTTTATTTATATTATTTGAACCTGTATAAAAAGGCCACCTGCCCACAAAGGCCATTTTTACTGGTTCCCTTGGGTGGCCTTAAAAGACAGGTTTGACTGTAAATTTTTTCTTACAGATTATTGAATTGTCTCACTTACACTATATAATGCGAATACAAAAGTAATTACAAAATCGAAGTTAACAAAACAAACCAGTAGTGCTTTGGAAGGTTGACAAAAACTTTATACATGTTTTTAGCCAGTTAACAGCCTAGTCAGGGGGCAGATCCCAAAAATGTGACACCCCCTAAACTTTTTTGTTAAAAGCAGGAAACATGGTGGATCTTATTGCCCTATATGTACTTAGTCACGCTAGGTATGTTTCCACCTTGACTTTTTCCGTTTAATGAAAATATGGCTGCCAATCCAAGATGGCCGCCAAAAAAGATAATTTAAGCATAAAATTCAATATCAAATCAACCACTATATCTTTTTAATTGCATTTTCGTATTTTATCAATTAAATATTTATACTAATTTTCCATGAATAAATATTGGTTGTAAAATTCAATATGGCCGCCATTTTCAAGATGGCCGACTCATAATCATCGCGCTGCATTTTAAATCAAATACGACAAAGGATGCCATTATTTTATGACATAAAACCAATGTATTGTATTTAATATATATGTACTATGTTAAGCTAGGTATGTTTCCACCTTGACTTTTCTGTTTAATGAAAATATGACTGCCAAATCCAAGATGGCTACCCAAAAAGATAAATTAAGTATAAAAATTCAATATCAAATCAACCACTTAACGTTTTGAGTCGAAATTTGGTATGTGATCAATTAAATATTTATACTAATTTTTCATGAATAAATATTAGTTGTAAAATTCAATATGGCTGCCAATTTTAAGATGGCCGACTTGTAATCATCGAGCTGCATTTTAAATCAAATACAACAAAGGTTGTCATTATTTTATGACATAAAACTAATGTGTGTGTGTTACATATTATGTGAAAATATTATCAGTACTGCTCTTTAAACTTATTTTATGTAAATTAAATAATTTAAATAACGAAGCCGAAACATTTTTTAAGTTTCAATAAATATCATTTAAATTAATTTAATAGCTATGACTTTTGATGTCTGCAATAAAAAATAGTCCTTTCGTTTATTCAAACATTCAAAGAGGTCCAACAGCAACATGATTAACATCCACAAGCACCTTGCAGCAATATATTCTATACGTATATCCCTTATATTTATTATATATGTATGCTCAGAATATAACATATTTCCCCGGTTCAACAATTCAACAGCTATAAATATAGGATTGAATAACAATCTTTTATTTCCAAAATATTAATTGTAAAACAAAAACCAAGACCATAACAAAAACATCTGCATGGCTACAAAGGATAAGCGTTTGACCATTATCTGTTTCGTTGGCTTCTTTGACACAAAGAACAATTCTTATGTCTGCCTCTTTATGATTTGCTCAAAGACCTGATTTACCCCAGCCAGTACTCGAAAATGCAGTATTCGCATCCAAAAAACCCTAACTGAACCATTAACTGCTTGCCATATACCATTTTTGTTTACCTGATTTGATATAAAACTAAAAGAATCAGATTCATTCTTTATTCTCGTCCATATGTATATCGAATTATTCCAATTTTCAACTTTCCATCTCTATTTTGCAGTACATGTATTATTCTTTAAATCGAATGATTCTCACCAGTTCTTACTGATTTTAATGCTCTATGATTGTGATTTGTGGATGGATTGTTGTGTTTTTGATTTATTTTTTTTTTCTTGTCAGACTTTATAGAATGCTCAAAATATCAATCAAACAAAACATCTACTCTATCACTATTCCTGAAATGACATTTTGTTCTATCTGCAAATCTACAGAGTTGTCAAAGGTTTGTGCATTGGCGTTTTCCGAATGCTGTTAACCAATGTCATACTCTCTAGTATGGTACATATCTTTATATCATCAACCTGTCGTTACATTAAATGTTTGTTGATTGGCCGTAAACTACCTGATGATGTTACGTAGACTACACTTATGTCCTTTTGTCCAGTATATCACTATCACCATTACCTCTTCCTGCTTTCACAGGCACAATGATGTATTATTTAGCAATTATTGTTTTGATTTTTGAAACTCCATAACGCTACCGAAAAATATAAAGACCTGTACGATAATATATTGTACGACATTGGTTAACAGCATTGGAAAACCACAATATGCACTTTGAAGATTGCCTTGCAGCAACCACAATGTATCGTTTTAGAAAATAGCGTTAGAGTAGATTGTTTGCTTTTATAAAGGCTTGAACCAGACGAAAAGAATAAATTCAAAACAAACATACCAATCCATGTCAAAATCACAATTATGAAGCAAAGTAAAAATCTTGAAACTTTCAAATGAATTTTAACACAGGAGCATCCACCAGCGAAGTGAGAACAAGTGACCTGGAAGGATAATTGAGAACCCACACTTTTTAGAAACAAAGGAACATGGAACTTTGGGATGCCACATATCCATGGTATTTTAGGATACAGAGTCACCATACTATATTGTGATGACAGCCATAAAACTGAGGGCCTTAATAAGCCAAGGCTTGCGCTATCATTGCATCAACAATTCATTTGTTAGCAGTTTGCACCGTAGAGATATGGAATTCCATGTTGCCTGAGAATTTGAAAATTTTTATAAATATGGGGGAGAATAAGGCTTAACTGACTAGTTCTATATCAAATGAGTTGAGCAAGAAAGTACTTGGCAAGGAGTCAGTGGTTATTGGAGGGTTGCGGATCCAAATACTATATTCTCGAGTTCAGGGCGGGATACATCAAGTCTTTGTGCAAACTACAAATACGCAGACTCAAGACTTGTTGCTTATTCAGAGTGCGATGGATAGATGGGAACTAATCACAGAGCTTGAAAACTCTGAACTGAAAGCTTATGAAGATACGATAAAGTCGGCAATGTTGTTATCAATTGTAAATTCTTTTGTTTGTAATCTATTTGAAACTACCAACCCTCAACAAAAACCTTCTTAAAACTTCACTGTCATATGTTCCGGCATTGCCACGTTACAAGATGTGTTCCGGCCATGCACATTAAACACATTAATTATCAGAAAATAGTTTGGAATCTATGTTTTTTTCTAGAAAAAACTACCATTAACTCTTGTGAGCAGTTTGAAAACTGACCTACAATATTTATGAATGTGGAATTGTTGAATCTTTATGATGTTTGTGCAGTTTTATTACTGCACTGTTGTTTGTGGATGTGAATCATGTCGGTGTAAAAAGCTTTTGAAGGAGTCAGTTAACTAGTATATATATTAACAAATTCAATATATTAGTTTATTGTATTAAAACAATGAAGCGCGATGATTATTGGTCGGCCATCTTAAGAAATAGCGGCCATATTAAATTTTACAACGACAGTTTGTTCATGAAAAATTAATATAAATATTTAATTGATCAAATATCAAATTTCCACTCAAAAGGTTAAGCGGTTGATTTGTTATTGAATTTTCATTTTAAAATTATCTTTTTTGGTGGCCATCTTGGATTTTGCAGCCATATTTTCATTAAACGGAAAAGTCAAGATGGAAACATACTTAGCCTAACTAAGTACATATATATTAAATGCAATACATTGGTTTTATCTCATAAAATAATGACATCCTTTGTCGTATTTGATTTAAAATGCAGCACAATGATTATACGTCGGCCATCTTCAAAATGGCGGCCATATTGAATTTTACAACCAATTATTATTCACAGAAAATTAATATAAATATTTAATTGATAAAATACCAAATTTCAACTTAAATGGTTAAGTGGTTGATTTGATATTGAATTTTTATACTTAAATTATCTTTTTTTGGCGGCCATCTTGGATTGGCAGCCATATTTTCATTTAACGGAAAAAGTCAAGGTGGAAACATACCTAGCGTGACTAAGTACATATAGAGCAATAAGATCCACCATGTTTCCTGCTTTTAACAAAAAAGTTTAGGGGGGTCAATAAAGAGGCTACTTTTTGAGATCTGCCCCCTGACTAGCCCCATGTACAAAAATCTGTGCCAGTGTACATTGGGCTGTGTAACCTGCCAAAATCTTGTGTAACTAAATGACTTGGGCATTATCTCAGACTCGTCTCATTTCAGAAATCATTATAAACTTTAAAAAAAAATCTCACAATATGTTGGGATAAAAATGGCCCAAGTAAGACCTTTTAGCTTGCCAATTATATTTTGACATTCTGATAATGACCCTTACATCATCCTTAAATTCATATACACTGAAGGACTTACTTAGAGGGGAGGAAGGCAGTCATTTTTGGGGTTTTTTTTTATCACTTTTTATACCAAACATTCCTGATAATCTCCTGATTTTTAACTAAAACCCCTTCTGATTTCCTATTTTTTTTAGCCAAAAATTGCTTGACAGACTTATAATGGTATCTTATTGCTCTTTATTTTACAGAGAAGACGTAATGACTCTGGATCAAAAGTAAATGTTGCCATCCAGAATGAACCCAATCAACTTGAAATTATAGACCCAGCTATAATCTCCCTTAAAACAGTTCTGTACACAGAGACAGCGGTCCAAACTGGTAAGTAAGGGGACATAATCTGTAATCAGACCCAGCTATAATCTCCCTTAAAACAGTTCTGTACACAGAGACAGCGGTCCAAACTGGTAAGTAAGGGGACATAATCTGTAATCAGACCCAGCTATAATCTCCCTTAAAACAGTTCTGTACACAGAGACAGCCGTCCAAACTGGTAAGTAAGGGGACATAATCCTGTAATCATTTCCCTTTTAAATAAATCTAGCATAGCATATTTTGTTTATTTGTTGTAAGTAACTTTGTAAGTTGGTTGTTTATTAACATGACGTGTGTGTATAGGTAAACAACATTTACTTGTTCTGCTTGACCTTTCATAAGGAATACTTTACAGTCCTATTATATCTACAAATGCAACAGCAAAAAAAAAGAAACCTGCGAAGATGACAACGCCATCAAGCAGAATGAACTTCTACACGTTTCTCTCACATGACATTTTTTTATTTGTTCTCATTTCAATACTTTAATTTTTTTTCAGATTTTCCGGAGAAAATGGCAAATTTTACATTGATACAACAATCAAGCCCTTTGTTTATAAACTCTCATAGAAATGTACAGAATCAAAAACGATTGTCAGACAGTAACGAATCAGAGGTGGATTCCGACAGCGGTTACAGCAGTCCGTTACACAAACGAAATCAAGTTTCTAACGGGACACAGCCTCTGGGCCCTATAGAAACCATGACATTTGTATCTAGTGCTAGGAAAAATTTATCGGTGCAAAATGTCGGACCATCGCCATCATCTGTTCCACAGCAGAAGTTATCCTACGCTTCTATTGCTCAGCGATTACCTAGTCAGACTAACTTTGTCAAACGTGACACAAGTGTACACGATGATACTGGTGATGTAAAACGTAGTCAACATAAAACTGTTAGTGCCATGAAAGACAAAGACGTGAAGCGAGAAAATCCAACAAAATCAGAAAATAAAAACATTAAAAAAGACTTAAATGAAGAAACAGATGGGGATATAAAGAAAAAACGGAAACGAAACCGAAAACGGAAAAGGAAAAAGAAAAATGGTGAAGAAAACGAGGAAATGGATGTAGATAGTTCATCAAAACAGGAAGTGGAATTACATTTCGAGGATGATGAAGAATTTCCAGATTTGTCAGGTGTCATTCCTAAAAATGTGGTTCATTATCACCACAGTCGTCTCCCCTGAAAACACGAGATAATAATGTAGACATGAGATTCCATGATGTGACCGAGTTGGAGGAGAATAACAATATTAGTGACAAATATCACATGACTAGTGATAAAAGTCATGTGACCTCTATAAATAGAGTGCAATCTGTGCCTATAAGTGCTCCCATGACCTACAGTTCTATATTACAGTCAGTAAGTATCTTGTATATTGATAAGGCAGAGTGAAATGAAATAATGGAGAGTATTAACATTCCTAAGCCCAAGTACAGGGTTTTTCTGCTTATCTGACACATAATTTTCTTAATGGACCCCTAGGTATGTTTTGTGTGTCCATTGGGACACAAAAATTAAATCCATGCTGGGCTATAAATATTTTTTTCAGTCTGAACATATCTATATCGACAGTAATGTTTGAATGCTATTTATAGTTGACAAAGTTTTTGCCAAATGGCTTGAAAGATATACATGGCTTAAAGCGGATTTAAACTTTTGTTTTGTAATACTTTGTTTGCAATGATAATAGTTACTTGTTTCTTGATATAGTGTAGCAAATACACAAAACTGTAATGTCGGAAAATGGCTGATAAAAATGGGACTCTCAAATGTTCATCAAGGACCCATGCAAAATTGCTTTGAGAGTCCTTAGGACTCCGAAAGAAAGGATGCAAGGAAAAACCCTGAAGTAGGGGTTCACAGTTCCCAGGGTCCAAGGTCCAGGACCAATTGATTTTACATTGGGACCCTTGATTTTTAAACAGTAAATGTCTGATGGACCTGCTTGGGTTTTTTTTTACCAGGATAATACAGCTTTTTCTATGTGATAATTACACATGGGTCTTTCAATTTTGATATTAATCTTTTAAAACTTTACCTGTGACCTGTAAAAAGTTTTAGGCAAAAGATCACGAACCTTCCCTATACTCTAGGTTTCTATAAATTTAAAATGATTAGTAGCAAAATTTCAAAAATTTGTGAAAATATAGTTCTGTTTAAAGTATTTTTCCACAAATTTGCAAAAATAGGTTACTTTTTGAAAGAATTCCTCAGAAATTAGTAGCCAATGGCGATTTTGGCTACAAGGAATGGAAACATAGCCTATACTAAACATAATTTTTAACCCGTGCCTATAATGCCTAGCACATGAAAAACCATTACTCCACTCTACCATCCAAAAACTGACAGCCTCAATATTGTTAGTGGCGATTTTGCTACTTATATTATATTTGCTACAGACAATGAGTCTTTATTGATTTTAGATTCATTATGTTATTTTGCTAAATTTTTACAGAAAAAAGTTAGTCCCCATAAGTCAGAAGTAAACAAAAAATCTACAACAAGTGCCATAAAAGATGCCTGGAGTGACCAAAATAAACATGCTGAAAATTCGGGTAAATATCTCCATGACAACACAACAACCAATCACAAAATATGTCCATGACAACTCAACAACCAATCACAAAATATCTCCATAACAACTCAACAACCAATCACAAAATATCTCCATGACAACACAACAACCAATCACGAAATATGTCCATGACAACTCAACAACCAATCACAAAATATCTCCATGACAACTCAACAACCAATCACAAAATATCTTCATGACGACACAACAACTAATCACAAAATATCTCCATGACAACACAACAACCAATCACAAAATATCTCCATGACAACACAACAACCAATCACAAAATATCTCCATGACAACACAACAACCAATCACGAAATATGTCCATGACAACTCAACAACCTATCACAAAATATCTCCATGACAACTCAACAACCAATCACAAAATATCTCCATGAAACACAACAACCAATCACGAAATATCTCCATGACAACACAACAACCAATCACGAAATATGTCCATGACAACTCAACAACCAATCACAAAATATCACCATGACTACTCAATATCAATAACAAAATATCTCCATGACAACACAACAACCAATCACAAAATATCTCCATGACAACACAACAACCAATCACAAAATATCTCCATGACAACACAACAACCAATCACGAAATATGTCCATGACAACTCAACAACCTATCACAAAATATCTCCATGACAACTCAACAACCAATCACAAAATATCTCCATGACAACACAACAACCAATCACGAAATATCTCCATGACAACACAACAACCAATCACGAATATGTCCATGACAACTCAACAACCAATCACAAAATATCACCATGACTACTCAATATCAATAACAAAATATCTCCATGACAACTCGACAACCAATCACAAAATATCTCCATGACAATCCATCAATCATATTTCGCATATTATTAATCATGTATTTTAAGAAATGGGTTGTCATATCACTATCACAACCTATTTCTTAAAATACTTGATTAATAATACAGGTATAATAATAACATGAACTATAAGTAAGTGTTCATTCTAGAAGGGACCATTTGGCCATTAAGGACTTTTTATTTTACTAAATGATCCCAGTGGGTCATATTTAACATTACCTGAGGGCAAAAAAATTGATATGGTATTTTGAAAATCATCCCTCTGAAAAATCCTAGATTGAAATCGAACTATGCTTTGTTTGTATTTAGACCAAATAACATCAAAAGCTGCCAAGAAACGAAGGAAAAGACGAGAGTTGGTAAATAAAGCCGCCGATGACGAATTAGCAGAAATTAATCTGGAACAGCAGGTCCTGAAAGCTGAACATATGAAATCCAAACAGTCCAAGACTGGGTCTAATAAAGAGTCCGGACCACAACCAGGAATCCTAAAAGTGAACCCACAACAGCAGTCCAGCGGAGGAAAAAAATCCAAACAACTTGTAGCTTTAGATCTTGGTGCTATGATTAAAGAATTAGAAGTAAGAATAATATTACTGTAATCCTGTAATGTTTTAGTCAGATTTCAATATTTTCATTTTAAAGTGTCCTGTGGATTTAGAGGAAATTTGAAAATTATACATTTAGAAAATTGGGTTGTCCGAATATTTAGACATACTAGCGGTCTTTGAAGAAATAGAGATGTTTAGGATCTGATATCTGATTGTAAGTATGTCCTGGTGCCCTCCTGGTATGGAGAGACAATATCTTGAGTTGCTACACAGCCAAAGAGTTTTCACATGAATCTCATTGCATTTTGATTTTCACCTGAATTTCAACTATATTTAACATAAATAAGAAAATTGCTGTATAAAAAATGTTAGATATTGTATTGTAATTAGTTTGTTTTTGTTTGATTGGGGTATGGGGCAATTTATTCCAGATCTGATTTGAATATTTTCCACAATACCAAGATAAAATTTATATATTATTTGAACTACAATTTTCAGGTCTTGGTCAGACCCAGTGGGGGTTCCAACCCATGTCCTCTCACATATAGAGCAAGCACTCTACCAACTCAACTACCTAACTGGTGTCTAGTCAATAGAGAAATTTCTTTTACAGTCTCCTCAGGACATTTGATTCTTTATATCCATTCTTTTCGTTAATCATGTTAATTTTGGTGTAAATTTAGCAAGTGTTTTGTGGTTTTAGCACTTTCAGTACTTTGATTCTTTTTATTGCAGAAAAAGAAAGATACAACAACGGAGCTGAAAGAATACACAAAAATAACAATAAACGCAACGACACCAAACATTATAGCACCTAAACCAACTAAAGATAATAAAGTCAAAAAGGACGAGAAAGTGGTAAGTTATGATACTATCCAACCTCCTAACCCCCCTAAATGTCAATATGGTATGTGCCAAAGTGGAAGATCGTTATAATTAACCAACCTCCTAACCACCCTAAGTGTCAATATGGAATGTGCCAAATTGTTAGGTTATAATAATTTATTTTGGAAATTTTAGCTTTGAAAGCAGTATTTTGGAGTTTTTTGTATTTTCTGTTGCACAATTTTAACCCATTTTAATGCTTATTTTCACAGTTGCATTGGCCCCAACCCCATTTATAGAAGGATGGAAGATAGCCATGAACCTTCTAACCCCTAAATATCAATATACTGATGGGAGATAGCCGTGAACCTTCTAACCCCTAAATATCAATATACTGATGGGAGATAGCCATGAACCTTCTAACCCCTAAATATCAATATACTGATGGGAGATAGCCATGAACCTTCTAACCCCTAAATATCAATATACTGATGGGAGATAGCCGTGAACCTTCTAACCCCTAAATATCAATATACTGATGGGAGATAGCCATGAACCTTCTAACCCCTAAATAACCATATACTGATGGGAGATAGCCATGAACCTTCTAACCCCTAAATATCAATATACTGATGGGAGATAGCCGTGGACCTTCTAACCCCTAAATATCAATATACTGATGGGAGATAGCCGTGAACCTTCTAACCCCTAAATATCAATATACTGATGGGAGATAGCCATGAACCTTCTAACCCCTAAATATCAATATACTGATGGGAGATAGCCATGAACCTTCTAACCCCTAAATATCAATATACTGATGGGAGATAGCCGTGAACCTTCTAACCCCTAAATATCAATATACTGATGGGAGATAGCCATGAACCTTCTAACCCCTAAATAACCATATACTGATGGGAGATAGCCATGAACCTTCTAACCCCTAAATATCAATATACTGATGGGAGATAGCCGTGGACCTTCTAAGCCCTAAATATCAATATACTGATGGGAGATAGCCATGAACCTTCTAACCCCTAAATATCAATATACTGATGGGAGATAGCCATGAACCTTCTAACCCCTAAATATCAATATACTGATGGGAGATAGCCATGAACCTTCTAACCCCTAAATATCAATATACTGATGGGAGATAGCCATGAACCTTCTAACCCCTAAATATCAATATACTGATGGGAGATAGCCGTGAACCTTCTAAGCCCTAAATATCAATATACTGATGGGAGATAGCCATGAACCTTCTAACCCCTAAATATCAATATACTGATGGGAGATAGCCATGAACCTTCTAACCCCTAAATATCAATATACTGATGGGAGATAGCCGTGAACCTTCTAACCCCTAAATATCAATATACTGATGGGAGATAGCCATGAACCTTCTAACCCCTAAATATCAATATACTGATGGGAGATAGCCATGAACCTTCTAACCCCTAAATATCAATATACTGATGGGAGATAGCCATGAACCTTCTAACCCCTAAATATCAATATACTGATGGGAGATAGCCATGAACCTTCTAACCCCTAAATATCAATATACTGATGGGAGATAGCCATGAACCTTCTAACCCCTAAATATCAATATACTGATGGGAGATAGCCATGAACCTTCTAACCCCTAAATATCAATATACTGATGGGAGATAGCCATGAACCTTCTAACCCCTAAATATCAATATACTGATGGGAGATAGCCGTGAACCTTCTAACCCCTAAATATCAATATACTGATGGGAGATAGCCATGAACCTTCTAACCCCTAAATAACCATATACTGATGGGAGATAGCCATGAACCTTCTAACCCCTAAATATCAATATACTGATGGGAGATAGCCGTGGACCTTCTAAGCCCTAAATATCAATATACTGATGGGAGATAGCCATGAACCTTCTAACCCCTAAATATCAATATACTGATGGGAGATAGCCATGAACCTTCTAACCCCTAAATATCAATATACTGATGGGAGATAGCCATGAACCTTCTAACCCCTAAATATTAATATACTGATGGGAGATAGCCATGAACCTTCTAACCCCTAAATATCAATATACTGATGGGAGATAGCCATGAACCTTCTAACCCCTAAATATCAATATACTGATGGGAGATAGCCGTGAACCTTCTAAGCCCTAAATATCAATATACTGATGGGAGATAGCCATGAACCTTCTAACCCCTAAATATCAATATACTGATGGGAGATAGCCATGAACCTTCTAACCCCTAAATATCAATATACTGATGGGAGATAGCCGTGAACCTTCTAACCCCTAAATATCAATATACTGATGGGAGATAGCCATGAACCTTCTAACCCCTAAATATCAATATACTGATGGGAGATAGCCATGAACCTTCTAACCCCTAAATATCAATATACTGATGGGAGATAGCCGTGAACCTTCTAACCCCTAAATATCAATATACTGATGGGAGATAGCCATGAACCTTCTAACCCCTAAATATCAATATACTGATGGGAGATAGCCATGAACCTTCTAACCCCTAAATATCAATATACTGATGGGAGATAGCCATGAACCTTCTAACCCCTAAATATCAATATACTGATGGGAGATAGCCATGAACCTTCTAACCCCTAAATATCAATATACTGATGGGAGATAGCCATGAACCTTCTAACCCCTAAATATCAATATACTGATGGGAGATAGCCATGAACCTTCTAACCCCTAAATATCAATATACTGATGGGAGATAGCCATGAACCTTCTAACCCCTAAATAACCATATACTGATGGGAGATAGCCATGAACCTTCTAACCCCTAAATAACCATATACTAAAGTGGTTGTTATAATTATTATCCATCCTTCTAACCCCTAAATGTCAATATAGCATATACCATCCTTTTATTTTGGGCTATACCAATAGATAATGGGTGTGATATGTACAAAAGTGTAAATAGGATGCCACAAAAATATTGCAACAAAACCTATCACTTTATCTTCCAAAAGTCAATGAAGAGGAGAAACTGGCAGATCATAAATCTAATAACCTCCCAATAATTATGAATATAATATAATATAATATAATATAATATAATATAATAATAATATAATATAATATAATATAATATAATATATATAATATAATATAATATAAAGTTTATATGAATATAATGCCCTGTGTTTCCTGTAATAATGGGTCAGTAACTTAGCTTTCAACATTAATCTTTTTATTTTCAGAAGGGTTCCCGGACACACAACATTCTAGATTCAAGCGCCCCCACAAAACGTGGTAAAGAAAGAGAACACCCCAAAGCAAAGAAACCGAGTCCACTGAAAAAGGTAGATAACTCTAATTAAACGAGATTTAAAACACAAGTATACTTAAAAAGATAAGTCTTATCATACAAGATTTACAAACATTGTGTGCATAAAGCAAATCATGTGATTGTCATGCGATATCTTATCCTAGATGAAGTGTGTCGCTGAAATAAAACTTTTTTTTGCATGAAGTGAAGCAAAGTGAAGTGGAGTACATATAATCAGGTTTTTATGCCCAAATTGAGACTCACATATATCAAGGTAGTCATTATTGGGATAATGGAGGAATCTAGAGTGCTTGGAGAAAAACCACTGACTTTTAGAATTCAAACCAAACTGACAAACTGTTTTTTTTTTTTTTTTTTTGCACAGTTTAAGAATAAAAAGAGGAATCAAAACAAATAAAGTTACTATATTCTGTAATCAATTGATGTATCGCCGGCCACGTCTATTATGTTCCGACACTGGCCGCCATCGCGGTACCAATGCAGCATCAAGGCAACTAATGATGTACCAGTGTCAGTGACATCATTAAACGGCACAATTCAGAGTTTTTATTCTTTTTTGCATCTAATTCAACATGTCGGACCTTTGTCGGAACATTGTGGGCGTGGTCTGCGATACGTCAATTGATTGGCAGACATGACATAGCCGAGTGGTACTACCACTGGCTTTCAAAGTCAAGGGTTGTGGGTTCAAATCTCACTACTTGGAAAATTTTCTGAGTTGATTTTCATCTCTTGCCCATACTAGAGCTGTAAACAGCTCATTTCTCAGTAGTCTTTCGGATGAGACTTGAAACCGGGGTCCTGTGTCTCAGTGCACGCTAAAGACACCTCTAGAGTTGGAACAAGAGTAGGCCATCCTGCGGCTGCTACAGAGGATGCTCTACAAATAGAAGCAATTGAAACAGACTGATCAAGATAAAAATAAATCAAATTTTACTTCTCTCAAAACCTGGAGAATTCAAACTTACTTAGTGTATGATGACATATCAAAAATACAATAAACATACAAAGATATACTGTAATATTAGAAATATTCATGATGTATCAATATTCATGATTTTCACTGTTAAGTCTTAACCACAATAATACGGAAATTCTGGTATTTTATTACCTTCTGCCTTTAAAATTGGGCAAATCCAAACTTCATTATGACATGCTTACAATAGCTACTATCTTCATTACAAAGGTACATTGTTGTGGTAATATCAGATATTTTGTGTGTAAGGACAACTTGATTTAATTTTTCAGTGCATCACTGTTGTTTATGGAAAATTTTATGATGATGAACAAATTTTAGTCATTTTTAGCTCACCTGGCCAAAGGCCATGTGAGCTTTTGCCATCACTTGGCGTCCGTCGTCGTCCGTCGTCTGTCGTCCATCGTCGTCTGTCGTCCGTCCGTAAACTTTTCACATTTTGACTATCTCCTCTGACACCACTGGAGCAATTTTAACCAAACTTTACAGGAATGATGTATGGAAGGTCCTTTACTTAGATTGCCGAAATTTTTTTGATCCGCCAAAAAACATGGCTGCCAGCACAGAAGATAGTTAACATTGGACCCTATGGGAAAAATGCATTTTTAACGATTTCCTCAGAAATGACTGAAGCAAATTTAACCAAACTTTACAGGAATGGTGTAAGGAAGGTCCTTTATTTGGATTGCCAAAATTTTTCTGATCCGTCAAAAAACGTGGCCGCCAGCACAGAAGATAGTTTAACATTGGACCCTATGGGAAAAGCATATATTTTGCTATCTTCTTTGAAATCGCTGAGCTAATTTGAACCAAACTTTACAGGAATAATGTATGTAAGGTCATTTACTAAGATTGCCCAAATTTTTTCTGATCCACCCAAAAAAAAATGGCCGCCAGGGCCAAACAAAGTTTAACATTGGGCCCTATGGGAAAACGCACATTTGGCTATCTCCTCTGAAACGACTGAAGCAAATTCAATTAAACTTTACAGGAATGATGTATGGAAGGTCTTTTGCAAAGATTGTAGAAATTTTCTGATCCGCCTAAAAACATGGCTGCCAGCGGGGAACATAGTTTAACATTGGACCCTATGGGAAAACACATTTTGGCTATCTCCTCTGAAACTACTGAAGCAAACTTAACCAAACTTTATAGAAATGATGTATTGGAGGTCCTTCACAAAGATTGCCAAAATTTTTCTGATCCGCCTAAAAACATGGCCGCCAGCGCAGAAGACAGTTTAACATTGGACCTATGGGAAAAACAAATTTTTGGCTATCTCCTCAGAATGACTGAAGCGAATTTAACCAAACTTACAGAAATGATGTAAAGAATGCCCTTTACTTAGATTGCCGAAATTTTTCTGATCCGCCAAAAAACATGGCCGTCAGCGCAGAAGATAGTTTAATATTGGACCCTATGGGAAAAGCATACATATGCTATCTCCTCTGAAGCTAGTGAAGCAAATTGAATCAAACTTTACAGTTTGACCCTATTGGAAAAGCATATATACAAATTTGCTTTAAAAGCATTTTAGTCAGGTGAGCGATACAGGCTCATCCTGAGCCTCTGGTTCCTTTGGGGAAACAATTTTTATTTTAAGTAAACAAAATCACTGGTATCAATTAAAATAAATTAAGTTGTAAAACTGATGAACAAGACGTAGTTTTTGTGTAATCTGAGAGACATTTACATATAATGTTACTTATTTGTTAGGTCATCTTAAAAGAACGTGAAGAGAAAAAACAGTTGAGATTGTTAGATGACCCAGAAGCTGAAAATGAAGGGTAAGATTTATTGATTGATTCATTTATTTGTTTATTATTCATCCATGCATCCATTCATTCGTTTATTCAATCATATATTTGTTCATTCATTCATGCACTCATCCATGCACTCATTCATTCGTTCGTTCGTTGGTTCGTTGGTTCGTTCGTTCGTTCGTTCGTTCGTTCGTTCATTCATTCATTCATTCATTCATTCATTCATTTGTTCATTCATTCATTTTTGTTCATTAATTAATTCATTTCATTCATTTATTTTTTATTTTTTTTATTTATATTTTTTCAACATTTTACATAATATATTAAGACAAAGACAACACCCACTCACTCATACTTTCATCTTCCATACAGGTTTTTTCATGATACACAAATACGATATAACAATATGTACAAAATATACATGTTTGTATTACATATTATACCAGTTTAATTTTGTAGTTATTATTCAAATAAAGATCTAAAGCCCCCCCATCTTTGCAAAAAAATATTAGGTTTTCCCGAAGCTTTGTACCTATGTTTTTCGATCTGATAATATTTTGTAATGTGATTTTGCAGTTCTTTTATATGTAACGTTTTATTAAGGTATCGTTGTAGACTAATATACTGTTTGGTTAATGATATAATGTGATTTAGAGCATGTGAATCTTTAGTTGGTATGCCCAATATTACATCTTTAATATTAATAATAACGGTTTTTCCCTGTTTTCATAACTATCCAAGATTCAACCCTACTCCAAATTTCTCTTACATATTCACAGTTGAAAAAAAGATGGGAAACATTTTCTTCAAACGATTTGCAAAATGTGCATTTTGAATCTTGCTTGATATTAATTTTCTGGAGGAATTTATTAGTGCCATATATTTGGGTTATAATTCGGAAATTAAGCCATTTGAGTTTTTTGCAGTCAAATGTTCTATGGAAATTTTGATAGACTTTTCCCCAATTGTAATTTTGTTGAAGATTAAGTTCGTCCTCCCATTTTAATTCAGCTTTAGGTTTTTTGTATAAGGATTCTACAAAAATAGAGTAGATATGTTTTGTTCCTTTAGGTTGCTTACATATGTGTTCAAGGGTAGTATTTATTTCTTCGTTATTGCGATTGTTTGTGTTGTTAGAGATGTTATAATTGCTGGGTATAGCTTTTTTCAGACCTTCATACACTGTAAATGGGATCCGTATATCTAAGTTTTGTTGTAATGTTTCTAAGTTCATGAAAGTATTATTGGGATTTAATAGGTCTTTTATTCGTTTTACTTGTTTATCATATAACTTTTTTATGTAAGCAGTTTTTCTGTTCATTCTTATTTTTGAATTGTGCCATAACTCACAATTATGTATGGGATATGTTGAGCAGTAAATTGGTAGTTTGTTTTTAATTCGGCTAAATCAATTAAAACTTCTTTCCAAAAACCATTTTTGATTTGCTTTGACTTTTCTAGACAGAAATTATCTCCAAAGTCGTTGATTTGAGTCAAGTTACATTTAACTATTCCTGTAAATAAGGCTTTTAGTATATGAGTATTGCTATTGGTCAGTCTACGTAGCCATGTTAATTTTACAGATTTGATAAAACTTTCTAAATGTATCATGTTACATCCACCAAGCCTGTACCCCTGAATCATATTTTTTCTACTAATTTTTTCGCATTTGCTATCCCATATATATTGGTAGAATTTGGTTTCCAAATCTTTAAGAATGTGTTCTTGTGGCTTGGGAAGAACTGTAAGTAAGTGTGTTAATTTTGGCAGAAGTAAAGATTTAATCAATGTTAATAACTATAATTTTTCTAAATGGGGTAATCATTCTCTTAGACCAAGATCTTAAATCATTCTCTATTTTAGAAATATATTTATTGTAATTTAAAGTATCGATATTATTAAGATCTGGGGTAAAAGTTAAGCCTAATACCGAGAAGTTTGTGTCAGTCCATTCTAATTTTATATCTGGACAAATTATGTCTTTACAGTTTGTTTTAGAGCCAATCCAAACAGCTTTGGTTTCATTCATTTATTTGTTCATTCATTCTTTGGTTGATCGAATGATTGATTGATTGATCATTTTTATGATTTTTTAAATGGTTTATTTATATATTTCAATCTTTCTTTCTTGAAGCATTCAGTTCTCTATGCTTTTAAATCTTTGTAAATGAAAACAAACTATTTGAATCTCTTCCATGATGCTTATTTAGTTGAATGAGGTTTTATTACATTGTCATTGGCCATAAATGTCTCTGCTATTCATTTCATAGGATTTGCTATAAAAATTGCATCATTCACTGTCACAAACACATCAGGTCTGACAAATCCTGAGTCTGGAAAATTAAAATATAAAGTAAATATGAAAATGAGGTCAAATTGTAAAAAATATATCATAATTTTTGAATTTGATAAATTGGACCAAATTTCGTCTCCAAAGTTGCCCCAGTGAAAACTCGGTTTTGGTTTTACAATCTGTGTACATGTAGTTATTCTAGTTATTGGCTGTCAGAGATGTCTATCCTTTCATGCCTGTTTACATCTTTGTTTCCATGGTATTTACATATTTCTACTTTTTCCTCAGGGCACCTGTTGGTATCGGAGTTATAAGTGCAGAGAGTGATCTGTCCCAGGATGGTAAGTTCATTCTTTCAACCTCGGGGGAGGGGGGCATTGGAGGCCAAGTGCTGTAAACTGCAAGCATGTGGATCACAGTGCCTCTCGCGGCCAAGGTTCAAATTCCATGTAGCACAGATCCTAGTGTGAGAAAATTTGTCTGCTTGTCAAAGGTTTTTTGAGGGGCACTCAGGTTTCCTCTACCATTGAAATACTAAACTTTAGGGCATTTTTATTGTAAGAAACTGTTACGATATTTGAAACTTGTATCATAGTAACCGATCGAAAGACAATTGAACTGGATTTGTCGGTATACCAGTTTATCATTACACCTGTAATCACTATGACATTTTTAATACACCAGGGCTCTCTTTCACCCTTTTGTGTATGGGGCTGAAGCCCTTAAAATTATAAAAACTATAATACCATTAAACTGATACAAAACAACAGAATACCAATTTTAAAGCTTGAGTTTTAAATGTTCTGAAAAGTGATTTAGTGAAAAAAATTATGTTTTTAAATTGTGAATGGGGTGGAATATGCATGTAGGTCTCAAAAACTACCATGTGAGACCTATATACAGATGTCAAATGATCAGACGATGTTAAGTGATTAAAGTGATTATTACCTGATGATATTGATCAACTGAAGTGATTACATATCGACAAAAATGATTAATCAAATTGTAACCATGGTAACATGTGCAAAATAGATTTTATTTTATTGTATCAGATTTTCTTTGTAAGTAGAAGTAAATTGTAATAGGCACTGTATCACGTGATCAATACCTCTTAATGTTTTTGCGGAACAATTTGGAAAACGAGGAAACATCATCTTATGCAGTTCCATATCCATATCCATTTGAAATAAGTGTTCTGCATAAACGTTAGAGCATATCACTGGGTACAGCTGTGAACCCCATTGAATGACTTAAAATGTATGTAAGGCTTAATAGATTTTGCCAGTGTACAAAGTGATCAATACCTCTTAACTTTTATGCAGAATTTTTGGAAAAAATTTACGTCGCAGATCGGTCAATGTCTTTGTTTCTATTGGAAAAGGCCAACTGATGCAATTCCATATCAAGTTAAAATAATTGTTCAGCACAAACTTTAGGGGGTATTGGGTGGGACACTGGCAAAATCTATCGCCAAAACGTTGAAAATTGAGTGATTATTGAATATTTATTTTATAAAAATGTTTTGAATTTGGTTGCTTTAGACATTTAAGGTATTAAACCTGTTTCACATGTATTTTATTTATTGATTAGTAACATGTTTTTCTTATTTTGTAGCCTTGAGTTCTAAAGGTTCCATGGACTTTGGGGCAGGAACCCCAGCTAGTGCTGACCTTTCACCTATCAGTCAAACTTCACCAATCAGCATGAGTCCTCTGTCTCCAGGTCAAAGTCCACAAAGTTCAGAGGTCAACAGTCCTATTGCAGGTGTTGTTGGCAAGGATGTTATCAGAAAAATTCATAGTCGTCGATTCAGAGAGTAAGAACTTCTTTATCAGACCAAAAAATAATAAATTTGTGTTTCTGATAAAAGTCTTAAAAAAATTAGGGTTGGTATGAAGGCAATTTTTTTTGTTAATTGAATTTTTACATTGATCATATGGAGCGACAATGCTTGTCAAAATATTGTCAAAACAGGACAGTACATTAAAGGTTTGTCTGCTTGTCCGGTAATAGTCAGTTTTGCAGTGGGAAAAGTTCAACAGTCTCGATACTCGTCCATTGGAACAAGTGCATTATTTGAAAAGTAAAATTTAAAACTTGATTATCAATTTGTCCAGTTAACCAGCAATACGTGAATTACTCCACTGATTTATATCACTTTGTTCTTCAGGTATTGTAACCAGGTGTTAGACAAGGACATAGATAACTGTTGTGTATCACTACTACAAGATCTAGTCAGGTTCCAGGACAGAATGTACCACAAAGATCCTGTCAAAGTGAGTATGGTTTATGGATAATGCCATGTATGTACATATATGAACAAATAGAGAACAAATAACGCTACATAAAATTTATTTTGATAAAATTCATATCTATTTACACTGATTGTCATCAGATGACACAGAAATAAAAGTACTCGAAAATCTTGTGAAAACTTCTTAATTAATATTCAGTAAAATAATAATCCATGTAATAGTAATCTTATCAATCATGGGTTCTTTAAGGACATGTACAATAGAAAGGAGATAACTCCATTTTGAAATACAACAAATCCATGACATTACAATTATTAGAAATCTATTAGAAATAATGAGTCTACCATAGAGATATGAAAACTGATGGACTGTAAATACATATACAGGGCTCTCGCTCTCGCTGAGCATTATTTGGGCTGATATTGGGCCCCATTCACAATTCAAAAACTTAGGGTTTTTCACAAACCCCAGGCTTAAAGGCCGGGGCTCAACTATAAAAGGAAACCAATCAGAAAAACATGGTAGAATTCAAATTTCTTGGCCACATTCAAAGTTGGGAAGGTTTTTTGAAAATATCTAAAGACTTAATGATTGTCTTAGTCTGAAATTTGGCACCAAAGTTAGATTACCATCATAGACTTTGTAGGGCAAACATAAAGTTGAACAAAAATGTTCTTATTGAGTAATTTTATAAAATAAAACTTGAAGTGGACAGTGTTTTGGGGAAGATTGACAGGTAAATAGGCAGAGTTTGATGTTTGATACAGGTAAAGTTCAATAAGTTATACCAAGCACATGGTTGCCAAAATGTAAACAAAATAAGTGATGTCTCTTACCTGTTTTTATCATTTTACAAATTAAATAATCCATGATATTTATATTGCATCCTTTTTAATCATAACATTCCAATTCCAGTCTCATGTATAACTAAATTTAAATAGGCCCACTAATAATTAGTATGTTATATTTTCCTTGTTCCATACCCCCCCCCCCCCCTTGAAAAGTCATGCCATGTAGTAGGATAGTAGCCTAGTAACCATAATTAAAATGATTTTTGTCCCAATACATTTTGGTCAAAATTTAATTTGTATTTTCAACATCTGATCAACATTATTAAACTGTCAACTAATTTTGTCTTCTATTTTTCTTCTTGATTTTTCATATTGTATTGGCACATTGTCTTTCAATGACACTGCTAATATTTCCATTCCAAGATTTAAACACATAAATCCAATAATTAGATATAATTCACACTTTTCTGTCCAGCTCAATAAACTTTTAAAATATTTCATTAACATCACTAAAAATCAGTTTGCTAATAAGAAAAGCATTGCATCTTTATGTCCTTGCCAGGTTCAATGACTTTACAGCAAACATAAAATGTCCAAAATCCGCCATTTTCACACATTTAGATTGTTAAAAAAATTAATAGGGTCAGATATACCCCAAGTCATCTGAGGCAAAATTAGGAAAATATCTATATAAAACTACAGACATGCATGTTTGTTAATAATGAAGTTAACAAACCAAATACATGTAGTCGCTTCATAAAAATATTTATTAAATACTTAGTAAGACTAACTATATAAATAAATATTCTAATGCCAAATTTTATAAACAAGATATACAAATCCCTGCTATTCCTCTTTTACATAAGGATGGTCATTCTTCATTTGGCGGGAGAAAATCTCATTGACTAACATAATAACTAAGTCAAGGATGTTTTTTTTTCAATAGAACTGTTTACTTTTATTGTGTTTATTATACATTGATACAAGACTTTATTTTGTGGTGAATGGGAGTAGATCTAATGGCTATTAAAATTGAAAGAAAGCAAACATCTACAGATGACTGTGGTTCTACATCAACTTTATTTTAGATGAATACAACCATGTGGATTTATTTATAAATTTATTTTTAACATGAGGTCAGCTAAGACACACCTTTTTTACCATATAAGAGATAATTGCCGTCCGTACGGATATTTAAATAGGTCACCCCCGGCCTTTAATTTCATATTACTGTAAGCAAATGACAATAAAAAGAGGTAAAAAAATCAAATTAAAAAAATATATATATATAGTGTGTGTGTGTGTGTGTGTGTAGATGAAGAAATAGAGGATAAATCAGGGATTTATCAAGGGCCTTTTTAGGGCCGAAATTCGGCCCCATTCCCAATGGAAAAAACATCAATTTTTTCCCAAAATGGGCTGAAAAAATTCCCAATTAGAAAATCGTACCAGATTCATAGCTCAAGTCTGGCCATAAGTGTGGCTGCTTTTCTCAATCTTCAATCAACTCAATACACTAAAAGCATTAGATTTAATCATTAATGGCATCAAAAATGATGTCAAAGTTTTCCCAAAATGAGCAAAAAGTTGATAGTTTTTCCCAATTTTTAGTTTAGGGCCTTTCCCAAAAGACCCTGATAAATCCCTGTAAATAATGCTATGTTTTATGTCTTTTTTTACAGGCCAAATCAAAGAGAAGAATCGTCCTGGGACTTAGAGAAGTCACCAAACATCTAAAGTTACGGAAAATTAAATGTGTTATGATTTCACCAAATCTGGAGAAAATCCAATCAAAAGGTATAACTCTTAGTTATGTTGATAATGATTTATCTATAAAGTGACCCAATGAACAAGTTGTAAATGTGGTCATCTTCTAACTGCTGTCAGTTTGACTACCAAAGGGCAGTGGTTTTTCTAGGCATGTTAATGTGGTCATCTTCTAACTGCTGTCAGTTTGACTACCAAAGGGCAGTGGTTTTTCAAGGCATGTTAATGTGGTCATCTTCTAACTGCTGTCAGTTTGACTAACAAAGGGCAGTGGTTTTTCTAGGCATGTTTATGTGGTCATCTTCTAACTGCTGTCAGTTTGACTACCAAAGGACAGTGGTTTTTCTAGGCATGTTTATGTGGTCATCTTCTAACTGCTGTCAGTTTGACTACCAAAGGGCAGTGGTTTTTCTAGGCATGTTAATGTGGTCATCTTCTAACTGCTGTCAGTTTGACTACCAAAGGGCAGTGGTTTTTCTAGGCATGTTAACGTGGTCATCTTCTAACTGCTGTCAGTTTGACTACCAAAGGGCAGTGTTTTTTCTAGGCATGTTAATGTGGTAATCTTCTAACTGCTGTCAGTTTGACTACCAAAGGGCAGTGGTTTTTCTAGGCATGTTAATGTGGTCATCTTCTAACTGCTGTCAGTTTGACTACCAAAGGGCAGTGGTTTTTCTAGGCATGTTAATGTGGTAATCTTCTAACTGCTGTCAGTTTGACTACCAAAGGGCAGTGGTTTTTCTAGGCATGTTAATGTGGTAATCTTCTAACTGCTGTCAGTTTGACTACCAAAGGGCAGTGGTTTTTCTAGGCATGTTAATGTGGTCATCTTCTAACTGCTGTCAGTTTGACTACCAAAGGGCAGTGGTTTTTCTAGGCATGTTAATGTGGTTATCTTCTAATTGCTGTTTGACTACCAAAGAGCAGTGGTTTTTCTAGGCATGTTAATGTGGTCATCTTCTAACTGCTGTCAGTTTGACTACCAAAGGGCAGTGTTTTTTCTAGGCATGTTAATGTGGTAATCTTCTAACTGCTGTCAGTTTGACTACCAAAGGGCAGTGGTTTTTCTAGGCATGTTTATGTGGTAATCTTCTAACTGCTGTCAGTTTGACTACCAAAGGGCAGTGGTTTTTCTAGGCATGTTAATGTGGTAATCTTCTAACTGCTGTCAGTTTGACTACCAAAGGGCAGTGGTTTTTCTAGGCATGTTAATGTGGTCATCTTCTAACTGCTGTCAGTTTGACTACCAAAGGGCAGTGGTTTTTCTAGGCATGTTAATGTGGTAATCTTCTAACTGCTGTCAGTTTGACTACCAAAGGGCAGTGGTTTTTCTAGGCATGTTAATGTGGTAATCTTCTAACTGCTGTCAGTTTGACTACCAAAGGGCAGTGTTTTTTCTAGGCATGTTAATGTGGTAATCTTCTAACTGCTGTCAGTTTGACTACCAAAGGGCAGTGGTTTTTCTAGGCATGTTTATGTGGTAATCTTCTAACTGCTGTCAGTTTGACTACCAAAGGGCAGTGGTTTTTCTAGGCATGTTAATGTGGTAATCTTCTAACTGCTGTCAGTTTGACTACCAAAGGGCATGGGCATGTAAATGTGGTAATCTTCTAACTGCTGTCAGTTTGACTACCAAAGGGCAGTGGTTTTTCTAGTAGGCGTGTTACTGTGGTATCTTCTAACTGCTGTCAGTTTGACTACCAAAGGGCAGTGGTTTTTCTAGGCATGTTAATGTGGTCATCTTCTAACTGCTGTCAGTTTGACTACCAAAGGGCAGTGGTTTTTCTAGGCATGTTAATGTGGTCATCTTCTAACTGCTGTCAGTTTGACTACCAAAGGGCAGTGGTTTTTCTAGGCATGTTTATGTGGTCATCTTCTAACTGCTGTCAGCTTGACTACCAAAGGGCAGTGGTTTTTCTAGGCATGTTTATGTGGTCATCTTCTAACTGCTGTCAGTTTGACTACCAAAGGGCAGTGGTTTTTCTAGGCATGTTAATGTGGTCATCTTCTAACTGCTGTCAGTTTGACTACCAAAGGGCAGTGGTTTTTCTAGGCATGTTAATGTGGTCATCTTCTAACTGCTGTCAGTTTGACTACCAAAGGGCAGTGGTTTTTCTAGGCATGTTAATGTGGTCATCTTCTAATTGGTGTCAGTTTGACTACCAAAGGGCAGTGGTTTTTCTAGGCATGTTAATGTGGTCATCTTCTAACTGCTGTCAGTTTGACTACCAAAGGGCAGTGTTTTTTTCTAGGCATGTTAATGTGGTCATCTTCTAACTGCTGTCAGTTTGACTACCAAAGGGCAGTGGTTTTTCTAGGCGTGTTACTGTGGTATCTTCTAACTGCTGTCAGTTTGACTACCAAAGGGCAGTGGTTTTTCTAGGCATGTTAATGTGGTCATCTTCTAACTGCTGTCAGTTTGACTTCCAAAGGGCAGTGCTTTTTCTTGGCATGTTAATGTGGTCATCTTCTAACTGCTGTCAGTTTGACTACCAAAGGGTAGTGGTTTTTCTAGGCATGTTTATGTGGTCATCTTCTAACTGCTGTCAGCTTGACTACCAAAGGGCAGTGGTTTTTCTAGGCATGTTAATGTGGTCATCTTCTAACTGCTGTCAGTTTGACTACCAAAGGGCAGTGGTTTTTCTAGGCATGTTTATGTGGTCATCTTCTAACTGCTGTCAGCTTGACTACCAAAGGGCAGTGGTTTTTCTAGGCATGTTTATGTGGTCATCTTCTAACTGCTGTCAGCTTGACTACCAAAGGGCAGTGGTTTTTCTAGGCATGTTAATGTGGTCATCTTCTAACTGCTGTCAGCTTGACTACCAAAGGGCAGTGGTTTTTCTAGGCATGTTTATGTGGTCATCTTGTAACTGCTGTCAGTTTGACTACCAAAGGGCAGTGGTTTTTCTAGGCATGTTAATGTGGTCATCTTCTAACTGCTGTCAGTTTGACTACCAAAGGGCAGTGGTTTTTCTAGGCATGTTAATGTGGTCATCTTCTAACTGCTGTCAGTTTGACTACCAAAGGGCAGTGGTTTTTCTAGGCATGTTAATGTGGTCATCTTCTAATTGGTGTCAGTTTGACTACCAAAGGGCAGTGGTTTTTCTAGGCATGTTAATGTGGTCATCTTCTAACTGCTGTCAGCTTGACTTCCAAAGGGCAGTGGTTTTTCTAGGCATGTTAATGTGGTCATCTTCTAATTGGTGTCAGTTTGACTACCAAAGGGCAGTGGTTTTTCTAGGCATGTTAATGTGGTCATCTTCTAATTGGTGTCAGATTGACTTCCAAAGGGCAGTGGTTTTTCTAGGCATGTTAATGTGGTCATCTTCTAATTGGTGTCAGTTTGACTACCAAAGGGCAGTGGTTTTTCTAGGCATGTTAATGTGGTCATCTTCTAACTGCTGTCAGTTTGACTACCAAAGGGCAGTGTTTTTTCTAGGCATGTTAATGTGGTCATCTTCTAACTGCTGTCAGTTTGACTACCAAAGGGCAGTGGTTTTTCTAGGCGTGTTACTGTGGTATCTTCTAACTGCTGTCAGTTTGACTACCAAAGGGCAGTGGTTTTTCTAGGCATGTTAATGTGGTCATCTTCTAACTGCTGTCAGTTTGACTTCCAAAGGGCAGTGCTTTTTGTAGACACATCTGTTGCCACCCCGCGTCCCATAAATGACCATTTGGAAGTCAGTAAAGTAACCCTCACTGGTAGTTTATCATGATTTTCCTATAAGATGCTTTCGGTTTGTTTGATAAAAGTTAGTGGCTTCTCTAGGCACTGGTCTCCTCCACCATACCACAATTGACTACAGTAAAACCTCCATTCATCGCCACCATTTGTTCAGTCATATTTTGGCGTTATAAAGGGGTTTGGTGATAAATTGAGGGAGGCTCTTGGATTTTAAAACTTCATAATAGTGAGGCGCTAAGCGAGGTGGCAAAGTTATCGAGGGGCATTATAATGAGGTTTTACTGTATTTGGATATAAGTAAATTTACTTCGGCCGAGTGGTGAAACACCATTACTCTTAATTGTAAGGATAACAAAATAATGCAAAAAAATATGGGTCCTTTTGTAAGAGAACTTGAAAACCGATAACAGATGACCGTGAGTGCCCTGCAAAGGCAAAAATTTCTGCCACTTTACCTATACCTGGTGAAATATTCTTGACTGGTATGGTATATTAACCCCATTACATTTCATCAATCAGTCAATCAATCAAATCCAAAATATAGCCAAATCATTTGGTTCTAACAGAAAATGAATTTTAATATGCATGACGTTAAAAGAATATAAGGCAGTTTTGTACTGATGGTGTGTGTGTGTGTGTGTGTGTGTGTGTGTGTGTGTGTGTGTGTGTTGATTTAACCACCAGTACCTTGTTTCACATTGTCTTTCATTGCTTTGATTTATCTATATTTATTACAGGTGGATTAGATGATGCGCTAAATAACATATTAAACCTCTGTAACGACCAAGATGTACCTTTCGTCTTTGCTCTGGGTCGGCGTGCGCTTGGACGAGCTTGTGCCAAACTTGTACCAGTCAGTGTCGTAGGGATATTTAATTATGATGGCACAGAGGTTTGTTTATATCTTTAAAATAATAAAATAAAATAATAATGATTTTAATTTTTATGGGTAGGGGTTGTTTGTTTATTGTTTTGTAAAATAAGACTTACTTTTAATTTTTAGCTGAGGGGCCTTAAGTGGCCGAGTGGTTTAGAGCGTCCTCTTATGGATCACAGTGCCTTTCATCGCATAGGTTCAAATCTGACTCGGGACAGATGCTTTTGTGAGAGAGTTTGTCAGTATGCTTGCCAAAGATCAATGTTTTACTCATGGCATTTCAGTTTCCTCCACCATTTCTAAACTCAGTAGCTGTGTGGTCTATCAAGGAGGCAAATGGATGAAAACATTGTCTCACTATCTTTCTTGCTCCATATTTGGGTTTGAACCCTGGCAAGGTCTGACCAAGACTTGAAAATAAGTAGTAACTGTTCCTTTGCCAAGCACTCTGCATTTATAAATGAGTTTAGGTGGTAATGTCTTGATATAAAGGAAATATTCTTCCATTCAATATATTTTATTTACAGTCTTCTTTTCAATGAATTTAAAATGATAATGTTGTTGAAGGTTAGTAGCAGTCCAGTTTCCTCCACTACTCCGAGAACTTGTCACATCGAAACAAGTTAAATACTGTTGACTGGGTTTGAAACACCATTACTCCAATTAATGCACTCTTATTTACAGAATTTTTAATATTAATCTATTTCAGGAGAATTTCCACCAGTTAATGTTACTGACACAGAAAGCGAGAGAATCGTACAAAGACATGGTGGCACTAGTGGAGAAAGAAGTCAGAGAATATCCAATCAAAAAGGCAGCTCAAAATGTACCTCATATTTTCGCCCACATGGGTCATTCCCGGACCCCGTCCGGCGCTAGTGTTTTATCGTTTACGAGCAGTATATTATCCGAGCCAATTTCTGAGAATTACCCACACTCAGAACCCGAGACTGACAGTAAGGGTTACGAGATAGTCAAGGACAATGATATCGAAAGTTTTAATTTCTCTTCGAATATCAGTAATGTTTTACCGTCAGGTTCAAGGCCATATCAGTTTAAAAAGCCATATAAACACAATGTTAATGATATTGACGACGGAAACGAGGCTGACACAGAGGAGTACGGTGAGAGACGGAAACCGGTGCGAGGCTCAAGTAGCGAGGAAGGTGAATACGAGGAAAGTTTCCAGGATTCTTTATCACAGACTGGTTCTGATACGGTAGAGGACCTACCACATATAGACTCTATACACAGCAGTGTACATGATTTACAATGTACCGAGATCATGTCTCAGGCGTCTGGTAGGACAATCGAGAATTGTGAGGCAATGTCGACTCACTCTTCTAGAACTTTAGGTGATGGTAGTTCTACTATACTAGCAGATCCTGGTGACAGGTCGAAACACGACACGCCTAAAAGTACCGAAAGTCCCGGAAATACATTACAACGAGGTAAAGTTATTGATGAGGAGCGTATAAAGAGCTGGGTAGACGAGACGCAGTCTAGATTAGAAAATTTACAGTTAGAGACGAGCACTGAAGGGAGTAGTGATAGTGGCAGTGATAGTGAAGAAGATGAAAAAGAAATCAGTAACCATGACAACCAGGATTCGCATAATAGTACTTTTGATGAGGAAACTAAGGAAAGTGGTGATATCCCTAGTAAAGGGAAAAATGATGGCAATGGCGACCAAAGTAATGTCAATCATGTGACTTCTCCGCAGTTAACTGAAAACAAAAAATTAGAAACAGATAAACCTGATATTGGAAACGGAAAAAATATATCATTAAGTGTTGAAGAAAAAGAGGGTTCTTTACCCATGAAAAATGATTCATTAGGTGTTGAGGAAAAAGAAGATTCAAATACTATGGATAAAAATGGTGGTAAGAGTTTATCTTAGTGAAAACGAGGATTTATTACTTCTGGATAAGATTTGTCAGTTTTTTAGTGAGCGATACACTTCTCAAAAATGGCAGTTTAATTTAGTTAGCAATTTTAAAGAGACATTTCTGTTTCTTGTTTGTGTTATTTCAATGATATTCTCATTAGAAGTGTGGTAACAATGTTACAAGGTCCTATAGTTAGGTTTGCCAGCCTACCACATGATAAATACCCCTCAACATTTGTGCAAAACATTTTAAAAAAACATGTCACAAATTCACAGATAAAATCAGTATTTACTGTAAAACATCATCTGATACAAATCCATATCCAGTGGGAATAAATATTTCATGCAAAAGTTATGGGGTTATCATGTGTTACTATAGCAAATCCCATTCAGGATGATAAATATTTCACACAAAAGTTGTGGGGTTTGATGTGGTACGATGGCAAACCCCATTCCGGTTAAGAGTGCTTTTCTTTCATCATTTAGTTTCATTTTGTAATGGTCTCAGTCTACGAGTCCCTTCTTGTACTACTTGTAGTTTATAACATGTGTGATATTGTCTCTTGCATTTTTGAGTATGTAACACTGGAATTTTGAAATTATTCAAATTGTTGAGAAATTGTTCCAAAATTGTTAAGAAATTATTCGAAATTGTTGAGAAAATTTTGATAAGCTGTTCAAAATTGTTGAGAAATTGTTCAAACTGTTGAGATATTGTTGATAAATTGTGAAGAAATTGTTCAAAATTGTTCAGAAATTTTAAAATTTTGACACATGTTTACTGTGAGACATGATTCTACATTATTATTATGTGGACCCAATTTTTTAGAACATACCCGCGGTTTTTTAAGGTTTTGGGCCGAGATGACCACACCAACTACATTCCTGGATAGAACAAGTACATACATAACATACATACTTGTAGGTTTACACAAGAATTTTGTAACAGTTCTAGTTTGTTCTATTATTTGATGCATGAACCTCTAAACCTAGTTGGAATATTTACTCAGAATTTTTTTTCCGATTTTAATTTATATTTGGTTTTGTTATAACAGGAGGGTCAATCCAGACCCATACAAACTTTATACTATGGGTCCATACAATATATATACATGTAGGTCACTCATGATCTGTATACAGGGAGTTTTTAATACTACAATCACTGCAGTAGCTCATTGGTAGTGTGCTTGCTCCTTTAGTGAAAGGTTATGGGTTCTGATCCAGCACAGGTCTGACCCAAGACTTAAAAGTGGGTAGTGATAAGCCATTAAACACCATAACTCAATTTATTTCAATATTACAGTACCGTAATTGTTATGAATGAAGCATAAGCCAGGGTAATGATGCACCTAGGTACAACTTGTAATACCTTTATACGTTGTTTAAACTTGTCCGCATTAATATACACTCTGCCACCAGATCATGAATGGCCAATACCATTATATTCTCAAGGGTATACAAGGTTTGTTTAATCTAGAATTGTTTTTTAACTTAGTTTGATAAAAATAAGAATTCTTAAACGTTGTTTTAGGAATATTATTGTAAACTAACTTTTATTTGTGTGCGATTAACTTTCGCTTGTGTTGCGGGGACAAAAATTTAGTGAAAGTTATTCATCACGAATTTGTTTCTGTAAGTGGTTTATTTATGCCAAATATTCAGCTAAAGTCCATATAATGAGAGTTAATAGTCGCGAAATGATTCTGGTAAGAGAATTGTGAAAATTAATATCCACGAGTGAAAGTTGGTTTTACAGTAGTGGTCAAATTTGGGAAATTTTGGTCATTTTTGCCAGGGTAAAATACACCTATATTCTGAAGTAATTCTAGGCAAACAAAACCAGTTAACCAGTTAACCTTGGTCAATGATTTTGGCTTTTTCTGTTTTAACACACTGAATGATTTTCAATTTAAGAACTTGATTCCTTCTGTTGTTATTTGTTTTATGGATGTGTTAAAGGGGGATAATTTTAGTTTTGTGCCCTTCGTATGTATATGTACAACTAGTGAAAGGCAGATTGTGTTGTTTGTACCGGTATGCCCTGTATATGTACATGCATATATGTAAGATTATAATAGTGTGATATTGATGTGTGTATGCCCTGAAAATGTACATGTGTATTTGTAAAATCATAAAAAGCATGATAGTGATGTTTGTATGCCCTGCATATGTATATGTAACTTTTAAAGATTTATAACATTGTTTGTATGCCCCATACATGTACATGTAAAATGTTGTGTCCATTTGTGTTCGGATAAAATTCTGTCTCGTTATCCCAGCATTTATAATCAGTGGTTCAAAATAAGCTGAGTCCGAGGTCTGGGACCTTTTGATTTGACATTGGGACCCTTGATATTTAAGCTGCAAGAGTCCGATAAACCTGTGACTTTCATTTTGAAGGACCCATTTTGAGATTATTTTCTGATAACATAATGAGGTTCGCCGTTGTGCCATGTGATACCCTCTAACGCATACATGTGTGGAACACTTCATTGAATATGGAATCGCATAAGATGACGTTTCCTGAGAAAATGACGCTATTCCAGGAATTTGCGACGTTAACCTTTTGGATTAACGTTTTCCAAAACGTTACGCACAAGCGTTAGGAGGTAGTCATCACGTGGTACAACGGCAAACCCCATTGCACATGGATATTGGACTTTCAAAACTTAATGTGGGACCTGCCAAAAACAAAGGCAAAACGTCCCGGACCTTTCAATACAAAGCATAATTTTGAACCTATGATAAGGGTAGAAGATTTAACTCCATATTTATAATTATACCAGAATGTAATTCAGCTATCTTATTTGAGTGATTTAATAGGACAATCAAATGTTTATAGTTTTATTTATTTGAATATACAGACAAACCTGTCTATAAAGGTTACTAAAATGAACAAGTAATTGTGACCTTTATGGACAGGTGGGGCTTGACTTGGTTTTCACACAAAATAATCATTAGATATTTTCTCATTGTTATAGCAACACCCAGAAGCTCATTTAAATATCATTAAGCATACATTTTGCTAGAATTTTTTTTTCTTTAAATTGGATAATTCAAGAAACCCAAGAATTTTACATTTATTATTGATTCAAAATGAAGTTATTAAATTATAAAGCCTGAATACTGTAAAATGGGAAATGTTTATGTGTCATCTATACAATGTATGTATGTACAGTTATTGGCTAAAACTGAGTTCACAATATGTCTGATGTTGCCATAGTTACAAATCAGGATCAGGCAATGATTATTTAACTATTCTGTATTTATTTATTCAACCATTTTGAAAACTAAATTTTGGCCAGTGACTGCAAATATAGTTTCTCTTCCTTAGTGAAAATTAAATATTCACACTTACATGTAAATTATTATGATTCACAAATTCACAATTTCACAATTATAATTATATTTCATCGTAAGGAAATCACAAATTTTTACATTTATTCACAATATTAAGTAGAGATCATTCACAATCTTAACTCATTTTTTGAATTCATGGATTTTATAAAATTTCACAACATAATGATGGAAATAATTTAATATTTTTAACATTATACACACTTCTATTGAAATTAAATTTTAGTTTGATCAACAACAAAAATTTATTCTAATAATGTTGCATTTCTTCCAGAGCACCCAGCCTCACTTCCCTGGTGGAAGTTCACATATCTTATCAGTTCCAAAGTTTTTAGCTTCTGGATTGTGATTTGGACATGGATCAGTATGTTTGTTTTTGATTTTTATATGTGGTCTACCTGCCTGTCTTTAAAGGCTACTTTTGTGACTTTCATTAAGTTGTCTCTTATAGACAAGATTATACCGTATTTTACACACACACACACACACACACACACACATAACATATGTACAGCTAAACCTCAATTCATGACCACTATTTGTTCAGTCACATTTTTGGCATTATACAGGGATTTGGTTGAACAATTAAGGGAGATTTATATAAAAACAATATAGAAGAAAAAGATTTATTTTGAAAAACAAAACCATAGAACAGATTTTGGGACTTCATAACCAAAGTGGCAAAATTATCAAGTTTGACTGTACATATATAACAAACATTTTGGTAAATCTAAATGATCTCTACTCCCAAGGAAACTGTCATCGGAAACCCACAGCTGATATTGACTCGTGATTGGTGTAGATTACGGAGTGAATATCAGCGGTGGGTTTCCGACGATGAAGAAAACCGGTGTATCCAAAAAAGGATGACTATTATATAATTTATATGAAATGAGATTGCTCTTAAGCAATTAAAATATAAACAGGAAATCTAGTCGTAAGTGTTTAAATATGCACAAAAATATTGAAAAAAAAATGAAATAAAAAATTTGTATGGAGAAATCAGCATGATCATAATATTAAAAAAATTCCATGTTTATTGTTTTTATGTCATTGTAAGTGAGATAGGATTACAAATACACATATGTACATAATTCATTATAATGAAATCAGATCCCAAGACCCAGTTGTTCGAAGCCTGACTAGCTTAATCAATGATTAGCTGAAAATAAAAACATGAATAAAAATCATTATCGAATTGGTATTTTTATTTCAATGTGCTTAAGTTTGATGAAATATTTATTTATTGTCGATATTTCAACTTTAAATTCACAATATATCTGGAATTATGCAAAATTCAAATTTACACTAATCTAACTGTTCTAAGTTTGGTTAGTTTATTCCGTAATTAGCACAAATTAAAAATATCAATAAAAAACAGTGAATCGTTTTCAAATCAACAATTTTAGTTAAGTTCTATGTATGATCCTTCAGACCTTAGTGGTACAGTGGTCTTACAGTTCATTACAGTGGGTTTGAATCCCAATTGGGACACAATTGTAGAAAGGTCGCTAAAATATGTTTAATATATGACTATATTTTAAAGCATTTTTAACTGTATTTAAAACACTTCATGCATTAAAACTCATATGCAAGTCTGAATGAAACTTGCTTTCAAAATTGTAAAATTACCGGTTTGTAAGTTTTCGGTTGAACTGGGTCATGGACACAATATTCCAGAACCCGAGGAGGTGAAAATTGTTATGCAGGTCACAAGTGGAATTTCTGAGTGTGACCTGTGCATTCCAAGTCAGTTGAGAGCCCTGACATATCCAAGTGTCAGAAAGTTCATCTTTTCGCTTTGGCACAGGTCAGTGTTTGTCTCAACTTTCCATGAACTCACAGCCTCGATATACATGTAGGTGAAAGAATCTTGACTGGGGTGTAAAACTCCATTACTCTATCCCACTCTCCATCATCCAACAAAAATGTCTGAAAAAATTTGAATACAGAATTTTAGTAATCAATGAGTGATTGATAATTTTGCTTGGCAAAGGTCTGTGGTTGTCTCTACTTTACATGAACTCACAGCCTCGATATAAGTGAAAGAATCCATCACTCCATTCCACTCTCAATCATCTTACAAAAATTTCTAAAAAAGTTTGATAAAATACAAGAAACAGAAATTTGACCAATCAGTTGATTAAATTAACCAAGCTATGAACAACTAGATCTTCATATTACATACCAGTACTGTAAAGGTATTTATTTTTAGCGGTGTACTAATTTTCGCTTATTTTGCGATCCATTGTTTCGAGTGAAAATTAATACCAAGCGAAAAATATATAATGCTTATTATGTTATAGTGCATATTTCAAAAATGCAAAAATTAAACTACAAGGATATGTCTAAATTTCCTATACTGCGAAATTAAATATGTTTACAGTATAGTGGTAGTGTGTATAGATATTTAATGTAAATAAAATTTTATCGAAAAAATTAGTTTTTTGGATAAAATAACACTTTTTAATGCAATTCATTATAATGAAATCAATTTTGTGTTTGAAATTATTCACTATAATAAAATACATTGTATACATTTGAATGTTATAAATTGCATAATTTGATAACTGTATAAAAAGAAACATTCGCGAGGGAAAAAATGTGACGCATGTACCACGAATATATCTTTGCAACGAAGATTTAATATTTACCTTGGTACCGTATCACTTACGTGGGAACTTTGAATATTTCTTACCATGAAATAGTCAACAAGATCAAAACTGGGAAATTTTTCTGCTGCTAATATTTCTTCTTATACAGTATCAATTATTCACATTTGAATACCATTCTTTAAGTAAAGATAACTGTATACATTATGAATGTATAGAGAAAGGCGATTATTTCATCTCTATCATTGCAAATGTGTAAATGTATCGACTGTGAACCCTAACACTACCTGTATTTTGGATGGATGGTTGTGTATGAATATTTACATTTATGATGTTTGATTGTATTAAACTCTGTTTGAGACCAAATGAAGTTATAGGTTTGCTAATGTGACGTCACTCATTGCTTGCTTACGCCTTTTACCGTGACGTCATTGATTGGCTGTTCTAGCAATTGGAATTGCATACTGTACACGATAGTGTTTTAAATTTATTTCAGGATTCAAAAACAAAAATTGCGAAATGTAAATATAACCATTGAACTGTTTAGAAATGGCGTTTATAGTGCTATAACTGACATTGCCGTGCAAAGCAAACTAATCATAATGCACTAGTGCACATTATTCAGTTTGCTTTGCAAGGCAATGGCAGTTATAGCACCATAAACACCATTTCTAGACAGCTCAATGGTTAAATATTCCCAATGAAAGGTCAAGCAGACAGGTCAATGTTGTTTGTCTGTATATTTATTATGTTCATATATATACAGAAAATCTCATTATAATGAAATATTTGTACAGAATTCATTAAAATACAATAGTGTGTACCGTGAGATACAATCAACCAATCACATTTCAGTTTAATTCATTTGTATACATGTTAATATCACCATTACGCATTTGAATGTAATGCATTATAATGAAACGTTGATTGTTGAGAAATTGGTGCAAATATATTTAATATTGTAATATAGTCTTTCAGCGATATTTTGGCAGAGTGTTTATAAACACGGTCAAGTCTATTCTGCACAGATAGGTATTATTACCGAGTCATCGTTTGTGTATATTCACACCTTCATGTATATGATCCCTTTTTACATCAAAATACTGTAAACATATTTATTCTCATGTGTATTTATTTTCGCATGTATTTATTATCGCGATATAGGAAATATATACATATCCGCATAGTTAAATTTTTGTGTTTTTGAAATATGCATTTTAACACAATAAGCATAATTAATTTTTGCTCAGTATTAATTTTCACGTAAAACAAACAGCCAAGAAATAATTGAAAATTAGTACACTGTGAAAATAAATATGATTACAGTACACTCTTCTGTGTTTATAAACACTCTGCCACAATATCACTGACAGACTATAGTAAAATCATGTCAATTGTTTGTAAATCTTGCCCCCCCTTACCCCACCCCACCCCTCAAAATCATTTTGGTGTACAAATAATTTATTTTTCCATCCACTCATTCTGCATGCAATGTGTGTTTGTGTCATATGTAAATGAATGTAATTAAGAATCACTGGTCTGATTTTAAAGAACTGTTAATTATAATTAGCTTGATATCATAACATACAAGTGCCTTTTTTGTCCATCATGCAAATAAATTGTTGAAAAAAAAATCTTCATTGTTTCATTTTTATTATCGCCTACATTTTGAAGAAAGTTAAGAACATTAAATTGGAGTTTTCATCCTTCCTTCTGTCTTTCCATCTGTCCAGACAATCCTGTCCAGAGTAATATTCCAAAATCAAAGCATTAACACTGAGAGAAGATGTTCATATTATTAACCTGGGTTGGTTTTCTCATTTTCCTGCGAGTTATTGCCATTTAAACACAAGTGCAAATACCGTAAGAATAAATCACCGACAGGCGGGGGATATCCCAATTCACTGATTTTTGTTTGTTCAGCTAAAAGTTTAGTTTTGTTCTATGTAAAAAGCTTATCATGGTCTGGTCGTTCAAAGTAGCCTAACCAAATAGTTTGTAATAATGTTATTAAAACTTAAAATGCTTCATATAAAAATACAATTTTGAATTAATCTTCAATTTCACTATAACAATTATAGGAATTGAGTTTTCAGAAATGTTTCCTCAAAAACAAAATACAAATTTTGGTTTACAAACAAAGCTATGAACAATGAACGACCAGGACCTTGGCCTAGAAGCTCATTGGTTTGGTGTATAATGACTCCTGATAAGCTGAAGGCGTCGCACAATAAAGAACCCTGCTGTATAGTGCCATTAGTGCAACACACAGGCAAAATCTCTGCACTTTCGCCTATAGCTGGCAACATCTCGATGTAAGTGAAATATTCTTTACTAGTACATTAAACACCATTACTCAACTCCCTTATATAAGAGTGGTTGAGTCGTCCGACGTGTGCATTTACACCAAAGCTCCTCACGCTGCCCAGGTTTGAATCCCTCTCTGGCTGATGTTAGTGTGAGAAAATTTGTCAGTTCGCTTGCCAAAGGTCAGTTGTTTCCTCTGAGTACTCTGGTTTTCTTCACCATTCCAGAACTGACTGACACCACTGTGGTAGCTCAGTTGGTAGAGTGCTCACTCCGCAAGTGGGAGGTTGTGGGTTTAATTCCTGGCTGGGTCTGACCCAAGACTTGAAAGTGGGTAATGACTGTTCTTTCGCCAAGCACTTGGCATTACGAAATGAAAGTTCTTTCGGATGGGAACTTAAGATAAACGAGGTCCCGTGTCACGGTGGACTTGGCACGCTAAAGAACCCTGCTGTATAATGCCATCAGCGCAACGCACAGGCAAAATTTCTGCACCTTCGTCTATAGCTGGCGATGTCTCGATATAAGTGAAATTTTCTTGACTGGGACGTTAAACACCATTACTCAACTCAGAACTTACTGCCTCAATGGAAGTGAAAGAATCTTGATGTTGTGTAAAACACCATTACTTCACTCTATTCCTTATAAAAGACACGCCCTCAGCTGGGACAACAGACCATTGCAAGATGATTCCAAGACATTATTTGTCTTGAGTGAATGTAGAAAATACCAACCTCCAGCAAGCAAACTGAAAAGAATTGACAATCAGAAAAAACCACCAACCTCCAGCAAGCCGTCTAGGTCCAGTGACTAAAGAAACCCAACCACCTTCCACAAGTGAAATGACGCTCTTTCAATAGAATCTATTTGGAATGGGATTCTGACCTAGGCAGTAAGAGTTGCTATGATCCCTGGTGACTTTAGGAGGGTCAGACATTCAAATCATTACCAGAACTTTAAAGCAACATCAAGGTGACAAAATGAATATTTACTCATAACAGTTACTTAATGGCATAGCGCTTGCTGCCTTAGAGTGTGAAGTTGTGGGTTTGAATCCCAAATAGGTGTAAATATTGGTATCACCAACATCATTATTTGAAAACCAGAGATTCCTCCTTGTTGCATTTGTTGTAATGTTGTTTAACATTTCATCAGCATCCTTGTTGCAGTTGTTGTTTTGTTGTTTAACATTTCATCAGCATCCTTGTTGCAGTTGTTGTTATGTTGTTTAACATTTCATCAGCATCCTTGTTGCAGTTGTTGTTATGTTGTTTAACATTTCATCAGCATCCTTGTTGCAGTTGTTGTAATGTTGTTTAACATTTCATCAGCATCCTTGTTGCAGTTGTTGTTATGTTGTTTAACATTTCATCAGCATCCTTGTTGCAGTTGTTGTTTTGTTGTTTAACATTTCATCAGCATCCTTGTTGCAGTTGTTGTAGTGTTGTTTAACATTTTATCAGCATCCTTGTTGCAGTTGTTTAACATTTTATCAGCATCCTTGTTGCAGTTGTTGTTTTGTTGTTTAACATTTCATCAGCATCCTTGTTGCAGTTGTTGTTATGTTGTTTAACATTTCATCAGCATCCTTGTTGCAGTTGTTGTTATGTTGTTTAACATTTCATCAGCATCCTTGTTGCAGTTGTTGTAATGTTGTTTAACATTTCATCAGCATCCTTGTTGCAGTTGTTGTAATGTTGTTTAACATTTCATCAGCATCCTTGTTGAGGTTGTTGTTATGTTGTTTAACATTTCATCAGCATCCTTGTTGCAGTTGTTGTAATGTTGTTTAACATTTCATCAGCATCCTTGTTGAGGTTGTTGTAATGTTGTTTAACATTTCATCAGCATCCTTGTTGCAGTTGTTGTAATGTTGTTTAACATTTCATCAGCATCCTTGTTGCAGTTGTTGTTATGTTGTTTAACATTTCATCAGCATCCTTGTTGCAGTTGTTGTTATGTTGTTTAACATTTCATCAGCATCCTTGTTGCAGTTGTTGTTATGTTGTTTAACATTTCATCAGCATCCTTGTTGCAGTTGTTGTTATGTTGTTTAACATTTCATCAGCATCCTTGTTGCAGTTGTTGTAATGTTGTTTAACATTTCATCAGCATCCTTGTTGCAGTTGTTGTTTTGTTGTTTAACATTTCATCAGCATCCTTGTTGCAGTTGTTGTTATGTTGTTTAACATTTCATCAGCATCCTTGTTGCAGTTGTTGTTATGTTGTTTAACATTTCATCAGCATCCTTGTTGCAGTTGTTGTTATGTTGTTTAACATTTCATCAGCATCCTTGTTGCAGTTGTTGTAATGTTGTTTAACATTTCATCAGCATCCTTGTTGCAGTTGTTGTAATGTTGTTTAACATTTCATCAGCATCCTTGTTGAGGTTGTTGTTATGTTGTTTAACATTTCATCAGCATCCTTGTTGCAGTTGTTGTAATGTTGTTTAACATTTCATCAGCATCCTTGTTGAGGTTGTTGTAATGTTGTTTAACATTTCATCAGCATCCTTGTTGCAGTTGTTGTAATGTTGTTTAACATTTCATCAGCATCCTTGTTGCAGTTGTTGTAATGTTGTTTAACATTTTATCAGCATCCTTGTTGAGGTTGTTGTTATGTTGTTTAACATTTCATCAGCATCCTTGTTGCAGTTGTTGTTATGTTGTTTAACATTTCATCAGCATCCTTGTTGCAGTTGTTGTTATGTTGTTTAACATTTCATCAGCATCCTTGTTGCAGTTGTTGTAATGTTGTTTAACATTTTATCAGCATCCTTGTTGCAGTTGTTGTTTTGTTGTTTAACATTTCATCAGCATCCTTGTTGCAGTTGTTGTTATGTTGTTTAACATTTTATCAGCATCCTTGTTGCAGTTGTTGTTTTGTTGTTTAACATTTCATCAGCATCCTTGTTGAGGTTGTTGTTATGTTGTTTAACATTTCATCAGCATCCTTGTTGCAGTTGTTGTAATGTTGTTTAACATTTCATCAGCATCCTTGTTGAGGTTGTTGTAATGTTGTTTAACATTTCATCAGCATCCTTGTTGCAGTTGTTGTAATGTTGTTTAACATTTCATCAGCATCCTTGTTGCAGTTGTTGTAATGTTGTTTAACATTTTATCAGCATCCTTGTTGAGGTTGTTGTTATGTTGTTTAACATTTCATCAGCATCCTTGTTGCAGTTGTTGTTATGTTGTTTAACATTTCATCAGCATCCTTGTTGCAGTTGTTGTTATGTTGTTTAACATTTCATCAGCATCCTTGTTGCAGTTGTTGTAATGTTGTTTAACATTTTATCAGCATCCTTGTTGCAGTTGTTGTTTTGTTGTTTAACATTTCATCAGCATCCTTGTTGCAGTTGTTGTTATGTTGTTTAACATTTTATCAGCATCCTTGTTGCAGTTGTTGTTTTGTTGTTTAACATTTCATCAGCATCCTTGTTGCAGTTGTTGTTATGTTGTTTAACATTTCATCAGCATCCTTGTTGCAGTTGTTATGTTGTTAAACATTTCATCAGCATCCTTGTTGCAGTTGTTGTAATGTTGTTTAACATTTCATCAGCATCCTTGTTGCAGTTGTTGTTATGTTGTTTAACATTTCATCAGCATCCTTGTTGCAGTTGTTGTTATGTTGTTTAACATTTCATCAGCATCCTTGTTGCAGTTGTTGTTATGTTGTTTAACATTTCATCAGCATCCTTGTTGCAGTTGTTGTAATGTTGTTTAACATTTTATCAGCATCCTTGTTGCAGTTGTTGTTATGTTGTTTAACATTTCATCAGCATCCTTGTTGCAGTTGTTATGTTGTTAAACATTTCATCAGCATCCTTGTTGCAGTTGTTGTTGTGTTGTTTAACATTTCATCAGCATCCTTGTTGCAGTTGTTTAACATTTTATCAGCATCCTTGTTGCAGTTGTTTAACATTTTATCAGCATCCTTGTTGCAGTTGTTGTTATGTTGTTTAACATTTTATCAGCATCCTTGTTGCAGTTGTTGTAATGTTGTTTAACATTTCATCAGCATCCTTGTTGCAGTTGTTGTTATGTTGTTTAACATTTTATCAGCATCCTTGTTGCAGTTGTTTAACATTTTATCAGCATCCTTGTTGCAGTTGTTGTTATGTTGTTTAACATTTTATCAGCATCCTTGTTGCAGTTGTTTAACATTTTATCAGCATCCTTGTTGCAGTTGTTGTTATGTTGTTTAACATTTCATCAGCATCCTTGTTGCAGTTGTTGTAGTGTTGTTTAACATTTCATCAGCATCCTTGCTGCAGTTGTTGTAATGTTGTTTAACATTTCATCAGCATCCTTGTTGCAGTTGTTGTTATGTTGTTTAACATTTCATCAGCAATCTTTCAGCTTTTTGTTACAAAAGCAAGTTTAACAAAGGATTACTCTAAACAACATTTATGTGCAAGATGTACAAATGTGTTAAGTGGTTTCATGTATTAGCACACATGCTGGGTCACTTAAAGGTGCTAGCTCACAGTATGCTACATACAAGCATACACTCCTAAAATCACACTGTGTTAACACTTGGTGATCTTAAACTCATTGTGCAACAAGCTTCAGTTTCACAACCATTCCTTAACTAAGATTTTCCTTAACTTAAATTTTTGCAAATTTTGACAATATTTTACGGTGCTACAAATAAAAATTCAACAAACTTTAAATATAGATAAAAGGTTAAATTCATGAATATCTTGAAAATTAACAAAATTATTCAGATTTCAAATTTGAGGTAAGGAATATCTTTCTTAAGCTAAGATTTTCCTTTACTTAAATTATGCAAATTTTTGTAATCTCTTTTTGGAAAAACTGGTGAATATTTTTGTCAAAAGTAAATGCAAATGTTTAAATCTAGAAGTGATGTTAAAAATGACACCTTAAATTTCTAAATATCTTGAAAATTAATAAAATTATAAAGATTTGAAATTTTGCAAGATTTAAGTTAAGGAAAATCTTAGCTAAGGAATGATTGTGAAACTGGCGCCAGAGAAAATAAAAGTCAACAACACACAACTAGAATTGCCTCCCTTTAGTTTTATTTTAGTCATTATTTTTTCAATATAATCACCATTCAGTATAACTAAATGTATATATACATCATAATTATATAATATTTATCACCATACAGACTAACAGACAGACTGACTGACATACAGACTGTCAGACTAACTGATTGACATCCAAACTGACTGACAGCCACAGTCTGCACATTGACAAACTGGTCACATGTAGACTGACAATCCAGCCAGACTGTCAGACTGATGGACAGACATACTGGCATACAGACTGTCAGACTGATGGACAGACAGACTGACTGACATACAGACTGTCAGACTAACTGATTGACATCCAAACTGACTGACAGCCACAGTCTGCACATTGACAAACTGGTCACATGTAGACTGACAATCCAGCCAGACTGTCAGACTGATGGACAAACATACTGACTGGCATACAGACTGTCAGACTGATGGACAGACAGACTGACTGACATACAGACTGTCAGACTAACTGATTGACATCCAAACTGACTGACAGCCACAGTCTGCACATTGACAAACTGGTCACATGTAGACTGACAATCCAGCCAGACTGTCAGACTGATGGACAAACATACTGACTGGCATACAGACTGTCAGACTGATGGACAGACAGACTGACTGGCATACAGACTGTCAGACTAACTGATTGACATCCAAACTGACTGACAGCCACAGTCTGCACATTGACAAACTGGTCACATGTAGACCGACTGACACACAGACTGTCAGACTGATGGACAGACATACTGACTGGCATACAGACTGTCAGACTGATGGACAGACAGACTGACTGACATACAGACTGTCAGACTAACTGATTGACATCCAAACTGACTGACAGCCACAGTCTGCACATTGACAAACTGGTCACATGTAGACTGATAAACCAGTCAGACTGCCAGACTGATGGACAGACATACTGACTGACATACAGACTGTCAGACTGATGGACAGACAGACTGACTGATCCAGGTTTACTAATTAACTCGGACAGACATACAAATACACATTTAAACAATTAATTAAATTATAAACATCTAATTATGGTAGCATTTATTATAACTCACCATCTAATGGTCACCTCACCATCTAATGGTCAACATTGCTATGGTATTTAGTCTCAGGGTTCCCAAACAAGAGTTTTTCAATTGTTTGTCGCTGGAAAATGTGTGACCTTTGTAAGTACTTGGGACTTAAGCATAACACAGATTGATAGTACAATAACAACACAGATTTGATAAAATAAAACTCATTATAGTGTACTTTGTCACCTTGCTTATTATCGCAGTATTTTGAAATCCCAAAAATCATTTATTCTTTGTTTTTCTATAAAAATCCCCCTCAATTTATCAACAAACACCTTTAAAACACCAAAATTTGGCTGGACAATTTGTAAAGATGAATTGAGGTTTAATTGTACAAGCTATGAGCTTAATGTTGGTAACAACTACCGGTAGTATGTTGTTGACAATTACAATGACATAACATATCAAAATTGTGTTTTAGGGAGCGAAAAAATACCCCAAAAGTTTGTACAACTGAAACAGGACATTTAGAAAGATGAAAATTATTTTAGAAACAAAACTGGATTTTCCAGACTGGATAAGCACTAGATCTTCTTCTTTTTTCAGTATTAACTTCCATTATAAGTATCCTGGTAGACAACTTCTGTAAAATTAAACCTGCTTACCACTAACTACTAAAATAATTATAATATAATATATGAAAATGTCCAGTTCAAATAGATAGACAGTGTGGGAACCCTGAAATATATCTTGTTTACATCTTGTTCCTTTTTTATATCTTGTACACACACAATGTAAATAATTCACGTGTTCAATATTAAAGAAAGAAATCTCCATTTCGTTTTATTTTTGGGCCATTCCATTGGTATATTTGGGTCAACAGGTAAACGAAGGCAAAAAAAATCTAACAGTTGGGTCAAAGGTCAAGCAAGGCAGATAAAATCGCAGCACTAATTCATTTACCCCTATCAATCAACATGGAATATAACAATTGCAGCAGGAACAGTCTACTTCAAGCACTCAGGGGGTGTCAGGATCACTAACAAGTTAATTATACACCATATAAATATCAACAAAAAATAATAATTTGATTGTAGTTTGATTAATTAAAATATTGTTACCATGGTTACATTACCCAGTTGTTTAGGAAGCAGAAAATAGATAAATATTATTATTCTAATAAAAAAAAATCTCCGACCATCCTAACCATTCCTTCTAAACAAGTCACGATTGACTCGTGAAATAATAATTTTCACAAATTCCTAGATCTTAAAAAATATGCTAATAAATGTTTCCACAAATTGATCTTAAGAATTCCACAAATTCCTAGATCTAGGAGTCTTTTCTGTATCTAGTGACCAACAATCATCAAAGGGGCTTAGAGAAATTACTAAAAGTATAGAGGTATTCAAAATATGGAGGGTTGAAAATCTTTAATAGATGGAATAAAGAAATTCAGAAAAATATAAATATCTATTCTCTGCCAGCTTCTCGATTCACAGAATCACTATCTTACACAGTAAATTGTAACAATTATCCTATCTGCTTAGTAAAGTAACTGTAAATGGGGAAATTTTCATTTACATCTTATTTTGTGAGAGTTACAAAGACAGGAAAATAAATATTTCATACAGTGAATTTTTTACTTTCTTAAAAACTACCTTCTGCCTTTTACATTGGGTAAATTTGAAGTTCTGAAATACAGCCAACTGCACTATAAGACATGATTGGATAAGCTTAGAATTCCAATATAAAGGATGTTACAATACTAGTCAAATTGGGAAATTTTTAGTCATTTTCCCCCAGGAAAAACTACCTTTATTTAGTAGTAATTTTAGGCAAACAAAATCACTGTTATGAAAAATTCATTTTAATATAATTTACTCTCATTTGCTTTCATTGTCATCTGATGACTATGTGAATACAAATGTAATTTGAAATATCACTAATCACAAAAATTAACAGACACAAAAATTTCCCAATTTACGTTATCTACAATTGACGAATCACCGGCCATGCCATTTATGTTCCAACACCCGCTGCCATTACGGTATCAAAGCAGCGTCATGGCAACTAATGAAGTACTAGCATCAGTAACGCCATTAAATGGCACAATTTAAACAGTTTTCATTCTTTTTGTGTGTAATTCAAGCATACCGGGCCTTTGTCCGAACATTATGGGTGTGGCCGGAGATCCGTCAATAGAGGATTGATGACGAAATAATCACAATGATTGGGTCAATATATGCATATAAAAATTTGATGTCCAATGGATTTTTTTCTATAAAACTTTCGTTATCATCACAACATCTGCCGAATCATGTAGTTCAGTATGCCACCTTGACGGAAATATGTCAGTTCTACGTCCGTGTCAAATCTGGCTTTCACCTGGAGAGATCGTCCGTCATTGAGCTGAAATTGAATCATATAAATATAGTGAATATTGAGAATTCACTCAAAGTTAAACATAGATAAAACTTCAGATTTATTTTAGACTTTTCAAACTTTTTGATTAATCAATGGAGGTTTAATTATCTTTTAGACAATCAGCAATTTCGCTGTCATAAATTGTCCATAAAATCTGTAAAATTTTCTGTTTTGTTTGGAACTGGGAAGTGTGGTGGAGTTATGGTGCTTTTCACCCAGTCAATTATTTTGCTAATATCAAAGCAGTAAATTCTAAAATGGTGGAGGAAACCCAAGTGCCTGGAGAAAACCAAAACAATTTCAGATTCGAACTGACAAACTTTCTCACACTAGGATCTGCCGTAGTTGAAGCTAGGCGTTGAGAGGCACAGTGATCCATAAGCTGTCACAGTTTGGAATCAGGAAACTTTGATGAGGATTGAATTTTTTCAAAACTGTTTTTAGCCTTTATGATAAGCTCTGGACTAAATTACCACTTACGATATTCTTTACATGTTAAGCATATCTACATAATACATGTACATTAATCAGCTAGATGAACTGAAACAACGAGAAATTAAAATGTCTTGCTTATATCAAGGCAGTAAATTCTGAAATGATACACACCACATTCATGCCAGGGTTTATACTCATAACCTTTAATCTTGGCTAATCTTAATCTTTCCTCCACATTGTTCACATATCAATATTCAGAGTTTTTCTCTGGGTTCTCCAGTTTCACCCAGAATAAGTCTCAATATACATCACATGTAAGTGAAATTTTTATTAGGCATGAAATACCATTACTGCCCTTCCGTCAATTTTTATATCCACAATAATTACCTTGACATTAACTGTCTGTCCAGCCTGTAGATTTTCTGGTACTTCTATTGTGTAGGTCTCTTTACCGGTTAACCCGAGGGATGTAGCCGTTTGTCCGTCAAGGTACTGTAGTGGAATAATACCCATACCCACTAAGTTAGATCGGTGAATTCTCTCGTAACTCTCAGCTATCACAGCTTTGATACCCTGAAATTACAAGTAAATTGATAATTAAAGTTTTCATAACTTTTTAAGCACATGTATTTTGATTGGCCCATAATCACAAAAGCAGAATTAAATTTATGATGAAATTTTCACAAATTTCTAGTACATGTATTTTGATTGGCTATTACTTACCAGTATCCAGGGCCCTTTAGCTGCCCAGTCCCGTGAGGAACCCGATCCATACTCCTTCCCTGCCAGGACAATCACTTGTTTACCCTCATTTTTGTATCGTTGTGCTGCATCAAAAATATCCATCTACAAATAAGAAAGAAAAATTTGTTTATTTAATTGGAAATCCCAAGGCTAGGTTGAATTATAAATTTTAGAATTAAATTTAACTTCTATTAAATAATACTTACCCTGTATGTATGCCATACTTTCAGAATTTTCTGAGTGGCTAGATAAGCCAATCAGAGATGACATTCCTTAAAACCCATCAGACCTTGCACACACAATATTGTATGCATGACAGGTTTTAGGGAATGTCATCTCTGACTGGCTTATCTAGCCACTCAGAAAATTCTTTTGTTTGGTTGTCAAAGACCATTGGCTATGACAGTTTTGAAAGAACTGTGTAATATTATGTAAAAGGTATGCTATTATAATAAACTTTCTGGATAGCTAATTGACAATTTTTTCGCATTAGGATCAGCTCTAATTGGGATTTACACCTAGGTGGTGGGAAACGGATCCAAGTCGTAGCTTAAGTCCATACGACCACAAAGTATTTTCTGGTCTGAAAGATGTAGGACTTCATTAATTACATCTTCAACAGTGGGGAAATCTCACATGGGTAAAAACCATGTCACAGGTGTGATAATTCAGTTTATTAACTTACATCTTCACCGGTGGGTAGATACACAGTTCTTGCTCCTGGCTTACTCATGAACTTATTGACCAATCGGATGTTAGCAAATGTTCCTCTTGACATGACAGCATCGTTACCTCGTCGTGATCCGTATGAATTAAACTCTCTTGGAGTCAATCTTAAAAATAAAATGATGAGTTATAAAATATTTCATAAGTAAACCTTTAACTAATAGTAACTGAGGATTATAAATCAAGTTTAATATTTATGGTTTTAGAGTAAGTGGAATAGTAGAGGGCCTAAAATATAACTATAATCACACCATGAGATATTTATTTAGAGCAGTGTCAGCATGAAGTCAAAAAGAACTATAATGACACTGCCAGAAATTTACTACAGCACCCATCTAATTTTATAATCAGTAGTCACAATACATGTTGTCCTTACTTGTTTGATCTTGTTTGGCTGTTTCTATCAATTAATTGATTCCTTAAAACGCCGGCCACGCCAACAATGTTCTGAAAAACGCCCGGCATGCTTGAATTACACACAAAAACAATGAAAACTCGGCCTGAATTGTGCCATTTAATGATGTCACTGACACTAGTACATCATTAATTGCTGTGACACTGCTTTTATACCATGATGGTGGCCAGTGTCGGAAAACTCATAGTGATATGTCAATTGTGTTGTGTATTATAACTAATGCATTTTTTATTGTCCGAGACCTTATTTAAAAAGAAAATCAATCATTCCCGATAACTCCACAAAATAAATCTGATCATAATAATCACAGATGCAGATGTTCTTATCACAGGTAACATCTGTGCATAATTTCAGAAAAATTTGATCATGCATAATTGAATAAACCTGAAGACAAAATAATGTCTACAGATGGATGGACTGACAGACAGATGGGCAGGGTGATTCCAGTATACCCCCTAACTACATTGTGGGAAAATAATACCTACTACAACTGTTTAAATAAATTTCCTTGATTTCCTGCAACTTTATTGGTCCAATTTTTTTATCTTATTAACAACTGATCAACTTTGGAGGGAACTACCTTTTTTATAAACTGAAAATGAACTGTTCTCCGCAAACATTGGTGGAGTCATACCGTGTGCAGAAAAAATAATTAAAACATTTTGTCTAATTTTCCAAAAAAAATTATAATCATTGCTTAAATAAACCCATACACTTTTTCTCCGAGGTATCGTGCTGCTGGACTATTTCTTGCTATGCTGCCTGCGGGGGATATAATAACTATTCTTAACTATATTCTTACCCTCTTTCTCCGAGGTATCGTGCTGCTGGACTATTTCTTGCTATGCTGCCTGCGGGGGATATAATAACTATTCTTAACTACATTCTTACCCTCTTTCTCCAAGGTATCGTGCTGCTGGACTATTTCTTGCTATGCTGCCTGCGGGGGATATAATAACTATTCTTAACTATATTCTTACCCTCTTTCTCCGAGGTATCATGCTGCTGGACTATTTCTTGCTATGCTGCCTGCGGGGGATATAATAACTATTCTTAACTATATTCTTACCCTCTTTCTCCGAGGTATCGTGCTGCTGGACTATTTCTTGCTATGCTGCCTGCGGGGGATATAATAACTATTCTAAACTATACAGTATTTTTTACCCTCTTTTACCGAGGTATCGTGCTGCCTGCAGGGGATATAATAACTACTCTTAACTATATTCTTACCCTCTTTCTCCGAGGTATTGTGCTGCCGGACTATTTCTTGCTATGCTGCCTGCGGGGATATAATAACTATTCTTAACTATATTCTTACCCTCTTTCTCCGAGGTATCGTGCTGCTGGACTATTTCTTGCTATGCTGCCTGCGGGGGATATAATAACTATTCTTAACTATATTCTTACCCTCTTTCTCCGAGGTATCGTGCTGCTGGACTATTTCTTGCTATGCTGCCTACAGGGGATATAATAACTATTCTTAACTATATTCTTACCCTCTTTCTCCGAGGTATCGTGCTGCTGGACTATTTCTTGCTATACTTCCTGCAGGGGATATATGATCAGTGGTAACAGAATCTCCGAGGTTAAGTAACACGTGTGCGTCTGTTACATTTCCCATCTTTGGCAAATCCCTGGTCTGAAATGTACAATTAAAAGATATAAATAGTCATGTTTGTTATAATCAATTATAAACACCGGTCAGTAAACTGACAGTCTTAACAGTGATTTTGTTTCCTTAAAATTACTACCAAATAAAGGTAGTTTCCGAAAGGAAAAAATGGCTAAAATTCTCAATCTGTCCACAAAAATTCCCCAAAAGAACAGAGGGGAAAAAAGAGAAAAGAAAATCTAGTTGTCTTTAACCACAAAATATCATGTAGTATGACAATATAGTGTTTTTGCAATAAAGATACTAACTATTGCTAGCATATTATAATGCTAGATCTTAGAACTTCAATTTTCCCCCATCTTAAAGGCTGAAGGTAGTTTTTTGAAAAATGTATACAAAAACACTGTCATCTCTGTCCAAAATGCAAAGTTAAAACTTTAAAAAACTGACAAATTTAGTTAAAGAACTGCCACAGGGGAAGTGAGGCTGGCAGCATCGAATGAGCAAGCACCTCCTGTCTAGCTAGCTACACCCGTCATGTGTAAAATCACCTCCTGTCTAGCTAGCTACACCTGTCATGTGTGAAATCACCTCCTGTCTAGCTAGCTACACCTGTCATGTGTAAAATCACCTCCTGTCTAGCTAGCTACACCTGTCATGTGTGAAATCACCTCCTGTCTAGCTAGCTACACCTGTCATGTGTAAAATCACCTCCTGTCTAGCTAGCTACACCCATCATGTGTAAAATCACCTCCTGTCTAGCTAGCTACAACCATCATGTGTGAAATCACCTCCTGTCTAGCTAGCTACATCCGTCATGTGTGAAATCACCTCCTGTCTAGCTAGCTACACCCGTCATGTGTGAAATCACCTCCTGTCTAGCTAGCTACACCCGTCATGTGTGAAATCACCTCCTGTCTAGCTAGCTACACCTGTCATGTGTGAAATCACCTCCTGTCTAGCTAGTTACACCCGTCATGTGTGAAATCACCTCCTGTCTAGCTAGCTACACCCGTCATGTGTGAAATCACCTCCTGTCTAGCTAGCTACACCCGTCACGTGTGAAATCACCTCCTGTCTAGCTAGCTACACCCGTCACGTGTGAAATCACCTCCTGTCTAGCTAGCTACACCCATCATGTGTGAAATCACCTCCTGTCTAGCTAGCTACACGGTCATGTGTGAAATCACACCCTGTCTAGCTAGCTACACCGGTCATGTGTGAAATCACCTCCTGTCTAGCTAGCTACACCCGTCACGTGTGAAATCACCTCCTGTCTAGCTAGCTACACCCGTCACGTGTGAAATCACCTCCTGTCTAGCTAGCTACACCCATCATGTGTGAAATCACCTCCTGTCTAGCTAGCTACACCGGTCATGTGTGAAATCACACCCTGTCTAGCTAGCTACACCGGTCATGTGTGAAATCACCTCCTGTCTAGCTAGCTACACCGTCACGTGTGAAATCACACCCTGTCTAGCTAGCTACACCCGTCATGTGTGAAATCACCTCCTGTCTAGCTAGCTACACCCGTCACGTGTGAAATCACCTCCTGTCTAGCTAGCTACACCCATCATGTGTGAAATCACCTCCTGTCTAGCTAGCTACACCAGTCATGTGTGAAATCACACCCTGTCTAGCTAGCTACACCCGTCATGTGTGAAATCACCTCCTGCCTAGCTAGCTACACCGGTCATGTGTGAAATCACCTCCTGTCTAGCTAGCTACACCAGTCATGTGTGAAATCACCTCCTGTCTAGCTAGCTACACCCGTCATGTGTGTAATCACCTCCTGTCTAGCTAGCTACACCCGTCATGTGTGAAATCACCTCCTGTCTAGCTAGCTACACCGGTCATGTGTGAAATCACACCCTGTCTAGCTAGCTACACCGGTCATGTGTGAAATCACACCCTGTCTAGCTAGCTACACCGGTCATGTGTGAAATCACACCCTGTCTAGCTAGCTACACCAGTCATGTGTGAAATCACCTCCTGTCTAGCTAGCTACACCGGTCATGTGTGTAATCACCTCCTGTCTAGCTAGCTACACCGGTCATGTGTGAAATCACCTCCTGTCTAGCTAGCTACACCGGTCATGTGTGAAATCACCTCCCGTCTAGCTAGCTACACCGGTCATGTGTGAAATCACCTCCCGTCTAGCTAGCTACACCGGTCATGTGTGAAATCACCTCCCGTCTAGCTAGCTACACCGGTCATGTGTGAAATCACCTCCCGTCTAGCTAGCTACACCGGTCATGTGTGAAATCACACCCTGTCTAGCTAGCTACACCGGTCATGTGTGAAATCACACCCTGTCTAGCTAGCTACACCAGTCATGTGTGAAATCACCTCCTGTCTAGCTAGCTACACCGGTCATGTGTGAAATCACCTCCTGTCTAGCTAGCTACACCGGTCATGTGTGAAATCACCTCCCGTCTAGCTAGCTACACCGGTCATGTGTGAAATCACACCCTGTCTAGCTAGCTACACCGGTCATGTGTGAAATCACACCCTGTCTAGCTAGCTACACCGGTCATGTGTGAAATCACACCCTGTCTAGCTAGCTACACCGGTCATGTGTGAAATCACACCCTGTCTAGCTAGCTACACCGGTCATGTGTGAAATCACCTCCTGTCTAGCTAGCTACACCGGTCATGTGTGTAATCACCTCCTGTCTAGCTAGCTACACCCGTCATGTGTGAAATCACCTCCTGTCTAGCTAGCTATACCGGTCATGTGTGAAATCACCTCCCGTCTAGCTAGCTACACCGGTCATGTGTGAAATCACACCCCGTCTAGCTAGCTACACCGGTCATGTGTGAAATCACACCCTGTCCAGCTAGCTACACCGGTCATGTGTGAAATCACACCCTGTCTAGCTAGCTACACCGGTCATGTGTGAAATTACCTCCTGTCTAGCTAGCTACACCTGTCATGTGTGAAATCACACCCTGTCTAGCTAGCTACACCCGTCATGTGTGTAATTACCTCCTGTCTAGCTAGCTACACCCGTCATGTGTGAAATCACCTCCTGTCTAGCTAGCTACACCGGTGATGTGTGAAATCACCTCCTGTCTAGCTAGCTACACCAGTCATGTGTGAAATCACCCCCTGTCTAGCTAGCTACACCAGTGATGTGTGAAATCATATGTCATAAATGTTTTATTGTTATTTAAATTTGTTAGAAAAAGAAAAAGAGATATGACATTTTCACAATATAAACAAATTAAAGTTGAATACTGAACTACACATGTATACAACAATAAACCATTAAAAAATAAATTATCTCCGAGGTACTGAACGGAAAATTGGACAGCAATTAGATATATTTTCTTTAGCAGAATAAATATGTGATACAGTGGTTTAAAAAACGGTGGTGATACAAGTCTGTATAATAACTACATCTGTTACCATGGATATATATTTACATGTTTATATAACTTAACAAGTCTTTATATTAATAAAGTTTGTTACCATGGTTTCAAAAAATGGTGGTGATTTGATATAAGTTGATTTTTCATCCCAGGGATACAACATTCCCTCTGGAGCGACTAACGAATTCCATCTTTTATTTCCTTCCTGAAAAGAAAATTTGTCAAAATCAAATTACATGTAAATGTTTATACAGCGAAACCCATCTAAGTGCACTACTTTATGAGTTGAGTTGAGAAATGGTGTTTAACATCCTAGTCAAGAATATTTCACTTATATGGAGATGTCGCCAGCTATAGGTGAAGGTACAGAAATTTTGCCTGTGCGTTGTGCTGATGACATTATGCAGCAGGGTTCTTCTTTATCGTGCCAACCCTATCATGACCTCGTTTATTTTAAGTTCCCATCCTAAAGAACCATGACTTTCATTTTGTAACGCAGTGCTTGGCGAAAGTACAGTCACTACCCATTTTCAAGTTTTGGGTCAAACCCGGTCAAGGTTCAAACCCACAACCTCCCACTAACAGAGCTTCAGGTTATATTTTTTCCATTTAATATGTACTCCTAATATAGGGGGTAAAATCTGATTTTAAAATACTGACATAAAAGCTACCTGAACAATACAACTAACATAACATATATCTTGTAGCTTAAATAAAATCACCAGAAACTTACAAATGTCCATAATAAATATACAGTCAAACCTGTCTATAAAGTTCACTCAAGGGAACCAGTAAAAGTGGCCTTTATGAGCAGGTTACCTTTATATACAGGTTCAAATAATATGAATAAAAACAGCTGGGATACAATTCTACTGGCGTTTATAGGCAGGTGGACCTTATATAGAGGTGGCCTTTAAGGTAGGTTGGGTGTAGATACAATTCTACTGGCCTTTATAGGCAGGTGGACCTTATATAGAGGTGGCCTTTAAGGTAGGTTGGACTGTATATGAAATCAGTAGTATTGAAAGCTCTGTGCACAAGGAAGCTTATAAATGAAAATGTGGAACACTGAAACACTTGGAGGAAGTTTGGAAAAACCTAGTGTATATTTGGATGTGATTGAAATATGAAAGCACCTGGTGAATATTTTGAAATACCTGGTGAAAATTTGGACACCCGGTGAAAATTTTGAAACACCTGGTGAAAATTTGGAACACCTGGTGAAATTTGGAATACCTGGAGAAAATTTGACACACCTGGAGGAAATTTGAAACACTTGCTCAGAATCTGGAAACAGTCGGTGAAAATTTGGAACACCTGGTGGAAATTTGGAACACCTGGAAATCATCTTACCTGAATTCTGGAATATACATCAGTAAACATGGCTGGCACAACAAACTCCTTCTCTACAACCTGAAAATATAATTTATAGTTTATTTTAAAATACTTACAATGGGTATAGAAAACACAAATAAGTCAGAGTAAGAACAATACATACTGTATATGGTGTGTTACTTTAACAAGTTTACCCTTTACAATAAATACTGACTGAAGATTTAAATGTGGAAATTCATTTACAAATATCACAGTAGACAGAAACAATGTGTATACTTTTTTACCAGACCAGCTACATGTGTGAGCATGTATAATAACATTTTTATTTCAGTTAATAGTAGTTACTCGTCGAGACTAATACTGGTAATATGAATGTTGTATACTGTGAATTCACTATTTTTCATTGGGGCTCAATTTTTGTTGTTTTCGTGGACACCCATAACCACGAATTTACATCCACAATGAAAAATTAAAGTTCAGGTTTGAAAAAATAAAATAGCAAGTATATTAGTATGTGTTATTATCATTACAGGGTTCGCGAAATGCCAATGTCGCCAATTGTGATTTTTTTCTTTAACTGGCGACAAAAATCAGCACTTGGCGATTTTTTGGTGACAGTGTTTTGGAGTCCACCAGTATCTTGGTCACCTGTAATTAACAGGTGATAACACACTGAAGGCAGTGCCGGATCGGCGAGTGTCACTAAATAAACAAAGTAATCAATGTCTGGTGTTAATTACTATGAGTTGAGCTAGGTCATTGTCTAAGGTGTGAATGGAAGACTAATTATTGGCAGGTAAATCTGTGTAATATTGGAGTGTGTCGACACTGCCCGAGGATATACCCAGGTACCCTCCCGAAATATTAGGCAAAATAAATACAGATGGACACAGAATTTATTGTAAAATCCAGAATATAATATAATAAACTTACCGTTTGTGTCGTTTATTTCATTAAAAAATATTTTTAAAAAGTGTTTTTGATTAATAAGCGTGATTCAATGCGCAATACACATTGTAGGAGATCATCTGTTTGTGAGCAAATTACGCAACTTTTATCAGTTATTCCCAAATATGTTTGAGGTTCACGATCATAACGATATATCTACTTAGTCAAAATTAAATGAATTTTTGTAATCCTAGTCAAGAATATTTCGTCTTGGTCAAGAATATTCCTCATTTTGTCAAGGGTACTTTTTTTTCCGGGAAAAATAGATCGTGGTGCCTAATAGATCGTGATCACGAATAAGGGAAAAAAATTGTTTTAAGTCGCATTTCAAATACATTTTAATATAATTCTATCTTGAGAAAAAGAATAAATGCATCACCACATCAATTTTCCAACCTATAGGCCTAGCCAAATGTTCATTATCGGGAATTCGAATCAGAGGCCTGAGAGGGGGTTCCACGAGTTTTCTCATCCAATGAAATTGATTGATAACGTCACTTCCTATGTTGACAGGACTTGCAATGTACGATTTTTCTCAACCGAGAACTTTAATTTTAATCTACTTTCACTTTCAAAGAAAATTATAAAACAAGTAATAAAGGTATGGTTTTATTCAGTTTACCAGGTCGGTCGGTACATAACTAATTATGTAAATATACATCGTACACCACTGCCTTGTCTTAGTTACAATGTAACCGTTCACCACGTCCACGGCAATAACCGTTAACTAATAAGTAAACAGCATCTCTTATTCATTTATTGTTTGTATTCAATTTGTGTATATAGGGAGGGGGGGTCACCATGGGATCGACGATCAACGAATTTACGACCCAACGAAATTCTGTTTTTTAAGCAAACCACGAAAATTGGGCCTAACAAATTTAAAACCATTCACAGTATGTCTTATAATATCTGGAAAATATCGGAAATAAAGAAATGAAAATGTTTTGACCAGATATTTCCCTTGATCTCTAAAGAGATTTTGTTTGAATTTTGTTATGTCTTACATTTTTATTCAAACTAAAGAATACTCCCTCATGAAAATTATTTCCTTAGCTAAATTTGGTTAAATATATTTTGGTCCTTTAGATATTTTTTAACCTCTTAGAAATATTTGTTTTCCTAATTTTGGTCCAAGCACTACAGATGAGGAGTTATATTCCAAAATGGCCTATAGTGTTGTAAAATTAACACTGGTATAATATACATTTATTGCCTATGTGTGAGGGAGATATGAACATTTGTTCACCCGCAACGAGTCATATTTCCCGAGGGCGAAGCCAAAATAAATTGTTTATTATACCGAAAGATAACCATGGCAATATGAAAGACAGAGAGAAAGAAAATATTTAAAAAAAGACAGTCTGAAAACATCAATCCTTCTCCGATTCATTGTTTTTTCTCCTATCGGAACTCATCGGAGGCAAACCCTAGAACCTCAAGACCGATTCTCCATCGATGACGTCATATCATTGTGACGTCACGGTGTGTTCCTAAGAGGTGGGATGTGATGTTTTCAGAGAGATACACGATGTTTTCTCCACCCTGATCACATGATCCAATGGTCCAATCAAATTACAGATAGCATCGTATTTTTCTAATGAGGTATAATAATATGTAATACAGTGCTCCCTCGTTATAATGCCACCTTTGGTACAACAGAAAATTTGGCGGTATAAAGACGGTGGTGATTAAGTGAGGGAAAGTAAACCGAAAGTTGTAACTTGTGTACAAGTATGTATGAAAATCCATGTGCTAACATTATGAACTTATTTATTAACAGAATGTTCACATTTTATTTGTTTTATTTACAAGCATTTTAAACAGTTTTCAAACTGCAAGATCAAAAATCATAATAACAGGGTCAGTAAAATAAATTATTAGAAAAATATCAGAAAATGGACAGAAGACAAAATTCTTAGAGATAATTGACTGCTGTGGGGTTAGCGATATAACGAGAGGCAATATAACCAGGGAGCACTGTTATTGAAAAATATCAGAAATAAAAGATAACACCACAAACCTGGATTTCTTCTCTTGTTGGCCAAATATCCCTGAGATAAACTGGGTTACCTTCTTGATTATTTCCTACAACATGGAAAGAGACAGAAAAGTTATTAAAAAATTAGCTTAGTGGAGTGTGCAACATAATTATATAGATTCAAACCTTTATCATTTGCAATTTGATTAGAGATTTTCATCTAGTCAGCTATGATGAATTCTTCAATAAGACACAGAATACCTTCATTTTCTTGGTAATTCTTGTTTTAGTGACTGCCATTCATAAGTAACATTTCGGCACCTTATAGTTTGTAAGTACCAGTATTTGGACAACTGGTTTTTATTTTTGTAAACATTTTGCTGTTGCATCATTACTGTTTTAGTAATTTTACAGGTCAATTTTAAGAAAAGAGAAACAACAATATTCAGTAGTAAATTCATGTTAACAAAATAACTAGGTCAATATCTGGTTCAACTGATCCAGCCCAGATTCAAGCCCATGATTCTTACCTAGAGGTTCCTTTTCAAAGTCTATACACACTGTTCCTGCTAATGCATAAGCTATAACGAGAGGTGGGGAGGCTAGATAATTGGCTCGTGTTAGCGGGTGTATTCTGCCTTCAAAATTTCTATTTCCTGATAAAACTCCACAAGCAACTAAGTCACCCTGTCAAAAGAAAAATAACTCTATCGATAAACTTCAAACATAAACATGTTATACATGTATGTATTTTAAGTAAAACTGTTTTTTTTTCTAAAAAAAAAATTCTTCCAAATCATGTGGTAAAGTAGTCAGGTTGAGGTTACAGAATCATGATTCAAAGGTTCAAATACCAGCAAGGTTAGGTAAAAAGTGCTTGATCAAGACATTTCCATGTGTTCCTGCTTGAATCACTGAAACTCCACCCAGCTGCTAAATAAATTTCTGGCAGAAAGCTTGCATCCCATCAACGGTCAATGGTCCCTAACCATAACACTCGGCTCCAATGAAACAACTGTAACCACTGCCTTGATTAGTCAGAGAGACTAGATTAGAAATAATAATAACTTTAGCTTTCTACTGAGAATGATAAATTAAAGCAGTTCATTTTGTCTTTTTACAGTATGATGCTCCTTTCCCACCTTGCTTATTGCCACAAATGAAATTCTAAAGTTTGACTTGAACAATGGTGGCAATGAATCAAAGTTTTACAGTTTATGAAACACTGTTCTTATTACAGAGCTCAAAGTTGCGACTAAATTAGGAGCCATGGTGATCAAATTTCTCCATTGGCGACCAAATTTTACTCATAAGTTGCCAATTTGGCGACTACTTCAAAATTCTCGATCATAGCAGATTCTGTTTTTCTATTTGTGTTTTACATGACAAAGTGTTTCCGGCACTCCTTGCCCGGCTGTGTGACTAATAGAGGGAATAAATGTTTGGTATTATACAGTTTACAATGTGTTTTTAGATTATTTTTAGGATAAAATAACATTAATTTTATTGCCTGTGCCAAAACTGCTAAAAGTCTCAATTGGCACCTAAAAGTTTTAATTGGCACCTAATATTTTCATATAAGGAGCCAGGCTGGCTCCTAGAATCAACTAGACCAATGTCGAGGAAGGGCCCCTCAAACAAAATGGACAGACGTACAAACAGACGTATGGATCAGGGGTCCGGAAACGGTCATATTTGCCGGACATGTCCGACAAAAAAATATTTTGACCGACGTGAAAAATCGCCAGTCGGACATTTTTTGTTTTCGGACATTTTCAATTTTACAACAGAAATATTAAACGGACAAATCAGTTTTCGGTCCGACAAAAGTAAACTACCGCTAGTCTTGTCGGTCTTTTAAACTCTACCTGACTTCACTAAGTGTATTGTCCTTACCACGCGTTTACCTGTCAACAACAGTAAGATCTAATTATCAGGTGATTGTTATTAATCAGTAAATACCTGTGCCTGTGGACTTAAGTAGTCGCGTGCCGCGTGTCTTTTTCTTTTGTTTCCTAGTCCGAATCATTATAACTTTCTTTAAACGTGTGTTTGTTTAAAAATAAGTGCATGGTCGTAACTGTGTTGATTACGGAAGCCATAACGAGTGTCGGTCAAGGGTGACGGTTTGTCATCAAAGAGGTTCCACGCGGGGTGTTGAAAATTACCTACTACGCGCTTTGTGACTGTTTCTTTATTAATAAATAAAGAAACGCGATTAAATTTTATTTTGATAAAAGTTTCGGCATTAATATCTTTCATTCACCTCGTCAAGCAGTTCCCGTTATATCGTGATTCGTGATACCTGAATTCCTAATTTAGAACCTCTCGCGATAATGTTCGTGCACCTTCGGAATACGAAAATTCCCGATTGTTAGTAAACAATATGGCGGACGTGCAATATCAAGCATCGTGGACAGTAACGAATACTGATAATAACAGCATATCGCGGAAGCTTAGAAAAGCAGTAAACGTCCTAGTCCTGTAACAACGCACATGGATTAAAATTGGCAATCGCGGTAGCTCAAACAAATAGGTTGGTTTGTTTGTCAAAATAAAATAATCCACAACAAGCACTGCACGCATAGACAGTCCTGTGCCGACGACCTTTTTTTTTTTTTTTTTTTTTTTTTTTTTTTTTTTTTTTTTGTTCAAAATGTCCGACGGCCGGACCGAAATTTCCGAAGCCCTGGTATGGATGGACAGACAGACAAGGGATTACTACAGATACCACGTGAGAACCATAAGGTAAGGACTATCACAAGCAAGTTTCATCAAAATCCCACCATTTCTTCAGAAGATAACATGCTTAAAAATTCAGCAAATCACATTTGCAGGCTCATTAAATATGCATGGGATTTGTTGAACACCAAATTTAGTGAGGGACTTATGTACCAAGAATCACAAGGAAGTTTCATCAAAATCCCACCATTCCTTCTAAAGTTATCATGCGGAAAACATTCAGCCAATCAGATTGCAGCAGCCTCATTAAATATGCACGGAATTTGTCGAACATCGAACTTGAGCGAAAGACTTATGTACTAAGTATCACAAGCAAGTTTCATCAAAATTCCATCATTCCTTCCTAAGATATCATGCAGAAAACAATCAGCCAATCACATTGCATCAGCCTCATTAAATATGCATGGAACTTGTTGAACAGCGAACTTGAGCAAAGGACTTATATACTGAGTATCACAAGCAAGTTTCATCAAAATTCCATCATTCCTTTAAAAGATATCATGCGGAAAACATTCAATAAATCAGATTGCAGCAGCCTCATTAAATATGCACGGAATTTGTCGTACATCGAACTTGAGCGAGGGACTTATGTACCAATTATCACAAACAAGTTTCATAAAAATTCCACCATTCCTTCTCAAGATATTGTGTGGAAAGCGAAACAGACAGACAGACAGACAGACGGACGGACAAGGTGATTACTATAGGGCACCCGCATATATGCCGGGCCCTAAAAAGTCACTTTGATCCCTGTATTACAATATCAAACTACAGAAAAATTTTTACTTCTAAACAGGTGATATCTTACCTTCTCAATGGCCTCGGACACAGGCTCTGGTAAAGGTCCACTGTTACCTATACATGTCATACAACCATATCCCACAATATCAAATCTGTTAAAGAAAAAGATATATGTAAGTACTGAAGGTGCACAAATACACAAAAGTACATATAAAGTGGAGTAGAATAAAAATGATTTATGATGCATTTAAGAATTTTTCCCTTAATTTATGTACCATAAACGATGGACATTTTTTAATTTTATTAACGTCAATCATACATCTTTATCATCACAAACAATGTCATCCCATCTCAATCAACATAAAAACAGTAAAACAAACTAAACATACATGTAATATTTTTTTCTGTAAAATTACAACCAGCACTTTTTGCTTTGTTTTTTATCATTTATTTCAAACTATGCCAGATGAACATTTTCTATTAAAAGTTTTTTTTCTGCCATTTTCTGGAAGCCTAGTTCAGTTAACATTGGTTTCTCCATTTATTAACATTAATAACATTTACTAACATTATTACCACTATTGTATGATTACCTACCCAAGTTTTTCCAGGTAAGGCGTGACACCACTCTCTCTAAGATAATAAGTTACAACTCCACTACCTGGTGAAAGACTAGTTTTTATATATGGCTTTACATTAAGTCCTGCCTCTACTGCCTTCTTCGCCAATAAACCTGTATAATGAAAGAGAACAAGAAAATTCAGTGAATTAAGAATCTCCCACCAGTTGGTACTTTTTGTGATTTGTATTTATGTCCAAAGGGCCATAACTTCCAGGAAAATGATCAAACCAATTTGGGTTAATGCGATCTCCTTAATGTTAATACTTTGACTAAGTTTTGTGAAATAGTGCTTCATAGTTTTGGAGAATTACAAGAAGTGTCTGGACAGATGGAAGAAAGGATGGTTGGTTGGTTGGTTGGTTGGTTGGTTGGTTGGTTGAATGTTGCTTAACGTCGCATCAGCAATTTTTCAGCTATTTGCGACGAGAACTGTTTAATTAATCTCTATGGATTAATCTATGAACAATTTTTTTGTGGATGCATGTGAAGTGCGAGTGTGTTGTATGGTCTGCCTTGTACTAGCGCGCACTCAGGGCGACTTTACCGTGCTAGCTCACAGAGTCAGTACGCCGCAGACAAGCGTACCACTCCCCCAGTCCATTATACTGATACCAGGTGAATCAGTAAAGGCCAACGGCAAGGAAGAAAAGATGGCCGGAAGTTAAAAATTAATATAGGAATAATACAGAGTATGGAAACATGGGAATGGCAGAGATAAAAAAGTGCTAAAAAAAGCTTAATTTTAAACTGTTGTATGATTTTGGCATCTAACCAAAGTGACAGGTTCAATATCCAATGGAACTAACAGTTTCTAACAAACATTTTCACTAACTATTATACTGATGAATCCTATTCACGTTGACGTCACTATTATACTTTGGATAGACGAAGTGTTTGTTCTGCCTTTTTGTGTGTAACTTTCAATATTATCAAGCAGATTATCACATGTACTTTCTTGTCCAGTAACGTCTGTAATTCAGGTCATGTGACCAGTGTCGATTTGCTATTTCTGGATACAATAGATGTAATTAGACACAAAATTAATTTAAAACTCTAAAGAATTCAATGTTACTGACAGTGACATTTGTACTATGATGTCAAATTGCTGAAAACATTTTAATATTCCCACACAAAGAATTCCAATGAGACTAACAGACTTTGTTACGTTTAAATGACTTCTGATTAGCAGAAAAACAGGAATTTTAAAGAATTAAGTAAAAGTATAAACTAATTCTATACAAACCTGCTCCTAGCATAACGGAGGGATTACTTGTGTTAGTACAACTAGTTATTGCTGCTATGACGACAGAGCCATGGTTCAATGTATATTCTGTTTTATCAAAAACAAATGGCACAGTAGTTGACTGCTTGTCAGCAGGTATTGCAAAACCCTGAAAATATATGAATCAAAATACTGAATCACTGATATACAAGTCACAATTTAAGATCCCGAAATAACATGTCCATTATAGTGGGACGGGAAACAAAGTAAAAAAAAACAGTACAGAACCACTTAAAATAGTTAAAAAAGTTTGCAGCTGTACCACATGATATCTCTTAATGATGGTGAAGAACAATTATTTCCATCAGATGTGGGATATCAGTTTCAAGTTTTCTCATAAATACCTTATTCCAGGAAAATTGCAACATAAACGGTTTCCAAAATGTCCCGCACAAACAATAAGGGATGTTGACCATGTGGTATGCTGATCAATTCCATTAATTCAATGTTATTCAATGTTTATCCATGCTTAACATTTAACGACATCAGAACAAACCGACAGACACCACTAAGCAAGAACAAAGTTTTTTTTAACAGCTATGGGTTCTCTTGAGGACTGAGAATCACTGTGAATAAGTGTACGGTATGTCTCATCATCTCCACTTCGCTCATAAATTAGTGATAGTCTATTCAACTGGAATGATTGAAATTTGATTACTTCAACCAACCAAGAAATTGATACATTTTCGTCAGGCAATGTTTTGTACAATATTTTAGCCACCATGGTGCAAAAACAAAATCTGAATCGAAAAATAAGATTAATACACTAAAATTCTACAATAAAGAGAATAGCTATGGAGTTCCAGGACTCTCTCTCAGCCTTTTCTGAATGGGGTCAACTTGCAATTGTTAAAAAATAAAGTGATAGAAAACTCAAATATTAATGTTTTAAAGCTGGAATTTCAAAAACTGAAATGGGCAAAGTGATTGTGAAACACAATAATGCTCAACTGGTAAAATCTGACCTCATTTGCATATTTGGATGTGTTTTGAGAAGAGTAGATCAAAGTTAATGCACGGATGGACAGACACACATAGGCTTGACCAAGCCATACGCTCAGCTGGCTACAAAAAAAAAAAAAACCATCAGATTTTGATTGTGAAAGGACAAAATATCAGCCCAAAAAATGACACAGCAAGAGTCCAGAGTTCTTACCTTAAAACCTATTTTATTATTGAGGCAGTTTTGGAAATCTGTCTTCATTTCGGACACGATAACTTTATCATGGGGTCTCTTTGGTCCAGAACAACATGACACCACAGTTGACAGGTCAAGTTCAACCACCTGTAAACAAAATATTATAATTAACAACAACAATGATTTTTGTAAAATTTATTCAAAACTGCCTTCAACCTCTTGGAAAATCCTGACATGCTTGTATAAGCTAGGATCGTTATTGTGAAAATGATGTATTGTGACAGTATTTGAATTCTTTTGTAGGTTGGGAGGGTAAATGTAGATTTTATTACACGAATAGATTCAATTTGTTGTTTTGGGAAACTTTGGTTGTCAAATTGGGAAATTCCAGCCCTTTTTTCTAGGGAAAACTACTTTTATTCGGTAGTAATTCTAGACAAACAAAAAATCATTGAACATCATGTAATAACAAGTTATTACAGAAATGGGATGCTAATTTCAAAAGTGTCCCCTAAACATGACACACATGTGAAATCCATGTGCATGAATCAATGGTATATCTACGTCACATAAAGAAGTTTAATAGAGATCTGTTTGAGAGAAGTAGTGCAAAAAAGTTAGTGTAGGAAATGGAGTAAATACTATATGCCACCTCCCATTTCTTTGGGAACATAATAAAAATTGCTCAGTTATAAAACCAAACATTTAGAGCAATTCAGGAATGAAATTTACATTTGTCATCTATCAGCTTGTTATACATGCAAGGTATGTAAATAAACTGTCAATAAAACTGTTGTGGGGTGGTGCCCGACTAATCAAACTTAAGCGGGTGGAGCCTGACCATACTTACTTGTGAGAACTCCGGATCCTGTCCAGCGTTGCCGTAATCCCTAAACATTTTGTTTGCCTGGAGGTAAGACTCTATTAGCTTGATTTTATCTTCATTACGACCTGAAAAAACATTAATTATTAATAAAATTGTTAGGTTGTGATAATTGTATAGACAAACAACTTTGACCTGTCCGCTTGACCTTTCTTTTAAATATTTATCACGGACCAAGTACATCTATGTATAGGGAACACAGGTATCATGAGGTATAGTTACCTGTGCAATGTACAGGTATTAACTTGGATCTTAACACTATCCATATATTGGATGGATCCTCCTATATGAATATTCCTAATAAAAAGTCAAGCCGACAGGTCAATGTTGTTTGCCTATACTGTTAAATTGTAAATCAGATTCGTTTCAAGAAATCTTTTCACCATTTTTGAAGTACAGTAGCAAATGACTTTACTAACAATTGACAATTTTCACCAATTTTACGTTATATTACAGAGTGTGTGTGTTTATGCCCCATCAACATTCTTTCAATTATACTGAGGCAGTCAGTTCTGGAACACTATCATACCAGACAAAGAGAATTATCAAATCACATTCATATAAATACAAGTGTACCTATATATTTTACTGTCAGTAGTCAGAAGCTACACAAAAGTGACAGCATATTCAGGACAAATGCTAGATGTCGTGGACCTATCTACTCTTGACAACTGTTGCCTGCAGTATCATCTAATCTAAGAGTGAGTGAGAGAGAGAGAGAGAAAGAGAGAAAGAGAGAGAGAGAGAGAGAGAGGGGTAATTAAAATAAGAATTATACCAGTTTGTCTAAGGTACTTGAGACTTTTGTTGTCTACCGGGAAAAAGCCGACTGTGGCACCGTATTCTGGACACATGTTAGATATAGTGGCTCTATCTGCTATGGACAACTGTTCAACTCCTGGTCCAAAAAATTCTACAAATTTTCCGACGACACCAATCTGACGCAAATGCTAAAATAAGATACATTTGTATAATTAAATAAACTTCTAAAATTAACAAGTAAATTCAGTGAGTTAGGATCCCCTGCCAGTAGGTATATTCAACAGTCATAACTCCCAAGAAAATGAGCAAACATGTTGAGTAAATAACATGTGCATTTCCTATTAATGTAAATGCTTTTCACTAAGTTTGGTAAAAATACAATGCTTATGGAAGGAAGGGCCAAAGGTAAAAATCTTAATTAAATATCCCATCTTTATTGGAAAGGAAGGGGAAAGTAGTCATTTAAAGCTAATAAATGGTAGGTAAGCTAGGTTTCCATAAATTTAAAATAATTAGTGGCTAAATTTCCAAAAATTGTGAAAATATAGTCCTTTTTAAAGTATTTTTCCACAAATTTGCTTCAATAGGTTACTTTTTGAAAGAATTCCTCAGAAATTAGTAGCCAGTGTTGATTTTGTCTACCAGGAATGGAAACATAGGGTAAACATATGTACATATACATGATACTTCTAATTCTGAAATTTTCAGTTGTGTCAGTTAATTTTCTCCACAATCGCCATTCCATGATATTTGCATACTTTTATTTTCATGGCGCTGGATAATGGTCAATGCAAATGGAAGTGAAAATATATGGTATAGTAATTGTAGACATACAAAATTGCTGCCATTACTGACAGAAAGCATGATGATAACAGATGAAAACCTTTGTCTGACAGTGAGGATATTGATACAAGTTATCAAATGACTCACCTTCGTAATGGTCAACACAATGTCTGTTGAAGTGGTCAATGGGTCAAGCTGACCAGTAAGTTTATATCCCACAACCTCTGGTAGTACCATACTTATAGACTGGCCCAGCATGACTGCTTCAGCCTCTATACCACCGACACCTGTTAATTAGAGATAAACTCAAGATTCAAGATACATTAAACATCCCCTGCTTTTAACTTCAACTATTGATCGTACATGACGAAAAATAAACTTAGTCGGTAAACAGGAAGTAGATTTGAAATCAGTACTTGCGGCATGGGACCTCAAATGAACTCGCATACAAAATTTCAAGTGGCTGTGTTTAGTAGTTGCTAAGAAAACTTAGAAATTTTTTGTTTCAGACAGAAGGACAGTGGTAAACCAGTATACCACCACTTTTACATCATACAAACAGAAATTCTTTACAAAATTAAATTGCTTAAAACATCTTTTTGCTAAAGCTACCGGGGTAAGTAATTTTCAGATAAAAGTGTTTTTATCTTGAAAAATTTTATTTTCCAAAATTTTTTAAATTTTTCCCTAAAATTTTATAAATTCCAATAAAATTGCTTTTTTTCATATTGTTTTGTTTTTCAAGAAAAACAATTTGTTGCAGACAATTAGATCATTAAATTAAGATACTGCTATTGCAATGGCAATTTGTGTTACAAAAGTAACAAATAAAAGTACGCGTTCACTTTGTTCACGCTGTACAAAAATTGGTGTTACAAATCAGATACATTAGAATTATAAATATAGTACATACCCCAACCGACAACACCGAGTCCATTAATCATGGTTGTATGGGAGTCTGTTCCTACCACACTATCTGGATACAACACATCATTTGTATCAAACACAACCCTAGCTAGATACTCTAGATTGACCTGGTGGACAATCCCAGAACCTGGTGGTACTATAAACATGTTCTTTAAAGCATCAGCTCCCCACTGAAACAGTCAAAATTACATTACTAATTTTTGTTTTATTGCGATAAATCATGATATGAAAAGGGATAATTATGATGGCCAAAATCTGTGAATTTTAGAAAACACTGTTTTATAAAAATTTGATATACATGTAATTAAAATTTATTTCAAATTTTTTATTTATATTATGAAAAGAGATTGCTATGATGGCAAAATTTTAGAAAAAAATTAGAAAACACAATTTGTTTTAGAAAACTCTAAATTGTTTTTAGAAAACTCTACTTTTTCAGAAAACATTTTTTTATTTTAGCATGTTTAGAAAACAAATTTTCTTCATCATTGAGTTATTTTGGAGGCAATATATCACCTTGATAGGAAAAGGTCAGAATTTATAAAACAGCGAAAATCTGAATCTTTGATATTAAGTACATTTACAAGCAGCTGATCTTGCAAGTTTTGTCAATCTGTCATCCAGACTATGCTAAAAGATATAACAATTTCAAAATTATTTAAAAAGATCAACATAAATGAAGTTAGTTTCATAAAGATCTGTAATATAATTTTTCGAGGAAAGTGGTGGAAAAAATGTTGGCAGCAGAATTAGAATATACATGTACACTGTTTGCCTCCCATTACTCTTTATTTGGGGGACACACTTATAGTAAAAAGATTAACAAATGAGATGTAATAAAGTTTTTACCTTTAGGAACACAAATCTCTCTTTATTACGTTCAAATTCGAGTTCCTGGTTCTGCTCTAACGAATCAGCACTACAGATATAAATAAAGATAATATATATACATGTACAAAGCAGTGCTTCGAATTGTTTAGGAGAAAAATTTTAAATACTGTAAATGTATTTATTTTTCGCGGTGTAATAATTTTCGCGGTGTAATAATTTTCGCTTATTTCGCAGTCATTTGTTTTGTGCGAAAATTAATACCAAGCCAAAATTGAATTATGCTTATTCTGTTTTAGTGCATATTTCAAAAAACTCGAAAATTTAACTATGCTGATATGCCCAAATTTCCTATACCGCGAAAATAAATACACATGAAATTAAATATATAGGATGAATGAAAAGTGAGCAAAACTTGGTAAATTTTTAATGTTGCTTTCCATGGTTTTTTTAAACCATTTTTGGAAATGGGGTCAAGGCCTGTGCAATTGGGAATTTTACCATTGTTTTGGGACAAATTGGGAAATTTTTATGTTTCAAAAATCACCCAAAAAAATCACAATTAACAATGATGTGGATGAAAAAATAAATTTCAGTTTTTTTTTTGTGACAATACTTCGTACTTCGCATTGTGCCTCATTTCTGTTGTACACGTTTTCTATTTGACTTCCGGCGGGTCGTAAATCTTGATCATGAAAACGTTTTAAAACAGGATTCACAGTTATTACACAATCAATACATGTGTTCCCTGGACCATGATGTACTGGTAGACAAAATAAACACCTGTGTTCCCTTTACATAAAACATACTGATCCATAGTGAATATTTTACTTGAAGGTCAAACAGACAGGTCAATGTCACTTACTCAGAACAAGGGTGGGAAGTTTTGAGGGGAAGTGAAGAGAACGAAATTCTTAAAATATTCGAGGGGGGAAAGTTACAAATTGTTGGGTGGAGGTTGGTAGGAGGGGAGGGGGGATATCCCCATATTTGGTACAAAAATCATGATGGATTAGTCCCAGACTATTAAAGTGTTAATACATGCAGCATGAATTGTATGTTAGAACATTCTAGATCAAAATCTGATCTCTTACTTAGACCAAACTTCAGATTTACCAAGATAAAACCAAACAAACAATCTGGAAAATCTTGTGCATTTTACCACGGGGTTCGCCAGTGTACAACGTGATACCCCATAACGTTTCTGTGGAACAATTAGTGGAATCGCTTCAGTTCACAATTAACTGTAAAACTGATGTACCGGTAACTTATTCTGATGTTCACCAAAATGTTACACACAAACATTAAGAGGTATTGATCACATGGTATGCTGTAGAACTCCATTAGATGCAATCTAGCATGGCAAACATATATAATTATAAATTCATAACACAAAATTAACTAATTAATTAATTACTTAATTAATTACCCGTGAGTTTTTAACTTGTGAAATGGACAGATTTTGTCTAATACTGGCAGGCGGGAATTTGAACACATACTGCAGGAGGACGGCTTCGAACTTTGACCTGAACTCTGACATGACCCTTGACCTCCGCCAGGATTTGGGGAATATTTCAGAAGACTGAAAGAGAAATAATGTTTGATCAGAGTTTATGAACAAACTTGACACAATTATCAGTCAAGCATGTAAATCTAACCAATGGCTTAAGAATGATCTTATGGAATTTGATTATTTCTTTTTATTATTATTTTTCTAAAATTGTTAGTTTTTTATTCATTTTTCTAAGTAATGAATTCAAATATAATTTTTTTCTGTTTTCCGAATATGCATATATATGTTCACAAATTATAAAATACAAAATTTCAAACAGTTTGTTATTACGTTTCAAATGTAGCCGTGATAATGTGCCAATTCTAATACATAGTGTAAATCACTCTGTGACAGATTAATTTTCAGAATCAATCGTGAATATTTACATTACCAAAGAAATCCACAAACAAAAATGTTTCTGTTACAATATACATGTACTGATAAAGCTATACACAGTATTTAAAATACAATATCAGTTAAAATTTAACCAGTCCTTGTTTGATAATTTCAACATTTTTTATTGTGGCATGTAGCTGTTTCCATTACTAGCAGTCAAAATGGCCAATGGCTAAAGATTTCCAAGTCCGAGAAATTCTTTCAAAAAGCAGATTTTAGCAAATTTTTGAGAAGCACTTTATAAAGAAAGCTGTACAAAATCTAAATATTACATTACATGACAAAACACAAAATGATCCATGTTGAAATTCTCAGCCAAAGGTCAGATCTCCGATCACCTTCCTCATTGGTGTCAACTTGGTCGTGGATTTGGGACAAAATTTTAGAAACTAAATACAAGCAAATTCATTGAACTAGGATCCCCGGCCAGTAGATACTTTTTGTGATTTGAGTTTATGTTCAAAGGCCCATAACTCCCAGGAAAAATAAGCAAACCAGCTTGGGCTAGTGATATGTGCATCTTCTATCAATGTAAAGCATCAAGTTTTGTAAAAAGGTGTTTCCTATTTTTTGAGAATTACTCTGTACAAGAAGTGTCTGGATGGACAGATGTTTGTATTACTAACATCCCCCCATACCACCCTCCTCCACACTCCTCCTTGTACATACAAGCACTACATCTCCATAACACTAACAATGATTTTTACAATCAGTTAGTTTTTCAAGACTATGCATTCTGCCTTTAAGATCGAGAAAAGGGAAGCTCTGAATAAGTTAATGAAATAAGATCCCCTACCAGCAGATTATTTTTTTGTGATGTATGGACAATAACTTGCAGGAAAATGACCAAACCAACTTAGGTTAAAGATATGTCCATCTCCTATCAATGTTGATGCTTTGCACCAAGTTTTGTGAAATAGTGCTTCATGGTTTTTGAAGAATTTGTGCTGACAAGAATTTCGGACAGACAGATAGCCACTCACTCGAATTTAATATTCTCCCCTTCAAAGGCAAACTGCATTATACCATGCTTGCAACAGATAGAATCATCATTGACATTGTTAATAGCCTATAAGAAGTTAAATTGTGACAATGTCTGAAATTTGAGTGTTTATAAAGAACAACTAGATTAAATTTTTAAATTTATCCGAGTTGATTTTGGAATTTTAGTGGTCAAATTGGGTAATACTAGTTACTTTTCCCCAGGCGATACAACCTTCTGTAGTAATTTGAGGCTAACAAAATCATTGACAGAGAGATTACACACTTAACTTAAACACAATCAAATTGTAAACATTCATTCTTTTCCATCTAATCCACATATATAAAGCTCATCATAAGGGGTCAAATAAAGGTCACAGGTCTTATACAGGTCACCATGAGGTCACACAAGGTCATGGGGTCATACAAAAATTAAGGGGTCACATAAAGTCATAGGGTCATTCAAAAGTTACAAACCTTCTAGCGACATCAACCTGTATGGAGTGATCTATCACTAAATCTGCTGGACATATCGGGTTGATTTTGTCTGGATTTCCGCCGAGTCTTTTAACAGCATCTCGCATGGCAGCAAAATCAACAACAGCAGGCACTCCACTGTAAAATTCATATTGTAAACAGAGATTTTATAACAAGCCATAACTGAAATGGGTTTCAATTTCAAAAGTGAAAATCACAAATTATTTTGTGTGATAGAAACATTAGAAATATTCACATTGCAGAAATGTCATCTCCAAAATCATAAATATTTGAATGTAAACATGTTATAACTGAAATCGGATGCCATTTCAAAAGTGCCCTCCAAAAGAACCCCAACGAGCCCTTTGAGCCCAGGGATTTATCAAGGGCCTATTTAGGACCGAAATTCGGCCCCATTCCCAATGGAAAAACATTGATTTTTTCCCAAAATGGGCTGAAAAAATTCCCAATTAGAAAATTGTATCAGATACATAACTGAAGTCTGGCCATAAATTGTATCAGATACATAACTGAAGTCTGGCCATAAATTGTATCAGATACATAACTGAAGTCTGGCCATAAATTGTATCAGATACATAACTGAAGTCTGGCCATAAATGTGGCTGCTTTTGGTAATCTTCAATCAACTCAATACACTAAAAGCATTAGATTTAATCATTAATGGCATCAAAAATGATGTCAAAGTTTTCCCAAAATGAGCAAAAATTTGAGAGTTTTTCCCAATTTTTAGTTTAGGGCCTTTTTCCAAAAGACCCTGATAAATCCCTGGAGCCCCAACGATGTGTATGATCAAAATATGAATAGCTAATAGCACATCTACTCCATTTGAAGATTGTTCCTGTGAAATAGCTTATGAGAAAAGTGGCAGAAAAAAATGTTAGCAGAAGAATTACAGTAAACACTGTACATGTCCCTTATCCTCGTTTGGAATTATTATTCTTATTCTACAAAATGTCAAACAAAGACAGCTTTCATTAACGTTATAAAAACTCCAGAGTATCCTGACAAATTCTAAATTGATAACTTTTCAAAACATCAATCAAATTCAAATTTTTTGTCATTTTCTTTGTAAACCATAACTGTATATTATATGAAAAGATAGCAGTGTGTCAAAAATATATAAATGTGAAAGCATTAGAACAGGATTTAATCAAAACTCAACTAAGACTGAACACATGAGCGAGGGTAGACCCAAAAACAGTTATTTCATGGGTCAAAATTATTATTTTTGGGACCAATGGCGCAAAAGTCGCTTCTAGATTGAATACTAAAATACAGGTAACCTTAATCCTCTTGCTGCCAAATTAAATGTAAACACGACATTTGTACTGCCTAATATAAGTTCACCATATGAATAAATATGATGTCGTCAACATGCGTTTTGTAGTCATATGGCATCATTAGTTACCCTGTAATTGTAGTTATTAATCCCAATAGTCAACATCTGTTTTTTTTTGTTTAAAATAAGATTATTATCTTTTAGTCTTGTAACTAAGCGCTATCTAATGAAAAAGCATGTGCCCCTGTGGCGGGCTGCCATAGAAGATGTCACATGTACAATGTATGTGTGGCAGTCTATCAGTAAAAGACAGTCTATTGGTAGAGGACACATGTATGTGCCCAGCAGCAAGAGGGTTAAAATGCTGAAAACACTTACGTGAAATCCTGCAGGATAACTCTTGCTGGTTTAAATGGGATTTCCACACTTTTCGACTGATTTTCCTGCCAGTTGAGGATGTTTTCAACATCTTTTTTCAGGACCTGAAATCCATCACAATTGCGGACTGCCGCCTCGAGCAAGACCCTTATTGAATAAGGCAATTTGTCTAAAAAGTCAGAGAATAATAGATAAAACACTGTGAAAGAGATGTCAGATCAGGGAATAATTATGATACTAACCTGTTTTAATTAAGCAGGACTAGATGGTGAATCTAAGATAAGATGTCTGGTATCTCAAACAGGGAAAAAAATCACTTGATATTTGAAAAATACTGGTGCATTGTATACATTTTTTCACCTTTTGAATGAACATCCACAGTTTTGTACAATGATAATACCGGTATGTGAACTGACAAATGGCACACTATGATCCTTATATGGGTCGAGTGGAGATAATTTACCTGGCATGTCATCTCACAGGTTAGTGAGTTGTCTCCCCTACACTTATTCATTTTTGTATTAAAATTTTCTTGTGTTTAAGTGTTTATTTTCATATATGCATATGTAAAACAATGCTACAAATACAAATCAAAAACAAACATACTAATCCATGTCCAAATCACAATCCAGAAACAAAATATAAAACTTTGAAACTGACAAGTTAAGTTAAACGTGAACTTCCACCAGGGAAATGAGGCTGGGTGCTCCGGGAAGGGTAAGCACCTCCTGTTTAGATAGCTACACAGACCATGTGTGTAATCAAAATTGAGTGAAAGGAACATTAAACTATGGGAGGTCAAATATATCCAGGGTATTCCTGCCAACAGAAACATCATACTTATCAACAATATTGTGATGACGGCCATAAAACTTTTTGAGGGCCTTGATAAGCCTAGGCTTGCGATATCCCTGGGTCAAGAATTTATTTGTCAGCAGCTTTCTAGTATAAATTTAGACACCTAATCTGGAGTCATTTAACCCTGGTAAACTGAAATATCTTACCTAATCTGGAGTCATTTAACCCTGGTAAACTGAAATATCTTACCTAATCTAGAGTCATTTAACCCTGGTAAACTGAAATATCTTACCTAATCTAGAGTCATTTAACCCTGGTAAACTGAAATATCTTACCTAATCTAGAGTCATTTAACCCTGGTAAACAGAAATATGTGTAATCTTTACCAACAGCTTCCAGTTTTGTCTGAATGTCAATGTAAGGGTTTGATCCACCTGTAAAGTAGAAATAAAGGATATCTTAAAATGTGGTTTTTACACCCGAGTTTTAGTGTTACCTTTAGTAAATTACTGGTACCTCTCTTGCCTGTGCAGTCTGAATATTGGAGTAATTCTCGGTTTCAGTGTGATCACAGGTGAAGATGTCGACTTAAAACACCTTGGAAACGGTGACACTAACCCCTTAGATACTATAGATTTATATAGTGATTCCCAAGGCCAACATTAAAAAATGGAATAAAATTTAAGTTTAGAAAGGTTATATGACATGAAACTTTCCATAAAAACAAATTATGACTTTAATAAATGATTAGAGACTTTCAAAATTTATCAAAAAGTCAAAAATATTTAATTTATAAGGCGTTTAATTTGGGAATTCGGGCGGGGTAAAAATAAAGTATAATAGAATAACCATGGAGCATGGGGAACATTCTTTAAATTTGATTTGTAACATTTTTTAAAATATTACAGTATAACATTATTAATATTTAAATGATTATTTCATATATTTTTCCGATTGTGTATTTCTGATCAGTAAAATATGCATGAAATTGTAATTTAATGGTGCCTCTCATTCTCATTCTCTATATCTTAAATTCTGTCGTAATTCATTTTCTGACCCTGGTATAACTCTTAATTTTAATATTTCCATGATATCGTCATAAAACAATTTTCAAACTTAAAATTTAAAAATAATTTAAAATTATAATAACTTAGAAATTGTCTCTATTTAAATTACATAAAAAACAATATTGGTTAAAACATCCCGGGATCCATGCAACACCCGGGAAAACTTGGAATAAAACATTCTTTTATTTTTTCACTATATTTATTTGATCTCAATTTATGAAAAGTGGAATTTACATCTGATTCTCACATATCTGTAATTAAGAGAGTATCAATAAACTACAGTACCGGACATCCTGTTTATTAGACATTCCATCGCCGGTAATTAAGAGGTAGATCTACCTTACAATATACAAAATTTATTGACAGGTGTTAATATAGGGATAAAGTCTTTATGATGTCCCATATTAAATATTAGTTGACATTAAGTTGGAATTTTGAAAGATGTGTTAAAATGGATTTTATGTTTATATTTTAATTTTTGATTTTTAATGTACTTAGTGCAGTAGTGATGGACCGAGTAATCGATGGTAGTAAATTAAACTTATTTAAATTCACGAAATGTTGCTATTTGTAATTCAGTTTTAAATCATTTTAAATATCAAAAATGATTATTTTACTTTTTAAGTTTCTCGTGTCTTTTACGCAAAAAAAGTGAAAGTATTACCAAGTTCGTGAACATTATGAACGCCGACGGACAGATCAGTCCTTTTAAAAAATAAATATAAATTTACCTATAAATTATTTTTTTTTTAAATCATGCCATCTATATGACAATGTTATCAAATAGACTTGACTCCAAAATCCATGAAAATCGCTTAAAGACTCAAATAAAGTATAATATCCGTGGTAAATGATATTACATTTCTATCATTTACTATGCTATATAACGGTATGTTGTCACCGTATCTAAGGCCACCGATAACATCTTTACCTGAAATGCCCGGATGTCCGGAACCGAGAATAGAGTTTTATGCTCAAATCAAGATTATTTCACTGATACTGAAGTGGTCAGTTCTGAGATGATTGAGGAAACTGGAGGGTGCCTGGAGAAAAAACACCAACCTTCAGGTCAAGTGTACATTAACCAAGCCCAAAATCATGTGACATGACAGATACTTGTTGGACAAGTCACGAGTGTGATAACTTAAAGAGCAGTGCCTAAACATTTTCTTATATTGGTTGTGAAATGTAACAGGTATGCCATTAGATTACACTGATTGTCAAAATGTAATCATGATTACAATAATGGCATTCACAGCTGTAACATGTGATACCCCCAGTTTTCCCTTAGTTGTTGAAACATGTCCCCCGGGTCCTTGACAATGTCAATCCAATGGACTTTGGAGTTTGGGAAAAAACATGTTTTTTTGTTGGTCAGTCCATTCCAAAATGTAGTAGCAAAGGGGCCAAACTGCCACTAGGACTCAAACTGGGGAACTTTCAGTTGCAATACAGAGTGTTCTACTGACTGAGATAACTGCTAAAACCAGGTCACATGTCAAGCCCAATCCTCTACACAAATATTATATTACCCAAACTTCAAACTTGTAAATATATCATTTTATATGTAAGGTTTGTCACATTATTTAGACTCTGGTGATAAATGATTAAAATTGAATAGAAAGTAAGGACGAGTTGACTACGGTTAAAAAGTAGGACACTCGATATGGACGAGTTGTCCTTGATAAATCTAACTATTTAGATAGAATTAACTAAACACACATTTAAAACAATCTAGATTTAAGATTCTAACACCTATGTAAAAGATTTTACGATCAAAATTATTCATTACAGAAGGTTGAATATACTACAAGATTATGTAAGGTAAAATATGTGTGTCTTCTAAACAAACCTTTGTCCGCCATTTTGAACTGTGAAGATATCACGTGCAGGTGATAAAGAGTTGACAACTGAGGACTTTATTATTTTATTGGAGATTTTTGTTTTTTTGTCTGGTAAAACACGATAATCTAGGTATAAATAATGAAAATTGAAAATTATTTTTAAAATTACTGGTAATCAACGATGCTGTTTATTCGGGTTAAAAAATAGGAGTGGAGGACACCGGAAGTTGGCGTAAAATTTAGGCGTCAACAAGTACTAGCTTTCTAAACGACATACAATAAATTTTCAACAGATGGAACAGATTCGTTATAATAAAAAACAAATATACTATTCCATGTCCAAACAACAATCCCAAAGCAAAATTTTTCAAAAGTGACAAATTAGGTTAAATACGTGAATATCCAGCAGGCAACAGGGTCAGTGAGGCTGGATGCTCTGGAAGAGTAAGCGGGCACTTCCTGTTTAACTAGCCACACTCATCACATGTAAAATCGAAATTAAGAATGATTCAAGGAACATTATTGTTATGACGGTCATAACATTTTTTCACAAGACCTTCATAAGTCTGGACAAGCATGCAATGCCCGGTCATAATCCCTTGGTCAACAATTTTTGTTACCTACACGCTTGCTTCGTTGAATAAAGTTCCCGAATATGAATCCTCTTTCACACGAAAGCAAGCAATGGTGCACGGTTTTGGGGTGGGTGTCCAATGGTATACCGATTGTCTCAGATGTAAAATGAACTATATTACCAAAAAATTTTTTTAATGAAAATTAAAATTTAAAAATGTTATCGTTGATGGTATTTTCAGTATATTTTGTTTGGAATCCGTATGTTGCTAGACAAATAAAAAAAAATAAAAAAATCAAACAAACAAACAAAAAAAACCCCCACAAAATGACAATTTGCATTGTTTAGCAGTAGTTATTTGTATCTTAATTTATAGTTTTTTATATATAACAGAATGACAACTGAATGATTTAATTTAGACGTTATTTCAATTTATAATGAGGGGTTTTGGTTTGAAGTGCAGAAAAATTAAAGTTTTTTAATACCTTTTACAAGGGATAAAGAATTAGACGCAAGATGTTTATCTAATTCTTAAGAATTGTTAAGAATCCACATTTGGTTGATACCAGTCTGAATAAGAATGAAGACCATCTTTGACGACTGTCAAAATTTGTAAGAATTACTGAGAATGCCTATTTCAGTAATACATGTACATTTAAAAGGTCAAGGTCGCAGGAAAACTTTCAATGTTGGGGGCGGGAGTATTTGGCTCTCAAGACACAATTCTAGTTTCTTTTAGTTGCTTCACTGTGTATATTGCTTTTAGTTTGTTTTTGTTTTTTTATTTGTCATTATTTATTTGTTCCTTTCACACAAATTTGATTACACGCGCGGCGGGTGTTGCTAGCTTAACAGGAGGTGCTTACACTTCCGGAGCACCCGGCCTCACTTCCCTGGTGGAAGTTCACGTGTCTAACCTAACTTGTCAGTTCCAAAGTTTTTACTTTGCTTTTGGATTATGATTCGGACATGGATTAGTATGTTTGTTTTTGATTATATGTTTTGTCGAATTATAAACTTTACAGAGCTTATGTTAATTGTAAATTTATTTGACGCTAAATGCAGTTTCTTGTATCTTGTATCCTGTACATAATGATATCTTGAATCGAGTCTTGATTTTATTATCATTGATGAAATCCTCTTACAAATCTTCTATTCTATGTAAAATATTTGGGATATAATCACATCCTTCTGTCAGTATCATGTCGCAAATAAAAGTAATAAAGTGGCACGAAAGATTTATACTAGATTACAAGAAGTGGATATAGTATGACACGGATATTCAACTCAATGGTCATGGTACGAACCCGGTAAATAATCCTGGGTACGGATTTGTATATGGTACGATATTTTGTGAACTTCCGTTCTGGTGTCAGCTGAGCGTTGAGCCGGACAATAACCGATAACAAGATAATATAAGGCAAGTATTAATACTCGTATTTGAATGTTTTTATTAAAATACTAAACATACATCTGATTTACTGTCTTCTGAATTAAATAAAACTAGTTTGTTTAGGTACGATCACGTAAATTCTGCAGTAAGAAAATATTTGGGCCACTTCTACTGACTGGGTTAACCTTTACTTAGCTCATTCAGACGAACATCTTACTTAACATTGCAAGTTAGGCAAACATCGAGCGTGGTCAGCACTTGGATGGGTGACCATGAATCTCTAAACTGGCATCCCAGACAGTGCGGTTGAGAAGTCATCGTGAAAGCTATTGAAGTATTGTTAAGAGCATATGTTAGAAATAAAGAGATAGTGGTTTCCCCAGGGGACTCGTTTAAAATGAATCTAGTGTGATTGTTGAAAGGCGAGAAAGTGCTAACCTTGAAAGTAGAAATACGAAGGATATATGGATCTCTTCTACTGTTTTTGGTCTATGAGTTAACTTTTGTAACAGGAAAGGGAACAAATGCAGCGGCCAAACCGGGACTCGAACTTGAGACCTTCGCAATACTAGCAGGATGCTTTATCCACTGAGCTACCCAGCCACCTATCAAGTACAGCCCACCACTTTTATATAAGTTTCAGCTCCTTTTGTAGAGTACCCTGCTGGAAGTTAAGAACATCAAGCGTATCTTCATTATTTGGATGGGTAATCATGATTTCTAGTAATTCTACCATTCTTTCTACCAAGATATTCAAAGTTTTATATGAATAAGAGTAGGCATTGTTAGTAAATTTTAACATTACATAACTTCTTATTTTTTTAGATTTTCTTTTGATAGGTATTACAATGGTACAGATTCATATAACATCAAAATGACCAGCAGACCAGCACTGAAACAGTCACATGGATTACGGTCAGATATGATAGCTTAACAAGTGGCATGGATTGCAGATGTGATGTAGCACCATAGGACATTGTGATCTAATATAAAATCATAGATATAAAATATTGACAATGTATAAGTATTAATCTGCTAACGGGAGGCGTGACTATACAACGAGATACAACATGGCGTCGGAACCGGAGGATCTGTTAGTTATAGAGTACCACATGATGGACCAATCAAGATATAAAACAGCGATGGTCACTTCGTCTGTCGGCGTCCGAATGCTTGTATATCCCTTCAATCTTGTACGTACCAGACTTCAAATGCAGCAGGACAAGTCTGTGTATAAAGGAACATTTGATGCAATGGGAAAAATTTTCAAAAATGAAGGATTTCGTGGTTTATATCGAGGACTTGGCTTTAATTTATGTCAAATTCCTTCCAGTCTCTGTTATATGTATACATACGAGAAAATGCGATCACATTTGAAAACGTATCCGTATTTTTCAGACGGTCATTCAAGGACAATTATAAGTGGTGCTTTGGCGTCTTTCGTCGGACAGACAATCGCGGTGCCTGTTGACATTGTTATTCAACACATTCAACTTCTCGGAACTCCAAAAGGGAAGACTAATGAAAAAATCAAGAAAAAAATTGACAGTTTACAAAGACTGAATTTACCTGATCATTTAAAAAACTCACAATTTGGTGCTGCTAGAGGCATAGCCCAGGAGATTTACCGTGTACATGGATTATGGGGGTTCTATCATGGTTATTTTATGTCACTGTTTGTTTTTGTTCCCAGTAGTATGATTTGGTGGTATTCTTATCAACGTCTTTCAGGTAAGGCTCCACTCATGGTATTCTTATCAACGTCTTTCAGGTAAGGCTCCACTCATGGTATTCTTATCAACGTCTTTCAGGTAAGGCTCCACTCATGGTATTCTTATCAATGTCTTTCAGGTAAGGCTCCACTCATGGTATTCTTATCAATGTCTTTCAGGTAAGGTTCCACTCATGGTATTCTTATCAACGTCTTTCAGGTAAGGCTCCACTCATGGTATTCTTATCAGCGTCTTTCAGGTAAGGCTCCACTTATGGTATTCTTATCAACGTCTTTCAGGTAAGGCTCCACTCATGGTATTCTTATCAACGTCTTTCAGGTAAGGCTCCACTCATGGTATTCTTACCAATGTCTTTCAGGTAAGGTTCCACTCATGGTATTCTTATCAACGTCTTTCAGGTAAGGCTCCACTCAAACACCTTTAATTTTTAGTTCACTTAGTCAAAAGCAACATATGTGCTAGTAAATTTTTAGGTCAAACTAATTTAAAAACAAAAACTTAATCTACAAATATAATATGAAAATAGGCATTGCCTATCCCGGGAAATGTCCAAATTTATTATCGGGTTATTGTGCACACACACACACACACACACACACACACACACACACACACACACACACACACACACACACACACACCCAAAAAAGAGATGGAACACTTTGTTTTGTTTTGTGTCTTGCCCAATATTAGTGGGACTGACTATAGTTAACTACCGCCAAGTTCTTGTGTCATCTTTCAATCATGTTCTGTCACACAGAACTGAGTTTTGGTATGATCTTTCCAGGGACACAAAAGGCATTCAATTATCCAATATAATAGTTAATATACTAATCCATACCACGACAACATTTTCACGTTGTAATGTCTTTTCATCTTGAGTCACCTTTTACCATACCATGTGAATAATTTAATCTACTGATTTATGGATTGCATAAATAACTACTCCTGTTTCTTAAAACAAGATGTGTATCATATCACAGATCAAGATCAAAAGGCAATAAATATCGGACAATGTGCTGCTGTCTACGATGACACGTTTTCCAAAAAGTACCCTGCTTTCGATCTTGGACTCTTATTATCTCCTGCCTTTCAAAGAAAAAGTGGGATATTAAATTCGAATTTCCATCCTTTTGTCCATCTGAAATTCTTGTAAGTGTGGATTCTCCAAAACTATGAAGCGCTACTTCACCAAACTTGGTGCAAAGTATCAACATTGATAGGAGATGTGGATATCATTAACCTAAAAGAGGGTTTTCCTTGGAGTTATGGCTCTTTGAACATAAGTGCAAATCACAAAAAACCCTGCTGATAGGGGATCATAATTCACTGAATTTGCTTGTTTAGTAATCCTTTGGAGTAGATAAAAACTGATTTTTATATTACTTTGTTGTTTTAGATATATTCATGAAGCAGAGTGATTCGTTTGAGGTGACACTAGATCTACCATATGGTCTGTTGTTAAATATCAACCGAGCGATATCTGGAGTTTGTGCTGGCATGTTATCTGTTACCTGTACAAATCCTATGGACATATTTAGAACCAAAATGCAGGTAAATAGACAGGTGTAAAGACAGACAGAGAACCAACCACTTGATTTATAACACCTACGACAGACAGAGAACCAAGCCCTTGATTTATAACACATACGACAGAGAACCAAGCCCTTGATTTATAACACCTACGACAGACAGAGAACCAACCACTTGATTTATAACATATACAACAGACAGAGAACCAAGCCCTTGATTTATAACACATACGACAGACAGAGAACCAAGCCCTTGATTTATAACACATACGACAGACAGAGAACCAAGCCCTTGATTTATAACAATACGACAGACAGAGAACCAAGCCCTTGATTTATAACACATACGACACACAGAGAGCCAAGCCCTTGATTTATAACACATACGACAGACAGAGGACCAACCACTTGATTTATAACACATATGACAGACAGAGAACCAAGCCCTTGATTTATAACACATACGACAGACAGAGAACCAACCACTTGATTTATAACACCTACGACAGACAGAGAACCAACCACTTGATTTATAACATATACAACAGACAGAGAACCAAGCCCTTGATTTATAACACATACGACAGACAGAGAACCAAGCCCTTGATTTATAACACATACGACAGACAGAGAACCAAGCCCTTGATTTATAACACATACGACAGACAGAGAACCAAGCCCTTGATTTATAACACATACGACAGACAGAGAACCAAGCCCTTGATTTATAACACATACGACAGACAGAGAACCAAGCCCTTGATTTATAACACATACGACAGACAGAGAACCAAGCCCTTGATTTATAACACATACGACAGACAGAGAACCAAGCCCTTGATTTATAACACATATGACAGACAGACAACCAAGCCCTTGATTTATAACACATACGACAGACAGAGAACCAAGCCCTTGATTTATAACACATACGACAGACAGAGAACCAAGCCCTTGATTTATAACACTACGACAGACAGAGAACCAAGCCCTTGATTTATAACACATACGACACACAGAGAACCAAGCCCTTGATTTATAACATATACGACAGACAGAGAACCAAGCCCTTGATTTATAACACCTACGACAGACAGAGAACCAAGCCCTTGATTTATAACACATACGACAGACAGAGAACCAAGCCCTTGATTTATAACACATATGACAGACAGAGAACCAACCACTTGATTTATAACACATACGACACACAGAGAACCAAGCCCTTGATTTATAACATATACGACAGACAGAGAACCAAGCCCTTGATTTATAACACCTACGACAGACAGAGAACCAAGCCCTTGATTTATAACACATACGACAGACAGAGAACCAAGCCCTTGATTTATAACATATACAACAGACAGAGAACCAAGCCCTTGATTTATAACACATACGACAGACAGAGAACCAAGCCCTTGATTTATAACACATACGACAGACAGAGAACCAAGCCCTTGATTTATAACACATACGACAGACAGAGAACCAAGCCCTTGATTTATAACATATACAACAGACAGAGAACCAAGCCCTTGATTTATAACACATACGACAGACAGAGAACCAAGCCCTTGATTTATAACACATACGACAGACAGAGAACCAAGCCCTTGATTTATAACACATATGACAGACAGAGAACCAAGCCCTTGATTTATAACATATACGACAGACAGAGAACCAAGCCCTTGATTTATAACACATACGACAGACAGAGAACCAAGCCCTTGATTTATAACACATATGACAGACAGAGAACCAAGCCCTTGATTTATAACATATACGACAGACAGAGAACCAAGCCCTTGATTTATAACACATACGACAGACAGAGAACCAAGCCCTTGATTTATAACACATATGACAGACAGAGAACCAAGCCCTTGATTTATAACACATATGACAGACAGAGAACCAAGCCCTTGATTTATAACATATACGACAGACAGAGAACCAAGCCCTTGATTTATAACACATACGACAGACAGAGAACCAAGCCCTTGATTTATAACACATATGACAGACAGAGAACCAAGCCCTTGATTTATAACATATACGACAGACAGAGAACCAAGCCCTTGATTTATAACACATATGACAGACAGAGAACCAAGCCCTTGATTTATAACATATACGACAGACAGAGAACCAAGCCCTTGATTTATAACACATACGACAGACAGAGAACCAAGCCCTTGATTTATAACACATATGACAGACAGAGAACCAAGCCCTTGATTTAACACATACGACAGACAGAGAACCAAGCCCTTGATTTATAACATATACGACAGACAGAGAACCAACCACTTGATTAATAACATATACAACAGACAGAGAACCAAGCCCTTGATTTATAACACATACGACAGACAGAGAACCAACCACTTGATTTATAACACATACGACAGACAGAGAACCAAGCCCTTGATTTATAACATATACAACAGACAGAGAACCAAGCCCTTGATTTATAACATATACAACAGACAGAGAACCAAGCCCTTGATTTATAACACATACGACAGACAGAGAACCAAGCCCTTGATTTATAACACATACGACAGACAGAGAACCAAGCCCTTGATTTATAACATATACGACAGACAGAGAACCAAGCCCTTGATTTATAACACATACGACAGACAGAGAACCAAGCCCTTGATTTATAACACATACGACAGACAGAGAACCAACCACTTGATTTATAACATATACAACAGACAGAGAACCAAGCCCTTGATTTATAACACATACGACAGACAGAGAACCAAGCCCTTGATTTATAACACATACGACAGAGAACCAAGCCCTTGATTTATAACACCTACGACAGACAGAGAACCAACCACTTGATTTATAACATATACAACAGACAGAGAACCAAGCCCTTGATTTATAACACATACGACAGACAGAGAACCAAGCCCTTGATTTATAACACATACGACAGACAGAGAACCAAGCCCTTGATTTATAACACATACGACAGACAGAGAACCAGCCCTTGATTTATAACACATACGACAGACAGAGAACCAAGCCCTTGATTTATAACATATACAACAGACAGAGAACCAAGCCCTTGATTTATAACACATACGACAGACAGAGAACCAAGCCCTTGATTTATAACACATACGACAGACAGAGAACCAAGCCCTTGATTTATAACACATATGACAGACAGAGAACCAAGCCCTTGATTTATAACACATACGACAGAGAACCAAGCCCTTGATTTATAACACATACGACAGACAGAGAACCACACTTGATTTATAACACATATGACAGACAGAGAACCAAGCCCTTGATTTATAACACATATGACAGACAGAGAACCAAGCCCTTGATTTATAACACATACGACAGAGAACCAACCACTTGATTTATAACACATATGACAGACAGAGAACCAACCACTTGATTTATAACATATACAACAGACAGAGAACCAAGCCCTTGATTTATAACACATACGACAGACAGAGAACCAACCACTTGATTTATAACACATATGACAGACAGAGAACCAAGCCCTTGATTTATAACACATATGACAGACAGAGAACCAAGCCCTTGATTTATAACACATACGACAGAGAACCAAGCCCTTGATTTATAACACATACGACAGACAGAGAACCAACCACTTGATTTATAACACATATGACAGACAGAGAACCAACCACTTGATTTATAACACATATGACAGACAGAGAACCAAGCCCTTGATTTATAACACATATGACAGACAGAGAACCAAGCCCTTGATTTATAACACATATGACAGACAGAGAACCAAGCCCTTGATTTATAACATATACAACAGACAGAGAACCAACCACTTGATTTATAACACATATGACAGACAGAGAACCAAGCCCTTGATTTATAACACATATGACAGACAGAGAACCAAGCCCTTGATTTAAACACATACGACAGAGAACCAAGCCTTGATTTATAACACATACGACAGACAGAGAACCAACCACTTGATTTATAACATATACAACAGACAGAGAACCAAGCCCTTGATTTATAACACATACGACAGACAGAGAACCAAGCCCTTGATTTATAACAGATATGACAGACAGAGAACCAAGCCCTTGATTTATAACACATACGACAGACAGAAACCAAGCCCTTGATTTATAACATATACAACAGACAGAGAACCAAGCCCTTGATTTATAACACATATGACAGACAGAGAACCAAGCCCTTGATTTATAACATATACAACAGACAGAGAACCAACCACTTGATTTATAACACATATGACAGACAGAGAACCAAGCCCTTGATTTATAACATATACAACAGACAGAGAACCAACCACTTGATTTATAACACATATGACAGACAGAGAACCAAGCCCTTGATTTATAACATATACAACAGACAGAGAACCAACCACTTGATTTATAACACATATGACAGACAGAGAACCAAGCCCTTGATTTATAACATATACAACAGACAGAGAACCAACCACTTGATTTATAACACATATGACAGACAGAGAACCAAGCCCTTGATTTATAACATATACAACAGACAGAGAACCAACCACTTGATTTATAACACATATGACAGACAGAGAACCAAGCCCTTGATTTATAACACATATGACAGACAGAGAACCAAGCCCTTGATTTATAACACATACGACAGAGAACCAAGCCCTTGATTTATAACACATACGACAGACAGAGAACCAACCACTTGATTTATAACATATACAACAGACAGAGAACCAAGCCCTTGATTTATAACACATACGACAGACAGAGAACCAAGCCCTTGATTTATAACAGATATGACAGACAGAGAACCAAGCCCTTGATTTATAACACATACGACAGACAGAGAACCAAGCCCTTGATTTATAACACATACGACAGACAGAGAACCAAGCCCTTGATTTATAACACATATGACAGACAGAGAACCAAGCCCTTGATTTATAACACATACGACAGACAGAGAACCAAGCCCTTGATTTATAACACATATGACAGACAGAGAACCAACCACTTGATTTATAACACATATGACAGACAGAGAACCAAGCCCTTGATTTATAACACATATGACAGACAGAGAACCAAGCCCTTGATTTATAACACATACGACAGACAGAGAACCAAGCCCTTGATTTATAACACATACGACAGACAGAGAACCAACCACTTGATTTATAACACATACGACAGACAGAGAACAAGCCCTTGATTTATAACAGATATGACAGACAGAGAACCAAGCCCTTGATTTATAACACATACGACAGACAGAGAACCAAGCCCTTGATTTATAACACATACGACAGAGAACCAAGCCCTTGATTTATAACACATACGACAGACAGAGAACCAAGCCCTTGATTTATAACAGATATGACAGACAGAGAACCAAGCCCTTGATTTATAACACATACGACAGACAGAGAACCAACCACTTGATTTATAACAGATATGACAGACAGAGAACCAAGCCCTTGATTTATAACACATACGACAGACAGAGAACCAAGCCCTTGATTTATAACAGATATGACAGACAGAGAACCAAGCCCTTGATTTATAACACATACGACAGACAGAGAACCAAGCCCTTGATTTATAACAGATATGACAGACAGAGAACCAAGCCCTTGATTTATAACACATACGACAGACGAGAACCAAGCCCTTGATTTATAACACATACGACAGAGAACCAAGCCCTTGATTTATAACACCTACGACAGACAGAGAACCAACCACTTGATTTATAACATATACAACAGACAGAGACCAAGCCCTTGATTTATAACACATACGACAGACAGAGAACCAAGCCCTTGATTTATAACACATACGACAGACAGAGAACCAAGCCCTTGATTTATAACACATACGACAGACAGAGAACCAAGCCCTTGATTTATAACACATACGACAGACAGAGAACCAAGCCCTTGATTTATAACACATACGACAGACAGAGAACCAAGCCCTTGATTTATAACACATACGACAGACAGAGAACCAAGCCCTTGATTTATAACATATACAACAGACAGAGAACCAAGCCCTTGATTTATAACACATACGACAGACAGAGAACCAAGCCCTTGATTTATAACATATACAACAGACAGAGAACCAAGCCCTTGATTTATAACATATACAACAGACAGAGAACCAAGCCTTGATTTATAACAGATACGAGACAGAGAACCAAGCCCTTGATTTATAACACATACGACAGACAGAGAACCAAGCCCTTGATTTATAACATATACAACAGACAGAGAACCAAGCCCTTGATTTATAACATATACAACAGACAGAGAACCAAGCCCTTGATTTATAACAGATACGACAGACAGAGAACCAAGCCCTTGATTTATAACACATACGACAGACAGAGAACCAAGCCCTTGATTTATAACAGATATGACAGACAGAGAACCAAGCCCTTGATTATAACACATACGACAGACAGAGAACCAAGCCCTTGATTTATAACACATACGACAGACAGAGAACCAAGCCCTTGATTTATAACATATACGACAGACAGAGAACCAACCACTTGATTTATAACATATACAACAGACAGAGAACCAAGCCCTTGATTTATAACACATACGACAGACAGAGAACCAAGCCCTTGATTTATAACAGATATGACAGACAGAGAACCAAGCCCTTGATTTATAACACATACGACAGACAGAGAACCAAGCCCTTGATTTATAACACATATGACAGACAGAGAACCAAGCCCTTGATTTATAACACATACGACAGACAGAGAACCAAGCCCTTGATTTATAACACATATGACAGACAGAGAACCAACCACTTGATTTATAACACATATGACAGACAGAGAACCAACCACTTGATTTATAACACATATGACAGACAGAGAACCAAGCCCTTGATTTATAACACATACGACAGACAGAGAACCAAGCCCTTGATTTATAACACATACGACAGACAGAGAACCAACCACTTGATTTATAACATATACAACAGACAGAGAACCAAGCCCTTGATTTATAACACCTACGACAGACAGAGAACCAAGCCCTTGATTTATAACACATATGACAGACAGAGAACCAAGCCTTGATTTATAACACATACGACAGACAGAGAACCAAGCCCTTGATTTATAACACATACGACAGACAGAGAACCAAGCCCTTGATTTATAACACATATGACAGACAGAGAACCAAGCCCTTGATTTATAACACATACGACAGACAGAGAACCAAGCCCTTGATTTATACACATACGACAGACAGAGAACCAAGCCCTTGATTTATAACACTTGCGACAGACAGAGAACCAAGCCCTTGATTATAACACATACGACAGACAGAGAACCAAGCCCTTGATTTATAACACATACGACAGACAGAGAACCAAGCCCTTGATTTATAACACATACGACAGACAGAGAACCAAGCCCTTGATTTATAACACATACGACAGACAGAGAACCAAGCCCTTGATTTATAACACATACGACAGACAGACAACCAAGCCCTTGATTTATAACACATACGACAGACAGAGAACCAAGTCCTTGATTTATAACACATACGACAGACAGAGAACCAAGCCCTTGATTTATAACACATACAACAGACAGAGAACCAAGCCCTTGATTTATAACACATACGACAGACAGAGAACCAAGCCCTTGATTTATAACACATACGACAGACAGAGAACCAAGCCCTTGATTTATAACACATACGACAGACAGAGAACCAAGCCTTGATTTATAACACATACGACAGACAGAGAACCAAGCCCTTGATTTAAACACATACGACAGACAGAGAACCAAGCCCTTGATTTATAACACATACGACAGACAGAGAACCAAGCCCTTGATTTATAACACATACGACAGACAGAGAACCAAGCCCTTGATTTAAACACATACGACAGACAGAGAACCAAGCCCTTGATTTATAACACATATGACAGACAGAGAACCAAGCCCTTGATTTATAACACATACGACAGACAGAGAACCAAGCCCTTGATTTATAACACATATGACAGACAGAGAACCAAGCCCTTGCTTTATAACTCATACGACAGACAGAGAACCAAGCCCTTGATTTATAACACATACGACAGACAGAGAACCAAGCCCTTGATTTATAACACTTGCGACAGACAGAGAACCAAGCCCTTGATTATAACACATACGACAGACAGAGAACCAAGCCCTTGATTTATAACACATACGACAGACAGAGAACCAAGCCCTTGATTTATAACACATACGACAGACAGAGAACCAAGCCCTTGATTTATAACACATACGACAGACAGAGAACCAAGCCCTTGATTTATAACACATACGACAGACAGAGAACCAAGTCCTTGATTTATAACACATACGACAGACAGAGAACCAAGCCCTTGATTTATAACACATACGACAGACAGAGAACCAAGCCCTTGATTTTTAACACATACGACAGACAGAGAACCAAGCCCTTGATTTATAACACATACGACAGACAGAGAACCAAGCCCTTGATTTATAACACATACGACAGACAGAGAACCAAGCCCTTGATTTATAACACATACGACAGACAGAGAACCAAGCCCTTGATTTATAATACATACGACAGACAGAGAACAAAGCCCTTGATTTATAACATATACGACAGACAGAGAACCAAGCCCTTGATTTATAACACATACGACAGACAGAGAACCAAGCCCTTGATTTATAACACTAAATAGACAGGTGTAAAGACAGACAGAGAACCAAGCCCTTGATTTATAACACATACGACAGACAGAGAACCAAGCCCTTGATTTATAACACATACGACAGACAGAGAACCAAGCCCTTGATTATAACACATACGACAGACAGAGAACCAAGCCCTTGATTTATAACACATACGACAGACAGAGAACCAAGCCCTTGATTTATAACATACGACAGACAGAGAACCAAGCCCTTGATTTATAACACATACGACAGACAGAGAACCAAGCCCTTGATTTATAACAGATATGACAGACAGAGAACCAAGCCCTTGATTTATAACACATACGACAGACAGAGAACCAAGCCCTTGATTTATAACAGATATGACAGACAGAGAACCAAGCCCTTGATTTATAACACATACGACAGACAGAGAACCAAGCCCTTGATTTATAACAGATATGACAGACAGAGAACCAAGCCCTTGATTTATAACACATACGACAGACAGAGAACCAAGCCCTTGATTTATAACACATACGACAGACAGAGAACCAAGCCCTTGATTTATAACACATACGACAGACAGAGAACCAAGCCCTTGATTTATAACACATATGACAGACAGAGAACCAAGCCCTTGATTTATAACACATACGACAGACAGAGAACCAAGCCCTTGATTTATAACACATACGACAGACAGAGAACCAAGCCCTTGATTTATAACACATACGACAGACAGAGAACCAAGCCCTTGATTTATAACACATACGACAGACAGAGAACCAAGCCCTTGATTTATAACACATACGACAGACAGAGAACCAAGCCCTTGATTTATAACACATACGACAGACAAAGAACCAAGCCCTTGATTTATAACACATACGACAGACAGAGAACCAAGCCCTTGATTTATAACACATACGACAGACAGAGAACCAAGCCCTTGATTTATAACACATACGACAGACAGAACCAAGCCCTTGATTTATAACACTTACGACAGACAGAGAACCAAGCCCTTGATTTATAACACATACGACAGACAGAGAACCAAGCCCTTGATTTATAACACATACGACAGACAGAGAACCAAGCCCTTGATTTATAACACATACGACAGACAGAGAACCAAGCCCTTGATTTATAACACATACATGTATTGTAATGTTTCCTAGTGATTTACTCAGGCTAACAATATTGGTATTTTTATCCCTTGCATTTCGTAGAAAGAGGGGGATATTAAATTGGAGTTTCCATCCTTCCGTCCGTCCAAAATTCTTGTCTGACCAAATTCTACAAAACTTTGAAGCATTATTTCACAAAAGTTGATGCAAAGCATCAACATTGATAGAAGATGCACATATCCTCAAACTAAGTAGGTTTGCTGATTTTTCTAGGAGTTATAGCCCTTTGAAAAAGAAGAACCTGCTGGCACTTATTCACGGAATTGCTTGTTTCTTTTTCACTATTTGACCACTAATTTTCACAGTTACAAGAGCCTTGGATTTATTCACTGACAGGGAATACTGGTACTCATTCAGTTTACTGACAGGTGTTGCTACTTCAGTGAATTGGATGGACATAATGTGCATATTATTGAACAGATGTGCAAATCACAGAAAAAAGCTTACTTACTGACAGGGTATGATACTAATTCACTGAATTTGTTTGTCACGGTTTCCATGGTAATATGTAACTTGACAGGAGACCAGTCTATCATAAGGTTTAGCCTAAGTGCTTCATTTGTCAGATATATCCACTATGGTAGCTCAGTTGGTAGAGTGCTCAATTCGTACGTAGGAGGTCATGGGTTTATACCCCCTCCGTGTCTGACTAAGACTAGAAAGTTCTTTCACTTGGCATGAAAGTCACTGTGTTATTTGGAAGAGACCTTTAAATCTTATGTCAGTGTCATGACAAGTGCTGCACATTAAAGAACCTTCTCTGCACATTGCCCTGAGCACACTTCAAAATTTCTGCCACTCCACCTATAGCTGACGACATCTTGATATAAGTGAAATATTCTTGATTTGGACAACCTTAACCATTCTGCCATTAGTTATCTGAAGTACAAAGATGATTTTATGCAGCAGAGAGCAAGTAAAACATCACTAAGAGAGTATGTAAATATGTATTTTCTTCTGCTATTCATTGCAAACTGTTTGGAACACAATTGTCAATCGGGGACCCAAAATGGGCTCAATTCCAAATGTCTAAAAAACATACAAAAAATGTAATTTTTAAATTTTAATTTCAATATTTTTCAATTTTCATTGTAGGTTGAAGACAAAAAATGTTCAACTGTGTCATTAACTCAATTCCCAATTTTCAAAAACATAATATCTCCTTGATAAATTTATTAATATTTTTTCATTCTTCATTGTAGGTTGAAGGCAAAAATTTTTCAACTGTGTGGTCTATCATTAAGAAGGAAAAAAGATGGTACACAAAAGGACTGACGGCGCGGTTGTTCCCCTCTGTGATATTCTCTTTACTTATAGCCATTTTATATGAAAATATTAAAATATTTAGTCTTAAAGAAGAATACAGACATCTATACAAGTAGAAAATATAGTGACACCTGTCTGACGATATGACAAATCCTGTCTGAATGGAACTTTGTTACATAGTGCCACCTGTCTGACGATAGGACAAATCCTGTCTGAATAGAACCTTGTTACATAGAACCACCTGTCTGACGATAGGACAGATCCTGTCTGAATGGAACTTTGTTACCAGTAAACATGTTAAATTCTGCCTAAACAGAAGAATCCTTTTGGATATACCACTTATATTCTTTGGAAATTTTGGCATATTCTGTCTGAAGATGCAGTGTAACCCTGTCTGAAGATTCAACAAATCTTGTTGGAATATACAGCATATTCTTATCTGAATATACATCGTAACCTTGTCTGGCGATATGGCACAACCTCATTAAAATTGTTAAATTTTGTCTGTGGATACGACATCACCTTCTATGAATATACAAATCCTGTTTCAGTTTCAGTGTAACCATGTTTGACAATACAGTATAACCCTGTCTGAAGATACAGTGTTATTTGGACTCAGAATACAGTGTAGCCTGTCTTAACTAAACTGCATTAAACTTGTAAAATTTTGTCTAAGGATATGGCATAACCGTTTCTGAATATACAAATCCTGTCTGAATTTTTGTTCTGTTTTAACTGGAAAAACTTTTGGAACTTGAGCATAACATGTTTTAATACTCAACCTAACAGCATAGCTCTGATTAAATTGTTAAATTCTGTCTAAACACAAAGAAAAATCCTTTTTGAACTTAAGCAAATTCTAGGGCCGCCATCACAGGTATTGAATAAAGCATTTAGCCACTCATTGACCAATTGAACCACAAAGCCAAGTGTCAAGTTGATAATTTGTCAGACACCATCTTTGATTCTAATTTTGGCTAATTGCTAGTGGCGTAGTGTACATATAAGCCAATAATCCTGTGCTTGCACATTATGTTTTGACAAAAAATGTTGAGATTTTGCAGTAAAAATAGTGAGAAAAGAAATGGTCTGAAAATTCAGCTGAGCTGGATGTAACACAAATATCAAAACTTTTTTAATCTCTTTTTTCATTGAAGATGTTTACTGTCTGAATAAGAACAAACAAAAGATTTAAATCTCTTTTCACTCAGGTAAAAAAATGGTTTTAGAATGCATAAAAATGCACCATAGTGCTCATTGTTTTAAAATTTTCCAGACTATACGGTGTGTATGGTGCTATTGTCGCCAGGCTTGCATTTACATTTTTCTGGCTACGCCACTGATTGCTGTATACGTAATGTGTGTAATTTTAACCAATGTTATTTAAGTGATTTTTTTTCAAGGATACAGTAACATGAATTCAAGTTCACCACCGAATTAAACCACTGCGATAACTCAGTTGGTAGAGTGTTCACTCCGTAAATGGAAGGTCGTGGGTTTGAACCCCGACCGTGTGTGACCCAAGACTTGAAAATGGGTACTGCCTGTTCTTTCACCGAGTACTCAGCATCATGACATGAAAGTCACGGTTTCCTTGGATGGGAACTTTAAAATAAACAAGGTCCCATGTCACAGTGGACTCGGCACGATAAAGAACCCTGCTGTAAAATGCCATCAGTGTAACGCACAGGCAAAATTTCTGAATCTTTGTCTATAGCTGGTGACATCTCGATATAAGTGAAATATTCTTAACTGGGACATTAACACCATTACTCAACTCAACTCAACTCAACTCAACTCGCGACCAAATTCAAAATGATCATGTTACTCATGTAAACTTTTGTGATTTGTGAGTTAACTGTAATACAGTACAAATATGTTCAGACAGGCCACCATAGTCTTCTGATAACTTGTTGTAACTTTACCATAACCTTAATGCTCTCCTCACCAGAAGTCGCATAAGGTCGCAACACTATATTCTTATTTTTGCCAGTCCTACATTGCTGCTTTGGCAGTGTTCCAGCTAGTCCATCAAGCGGCGTTACTTTCCTTTTCAGTTGTTCCCCTCCATGTGGACTTAGGTCTGCCCCTTTTTCTTTTCCCCTCTGGTTGCCACCCTAGTGCTGTCTTGCAGTCATTCAACTTATAATAAACCAACTTGTATTCGTGTGCGATTTATTTTTGTGTGTTTCACAAGGACAAAATCACCACAAATGTTAATCGTCAAAAACTTGTTTCTGATAATTGAATTATTTATACCAGATATTCAGCTATTGTGAATATTGCCAAAATTTATAGTCACGAAAAGGCTTTGTTTAGAAAATCTTGAAAGTTAATAGCCTCAAATAAAAGTTGGTTTGCAGTATATTTAAAAATTTTTTTCCCAAATTTGCTCATACTTTTAGTAAAAACAAGAAAAATCCACATAATTCAGATAGATGCCTATGTCATTTTTGGCCGTTTAGATTTAAAACTTTAAATATGAAAATATGGACTTTAAATAAAATATATATAATGTAAGAATTATTTAAAGATGGTTGATAATGCATGTATTACTCAACTCAACTCAAATCAACTCAACTCGCGACCAAATTCAAAATGATCATGTTACTCATGTGAACTTTTGTGATGTGTTCAGACAGACTACCATATTCTTCTGATAACTTGTTGTAACTTTACCATAACCTTAATGCTCTCCTCACCAGAAGTCGCATAAGGTCGCAACACTATCTTCTCATTTTTGTCTGTCCTGCATTGCTGCTTTGGCTGTGTTCCAGCTAGTCCATCCAGTGACGTTTCTTTCCTTTTCAGTTGTTCTCCTCCATGTGGACTTGGGTCTGCCCCTTTTTCTTTTCCCCTCTGGTTGCCACCCTAGTGCTGTCTTGCAGTCATTCAACTTAAAGTAAACCAACTTGTATTCGTGTGCGATTTATTTTTGTGCGTTTCACAAGGACAAAATCACCACAAATGTTAATCGTCACAAACTTGTTTCTGATAATTGAATTATTTATACCAGATATTCACCTATAGTCAATATCGCGAGAATTCATAGTCATAAAAAGGCTTTGTTTAGAAAATCGTAAAAGTTAATAGCCTCAAATAAAAGTTGGTTTATAGTATATTTATACATATGTTTTCCCCAAATTTGCGCATACTTTTTGTAAAAACAAAAAAATCCACATAAATAAGATAGATGCCTATGTCAGTTTTGGCCGTTTAAAACTTTAAATATGAAAATATGGACTTTAAATAAAACACATATAAAGTAAGAATTATTTAAAGATGGTTGATAATGCATGTATTAAAATTTGTGCCAACATACCTAGTACAAAACACAAACTTACAGGCTCCATTTTCACAATCATTCCTTAACAAAGATTTTCCTTAACTTAAATTGTGCTAATTTTGGCAATTTCTGTTAGAACTATAGATGTACATTTTTGACGAAACTGAATGCAGATAAGCTTAAGAATTCCAGAAGCAAAATATAAACTTTGAAACTGACAAGTGATGTTAAACATGTGAAGTTCCACCAGGGAAGTGAGGCCGGTTGCTTCAGAAGGGAAAACACCTCCTCAGTTTCACAACCATTTCTTAACTTAGAGTTTCCTTACATAAACTGAAATTTTGTTTATCTTTTATGAAACTACTAATAAATATTCTAGTTCATTTTGTATGTAACACTTGTTTTCATTGGCTGACGTCAACAATTTCCGACAGTAACCACCTATATTCTGTCGCAAATTCCGACAGTAAAACCACAATATACTGCTTCAAATTTTTCGGGTACTTGCACATGCGCATTCGGTACTGAACCATCTTGATGGATTAATGGAAACTTAAACAGGTTATGACAGAGATATATCAATCGAGGATGAATATTTTCCTGTCATTGAAGATATTACACTGTTAGTGGTGTAGGATCTTTTACTCACACGCCAAAACTGGATTTGTAAACAAATATTTGCATCAGATCATGCCACCATCCGTGTCTTTGGCAAATGACGTCATCAAATTTTGTTGACGTTCTTGCGAAAATGATTATGACATCATCAATGTAGTGTCTGTAAGTGATCGTGTCTCATCCGGAAGGCACTTTACTTTTCGTAGAATCAGATTTAGAAGTCAGAGAAATCCAATTAATGCGGGATATAGTTCGTGTGATCTGTCTCAACCAGTTCAAATGGATTTGGAAAATCCCCGAGTTATTTATAGTATCGTTTTCAGAAAATGCTTACCATATCCTTTAAAGTATGACGCGTCGCCAATAAAACTAATTTGCAACAGTATAACCACCGATATATATCTGCAAATCGAAAATTACAAGACAGTTATCCCCTTATTGTTTGACAAAACTAAAGCAAATGTTGTAAGCCTTAAATGATCTTCAAAATGACACCATAAATTCCTAAATATCTTAACAATTTGCAAAATTATTAGTGTGTAAAATTTGCCAGATTTAAGTTAAGGAAAGCCTTAGTTAAGAGATAATCATGAAATCATGAGGCCTGTTCATAAAACATTACAAGGATTTAAGAATTAAACCATTTGTTTACTAAATAAACATGAAACAGTTTTTGGATATTTGCCTCAGTGTACCCACAGATACACTTAAATCTACCTCCAATATCAAAGAGCATGTATACTAAGAATAGAAAATTAAACAGAAGTTGTTGATTATCACTGATTTTTTATTTTTGTTATAGATAAAAATTTGATTTATATGTTACATACAGGTACTTGATATTCAAGAATTTTTATATAAAATCGTTGTTTATGTTTAGCTTGTTAAGCTTTATATGTACCAAGTACAGATGAGTGCATGTCATAACCCAAACCCAATCACTCCCATCCCCCAGTGTCAGCATTTGTTTGAGTGTTTGCATGCAACCAGTTAAATGCTGTAATGGACTACATGTATATGAGAAATGGACTACATGTACAGTAAAACCTCAATTCATCGCCATCATTTGTTCAGTCAAATTTTGGCATTATAAAGGGGTTTGGCAATAAATCGAGGGAGGCCCATAAAGAAAAACATATACAAAATGAATTTTTGGACTTAAAAATAGTGTGGCGATAAGTGAGGTGGCAAAGTTATCGAGGGGCATTATAACGAGGTTTTACTGTATATGTGAAATGGAGTACATGTATATGTTGAAGTGATATTGTAATAGTTTATTTTATCCCTCATGAAATATTTTTCTAGGATAATATTTTCTTGTGAGATTTGTTCCATAGGTAAATAATATTTTACAGAATAAGCCATGATATTTATTCTGCTGGATAGGTTTTACTACGAAATCATATCCTCACGGATACATTTCACCCGGATAAAATTATCGATTACAATTTCACCTCCACCACAACCCACACCACCCATCCTCCCAGAGTCAGTATTAGTTCAGCTGGAATGTTAACATAGAGCCTGTTAAATGTTTTATAATGGATTAATGTAAAGGTGACCCCACCCCAACCTACCCCACCATCCACCCCCACCCCCCCACCCCCCAGTGTCAGTTTTAGTTGGAGCTTGAGTGTTAGCATACAGCCTGTTAAATGTTTATAATGGATTGATGTGAAGGAGATCATATAACAACCCCACCCTACCCTAAACCCCAGTCTCAGTGTTAGTTGTAGCTTGATTGTTAGCATACAGCTTGTAAAATGATGTTTTGTTATCAGTAAATGTGACATTGAATGTGAGCTATGTTGTTGATCTAACAGCTATTGTTCCAGTCATAAATTGTCAGTCTGTTTTGTGCATTTGTATGATTGAACACTTTTTGATGTAAGGGCACCAACATGGAATGTCAAAACTATGAATTGTGTTGAATTTTGTTTGAGCTTTACAGTGGTGTTAATGTTCCTACTGGTCTGGCATGCTGTAAGATATAACTTCAAATGAGTAACACATGCCCATTGCAAAAATATTCCACATATTGGACCCAGACATAATTGTAAGGGTCGTTGGCTACTGAGCCCATGTCAATCTTCATCCCTGTTGAATTTAATTTTTATAATGGTTTTGGGGTTGATGGGAATTTCATCAAGGGTCTAAGCTCCACTGGGAGTTAAAGGCCAAAGTGAGTAAGTTAGGGGTCATTGGTTTCTGGGTCCGTGCTAATCCTATGTTGAATGTTATTTTTACAGAAACTACAGTGGTCAATGTCTACTGAATCCCTGTTAATCCCCACCCTGTTAATTTTTACAGAAACTACAGTGGTCAATGTCTACTGAATCACTGTTAATCCCCACCCTGTTAATTTTTACAGAAACTACAGTGGTCAATGTCTACTGATTCCCTGTTAATCCCCACCCTGTGAATTTTTACAGAAACCACAGTGGTCAATGTCTACCGATTCCCTGTTAATCCCCACCCTGTTAATTTTTACAAAATATGGCTGTGACTTATTGATTATTCTAGTATTCATGATTTACATGCACCAGATACATATATGTATATGTAATAACATTGTTGTTAACAAACTGCCAAAATAAGTGAAAAAAAATGTGTTTTAAAAGTTTTTTTTCATAAGTTATTGAGGTAACTTTTTTATTTTTTATTTTACAAAGCACCCGTATTCAAGGTATCTTAGATTTAGTTTGATTAATTAATCCCTGTAAATGATAGGACATAAATGATTGACTTCATTTCTCCCCCTTCCCCAGATATTTGTGATTTTACAGTATTTTGTTTCCCCTATCCCTCTCCCCCTTCACTCCCTCTTTCGTATCAGTTATTTATATTGAACATGTTGAAGTTAATGTGAATGTACCCTGGTAAATTACTAACAAATGGAAAAAAGAAATGGGAATGATTTAAAATTGAAATTTATAATTTTCATATGTAAAATCAGTAAATTTGCACCTCTAAAATGTTTTTATTTATTTATTTAATATACAGTAAAACCTGTCATGGGACCTAAGTAATATGGACTTTGTAGACAAATACAGGTAGTCTTTATATGATGTATAGAAACCGCAAAACATCTACAGTAAAACCTGTCATGGGACCTAAGTAATATGGACTTTGTAGACAAATACAGGTAGTCTATATATGATGTATAGAAACCGCAAAACATCTACAGTAAAACCTGTCATGGGACCTAAGTAATATGGACTTTGTAGACAAATACAGGTAGTCTATATATGATGTATAGAAACCGCAAAACATCTACAGTAAAACCTGTCATAGGACCTAAGTAATGTGGACTTTGTAGACAAATACAGGTAGTCTATATATGATGTATAGAAACCGCAAAACATCTACAGTAAAACCTGTCATGGGACCTAAGTAATGTGGACTTTGTAGACAAATACAGGTAGTCTATATATGATGTATAGAAACCGCAAAACATCTACAGTAAAACCTGTCATAGGACCTAAGTAATGTGGACTTTGTAGACAAATACAGGTAGTCTATATATGATGTATAGAAACCGCAAAACATCTACAGTAAAACCTGTCATGGGACCTAAGTAATGTGGACTTTGTAGACAAATACAGGTAGTCTATATATGGTATAGAAACCGCAAAACATCTACAGTAAAACCTGTCATAGGACCTAAGTAATGTGGACTTTGTAGACAAATACAGGTAGTCTTTATATGATGTATAGAAACCGCAAAACATCTATAATCTATATTCTATATATGGTTAACATAAGTTGCAGGTTGACCTTAAACCAGTGGTCTTATAGAGTTTTATTTTTTTGGAAATATGATCCAAAAGACCACCTTAAACAGTGATCTTAATGGAGAGATGTTCGTTTATGTTGAGGTTGTCTATAGCAGGTTTTACTGTATTGTAAATTGAGGTAGGATAGTAAGACTTACTGGAATATATGGAATCATATTTATTGTGAAGAATGAATGTTAAAAAATTTATTGAAAAGATGTTGTAATTTTGTTAAAAGGTAATTTTTTATTATTAAATATTTTTACATTAAATGAAACATGAATGTGAATGAGTATGTGCAAACTTAAAATTATACTGGTGATTAAATACAAGTGTAGCTTTAATTACAATGTTTTGTTATTATATAGAAATATATACATTGTATATATATATATATATATACATGATATAGGTGGTCCACGATCTAATGGCAAAGTATACAGCGAGTCTGTCTTAATATTGGGGTAATACATTACCCATCATAAATAAGTATACATACTTAATATTCCTTCTTTCTTACATGTACAGTCAAACCTGTCTATAAAGGCCACACGAGGGAACAAGTATAAGTGGCTTTTATGAGTAGATGGTCTTTATATACAGGAATACAGAACCACTAGGATACAATTCTACTGGCCTTTATAAGCAGGTGGTCCTTATATAGAGGTGGCCTTTATAAGCAGGTGGTCCTTATATAGAGGTGGCCTTTAAGGCAGGTTGGACTGTAATGCCCACTAATATGGTGATGGTGCCGTGTTTATCTTTTCTTCTCAATTGCAAATAAATGATTTTTTTGAACGGCAAATTCTTAATTTATCATAATAGTATTGCTTTGATAAACTCTTATTTTATTTGCTTGATCTTAAAATGTCTTAAATTAAAAATCATTGAAAATGTTTTTTTGAATTTCATAATTTGGCAGTTTTTAAATTTTTTAACATTCAAGTTGCAATTTTAAAATTAATGCAAATTTCCACAAAAGGGAATTACAGCCCCACCAGAAGGATAAAACATAGAGAATATCTATTTTTCTCTCAATTTTACAAACTTTGTGATTTTTAAAAAAGTGAACATATAAATGACGCACTGCCATGATTATAAACATACGACAATGCCCTACTTACACTTATATGCGTTTTTTTCCAACTCGTCCATGTTTTTAAACACTCTGCCATCAGATTGTGGACGAACTGTACATGTATGTATAAAACAACAAAAACACATGTGCCAATTAACACTAGTAAAAAATGTGTAGATAATGTATGTTGTAAACCATGTGCGACATGTCGGGCAAAATCATTCTTGTGGACCATTTACTGTACTGTAAACAGGGTTACTTGTCTATAGGCCACCCAAGGGAACCAGTAAAATTGGTCTTTATGGGCAGTTGGCCTTTATATACAGGTTCAAATGATATGAAAAAAAGAACATTGGGATACAATTCTACTGGCCTTTATAAGCATATATTACCAATCTAGGTTCTAATACTAAGTTCCTAGTATATAGGAAAATATCAGTTTACTTGCCAAAGCTTGGTGGTTTTCTCATAGATATCAGTGAAGACAAAGCCATTGCTCTTACCTGTAATCCACACCACATTTATATATAGATATAATTTGAGTGGGAACACTGAGTGATTACTGTAAATGTTGTTTTTTTTTGCATGTGGAAATTTTTGCAAAATTGTGTTGGTATTTCGTGAGGGGGTTCGCAATTTTACCAATACATGTGTCGATAACAAGTTCATATTTTAATTTGTGAGGGAGGAATTTTTGCAATTTTTTACAGTTCATGAAAATTTTCACCATAAAACTGGATAAACAGACAGATAAAATGACAGATTTTTCCCACTTCGACAGTTTTCTTTTAATTAAAGGTACTAAAAATTTGGAATTTTTGTATGGAAAATGTACCAAAATCAAACACTTAACAATAAAAAAGTACCTAAATGGCAACCTTGCACGCTAAAAATGTATCGATCTGGACAATTAAATAAATTTGATTGGTCAGCCTGTATGGTTTTTGCTGGACATGTCACATATAAAATAGGTATTATATCCACACAGAAAATAGCTCTGTGACAAGTGTATAAAAATCTATGTTGACCTTATGGGTTACTAAATGTTACTATTTTCTATGTAAAAATTTTTCAATTTACAGTCAAATATGTAGTTACGACTGTCTAAACCACCACCTGCTCAAATAAGGCCACCATCACAGGGTCCATAGGTAGTCTATATAGACATCATATATAGGGCTCCATTGGTAGTCGATATAGACAGCCTATATAGGGCTCCATAGGTAGTCGATATAGACATCATATATAGGGCTCCATAGATAGTCTATATAGACATCATATATAGGGCTCCATAGATAGTCTATATAGACATCATATATAGGGCTCCATAGATAGTCTATATAGACATCATATATAGGGCTCCATAGATAGTCTATATAGACATCATATATAGGGCTCCATAGATAGTCTATATATACATCCTATATAGGGCTCCATAGATAGTCTATATAGACATCCTATATAGGGCTCCATAGATAGTCTATATAGACATCATATATAGGGCTCCATAGATAGTCTATATAGACATCATATATAGGGCTCCATAGATAGTCTATATAGACATCCTATATAGGGCTCCATAGATAGTCTATATAGACATCCTATATAGGGCTCCATAGATAGTCTATATAGACATCATATATAGGGCTCCTTAGATAGTCTATATAGACATCCTATATAGGGCTTCATAGATAGTCTATATAGACATCATATATAGGGCTCCATAGATAGTCTATATAGACATCATATATAGGGCTCCATTGGTAGTCGATATAGACATCCTATATAGGGCTCCATAGGTAGTCTCTATAGACAGCCTACTGGGGTATATAGGACTCAATAGGTAGTTTATATAGACAGCCTATACAGGGCTCCATAGATAGTCTCCATAGACAGCCTACTGGGGTATATAGGACTCCATAGGTAGTCTATATAGACAGCCTATATAGGACTCAATAGGTAGTCTCCATAGACAGCCTATATAGGTCTCCATAGATAGTCTCCATAGACAGCCTACTGGGTATAAAGGACTCCATAGGTAGTCTATATAGACAAGTTTTACTAAGCTTTATTTATAGCTAATTAATATATAAAACACATGATTTTATTTTAAAATAAATTAATATTTAGAGATATTTCTTTGTTTTCTGTGTTTTGAGTTCATCTTTTGCACCTTGTGTTAACATTTTACTTTTAATCATCTCCTCCAAAACTACTTGGCCAAATTTGATTTATCATGCCTTTGTGAAGTGCTTTCAGATTTGCACAAATGAAGTAATTATGTCGCCTTTGGGGCTATATAAGAGGGAAATTGTTAAAATTATTCTCCCCTAAACATACTGTAAGAAATTTCAAATTAACTGGCTTATATTGAGGCAGTCAGTTGTGGCATGTGGAGTGTTATGCCCTACCATTGAAATATTTCTTCACTTATATTGTGACAGTCAGCTCTCAGATGGTGGAGTGGATTAATGGTGTTTTACCCCCAAGTCAAGATTTTTTTTCAGTCATCTGAGCCACAGGCTCAATGTGACGTATAGTGATGGTTGAGCGCTGTACAGCATGTATCGTGTGGTGTGTGTTATGTGGTGTGTGTTATGCGGTGTGTGTCGTGCTGCATAAACAATTAAGCATTTTCAACTTCTACTCCAGAAACAGTAAGCCTGTGATAATAAAATGTGACATTGATGTTCCTTGGACAAAGGCCTTTCAAGTTTAAGAAATTGATTGCCCTTGACCTACCTTCAAGGTCACTGTGACCTAAAGCAGTAAAACCTTTAAACATTTTTATTATCTTGAACCAAAATGATTATGAGATTGAAATTTTATATATCAGTAGGACAAAAAGGTCTACTATGTTTGGGAAGCTGGTTGATTGTGACCTACATTCAAGGTCACTGTGACCGAAAGAAGTAAAACCTGAATACCTCTTCTTGTTATGAGCCTGGGAGGGAGCTTAAAACTGCATATATAGCACCAGGACAAGCCGCTCTTGCAAGTTTGCAAAGTTTGTTCAGGTCACAGTGAGCTAATTAGACCTTAAAACATTTTCTAATGAACATGAAGGCTTAGGAGCTTGAAACAAGTATAACACTAGGACATGTTGAATTACAATCAAGGTAATACAAGGCTTAAAGTATTTAAAACTTAAAACATCTTTATGCCATCAACTAAAAGGCCTAGATGCTTGAAACTTCATTTGTTGTATCAGGACATGAATTCTACCTAGCTTGTGGAGCTGATTGACCTTGACCTACATTTAAAGTCACCTTGAGATAAAGAAGAGAAATCTTTAATTATCTTTTTGTCATGAGCCTTAAGTAAGCCCTAGGTGCTTAAAACTTTATATATAACATCAGGGCATGAAGCTGTTACAAGTTTTTGAATTTAGTTGACCTTGACCTACATTCAATGTCACACACAGTGACCTAAAGTAATAAAGCTTACAACATCTTGTTTCATGATTCAAAAGGGTTATGGTTAGGGTTCAAAAGGTCTAGGGTCTTGTATAGCATAAGGACATGAAGCTGGTTCACCTTGATCTCAGGTGATCGTTAAGACCCGATGGGCCTATTACTTTTACTATATTGAGCCAATAGGCAGTGAATTGGAGTGGAGTAATGGATAGGTCAATGTTGTTTGCTATTAATACACTGACCTCCATGTTTAAAACTGGTCCTATCATAACACTCTCAAAATCTTCACAAAATTAAATTATTGAAAACATCATTATGGTAAAGCTGAATGTTTTCAGCTAAAATAGTGTTTTATCTTGAAAAATATAATTTTCCAAATTTTTTAAAAATAGTTTTCCCAAAAATTTCAGAAAATTCCGAGAAAATTTTCAAGAAAAACAATTTTACCACATACATTTAGATTATAACGTCAAGACATCACTTTCAAATACAGGTTCAACTGAATGAACAAAATTTGATATGATGATTATGGGAAATATAAACTTGTTAAGTTATTTATGGATGGCAGTGTATATTTACGTCAACCAAGGTCGTACATATATATATATATATATACACAATATATAACGTCAGAAAAAAATAAAAGTTATACATCTCTTTTGTATTCGACCATTGGTCAAATTTGACCATTACTTGGTTAGTAAATAACTGACACATAAGGAACATAAAAACTTCATAATTTGATAATAAAATATTTACAGTAAAACCGCGGATCGTTGTCACCACACAATCGGTTAAAATGAAAGAACTGTAACTATAGCAGAAATGGATATTGTGATTTCAAAATAAGTGGCAAAGTTATAGAGGCGCATTATAACGAGGTTTTACTGTACGTTCTGTGGTGATAAGGACGGTGGGATCATAATACAATCTCAAAATTACTCCATGGGCAGTAATTATACGCGTGGGGGGTGTAGCTAGCTAAACAGGAGGTGCTCACCCCTCCAGAGCACCAGGCCTCACTTCCCTGGTAGAAGTTCACGTGTCTTACCTAACTTGTCAGTTCCAAAGTTTTTACTTTGTTTCCGGATTGTGATTCGGACATGGATTAGTATGTTTGTTTTTGATTAAGTAAGAAACCCGCTTAATATTGATCGCATATTGATAAATATTTCAACTAGAAACAATTAAAACCCTAATAACATCAATAGTTAATCTATAAAGCACCTGGTTAGATATCACAACGCCTTAGTCATCGTATCTGTCCACTTAATGTATACTATGTCTAAGATCTAACCCCATTCGGACACCTTGATCTTTTTGTGAGAAAGTTGCCTAAAGTAGGGTTTTTTTCAGGATCTCCGGGTTTCTCCGTCAACCTACACAAAACACAATTATTTCACTCCACCATGCCTCATCCGGGAACTGACGGGCCCGAATATTGACGGAGTGTTAAACCACTCCACTCCACCACGCGAGTACTGACCGGCTCGATATAAATTAATCATGACATGGGCTTAAAACAACATTGCTATTCTTATTTAAACACGGAACAGTGTACATGTATGAAAAACAAACAACACAGGCAAAGTTGTGTTTAAGTCAATTTTTAAGTAAACCTGGTTTTCTATTGGTCAGTGGTCAGTCTTGACCAATACATAATTAGTAAATAAGTGACACATAAGGAACATAAAAACTTCATAATAAACATCAGGCATACATATTACTCACTGTCTGCCAAAACAGATATAACAAAACAGGACTTGCAAACAGACAACAAAGTGTACAAACAGAGAGGTTAGAGACATTTTATTATGAAATACGACAGGTTAAATTTATTCATTACAGTTGTGTTATGTGGATTTTTAAGTAACAATTTCGTGTTTTCACAGACATCGGTTAAACAGGGAGTAAATGTGGAAATAGCAGAGAAACAACTCGTAAATGGAGTCCGGGGACCACAACAGTTATTGTACGGCAAAAGGGAGAGATATAGTAAGTAATATCAGAAGTCCATTATAACTAGAAGTAACAAAAACAAACACACTAATCAATGCCCGAATTACAATCCAGAAGCAAAGTAAAAACAAACATACTAATCCATGTCCGAATCACAATCCAGAAGCAAAGTAAAAACATACATACTAATCAATGTCCGAATCGCAATCCAGAAGCAAAGTAAAAACAAACAAACTAATCCATGTCTGAATTACAATCCAGAAGCTAAGTAAAAACAAACATACTAATCCATGTCTGAATAACAATACAGAAGCAAAGGAAAAACAAACATACTAATCCATGTCCGAATTACAATCTAGAAGCAAAGAAAAAACAAACATACTAATCCATGTCCGAATTACAATCCAGAAGCAAAGTAAAAACATACATACTAATCAATGTCCGAATCGCAATCCAGAAGCAAAGTAAAAACAAACAAACTAATCCATGTCTGAATTACAATCCAGAAGCTAAGTAAAAACAAACATACTAATCCATGTCTGAATAACAATACAGAAGCAAAGAAAAAAACAAACATACTAATCCATGTCCGAATTACAATCTAGACGCAAAGAAAAAACAAACATATAAATCCATGTCCGAATCACAATCCAAAAGTAAAGTAAAAACATACATACTAAGGGGGGGGGGGGGGGGGGGGTAGCGTTTATAGTTCATCTAACTTTTGATTAGGTTCCGGACTGGTATAAAGGGTCCTAATCAAAAGTTAGATGTTCACACTCAGTCTTGTAATGTCAAGTTCTAACTTAGCCTAAGAAGACCACTCGCCGAGCTTAACGTCGGCCCAATCGGGCGTCCTATTTGGGGAAGGCTGTCTCTTAGGCCTGAACTTGCCACACGATTGTGAAGTTCTGTGTAAAATGCGATTAAGAAGTTAACATTCCCAACCATCACACACTATTGAGGTGATTGAAGAATCCATACTGACCATGCTAGATCACATTGTCACTAGCGTTTATAGTTCATCTAACTTTTGATTAGGAGCCTTGGTTCCGGACTGGTATAAAGGGTCCTAATCAAAAGTTATATGTTCACACTCAGTCTTGTAATGTCAAGTTCTAACTTAGCCTAAGAAGACCACTCGCCGAGCTTAACGTCGGCCCAATCGGGCGTCCTATTTGGGGAAGGCTGTCTCTTAGGCCTGAACTTGCCACACGATTGTGAAGTTCTGTGTAAAATGCGATTAAGAAGTTAACATTCCCAACCATCACACACTATTGAGGTGATTGAAGAATCCATACTGACCATGCTAGATCACATTGTCTCTCACCTCTTAGGTTCGAAGCCTACAAGGGCAGATCCTAGTGCGAGAAAGTTTGTCAGTTTGCTTGCCGAATGTCAAGGGTTCTCTCCAGGCACTCCTGTTTGGAGCACTCAACCATTCTTTTCAATGAAGTGACCGTTTCGATATAAGTGACCGAATCTTGACTGGAACGTAAAACACCATTTCTTTACTCCCCTCGTTCTTTTTTAAGAGCCTGACTTTTAACTATTTCCGTATCTCGTATTTTCAGATTGTGGAAATAGGCGGATCAGATTGGACCCAGGAGAATCAAGAATCATCACATCACCTAAATATCCTAATAAATTTGAAACCAACTCAAACTGTCTGTGGTTACTGCGGGTAAGTTTCAATGTCACTATCATAATCACGGGGAGAAATGCGTACACTTGTGCATAAAGGCTTTTTTGAACAAGGAATATTATAAATTACGTTTTAACAGTGCATATTTATTTATCATTGAGAGACCTAACTAAAAAATATGTTTTTGTCAATGTTGCATGTTTGGTTATCGTCTGTATGTTGGGTAAAAATTTACCTTTCACCTGCGTGATTTAATCAAGATAGTTCACACCTATATAACCAAAATATATTGAAGTACCTAATAGGAGTATCTATACTTAACCTTTTTGATTTTCTTGAAAAAATGACAAAAATCACGGTATGTACACACTCGCACAAACTGATTTAAAAGAAAACGTCTTTTTCCACTAAGGTCCCCCTTTTCTGTGCTGAAACATAATTAATTTTTTTAACAAAAAATCAAAATAAAAAATTTAATCACCATAATATGCATATTCAAAATAGCCTTTGTAGCTTGTTATCCATTATAAGCAAATGTGTATACTAAATAGTTATGGCTGCTAATATTTTTGGTTTGTTTTAATAAATTGGTCAAATTTGAAATTTTAATACATGTAATTTTGTTAATTTTTAAGATATTCGGGAATTTCAAGTTTGAAAACCACATTTAGCATGAATCATTTGCAGTGATATTAAAATTTGCTAAATTAAAGTTGGGGAAAATCTTAGTTAAGGAACGATTGTTAAACTGCGACCTGGAGCAAGTACCACTACCAATTAAAATCACGGGGGAAATGCGTATATCTTGTTTTTTACTTGTTATCAATTGAAAGTAAATGTAACATTTAGCTATTTTGTTGTACATGCATGAGTGGATAAAGATGCCAAGTTAATATTTGTAAATATAAATATATATAGTGAAAAGGGAGAGTTAGAGTTATGTCCCCTGATGTACTTTTGTTATAATAATGTTAATTTTTGGTCATGTTTTTTTTTTTTTTTTTTTTTTTTTTTTTAAGGCACCTCAGGGGTACAGATTACAGTTGATATGAGTTATGTCCCCTGTGTATTTTTGTTATAACAATGGCAATGTTAATTTTTGGTTATGTTTTTTTTTTGTTTTAAGGCACCTCGGGGGTACAGATTACAGTTGACTCTAGAAGATTTAGTGTTACCAAGCTGTAAACACATTCTAACTATTGAATCTGGATACGGCAGACCATTACCGATCAGGTATGAAGGACATCTTTTAAAAATGATTTATTTTATAAAAAAAATCTGTTATAGGCCATAGTGTTTGAGTGGTAAAAAATGCTTCAATCTTCATATTAATATTTGATGTACTCAAGGCGTAAACAAGAACCCGCAATGACTGCGATGCAGAGACAATGTCATAGCCTCGATGCAAGGTAATTTTGCTAAATACAACATCATGGTAGACCTGAAATTCATGGCTCCAAACGGCTTTTTTACAATATTGATGTTACTGTTTCGGATAAAAACCGTTCGGAGCCATTTCAGGTCTAAATATCATGGCATCTCGAAATTATAAGGTATTGGTGAATTTCTTGAATAAGTTATTTTTCAGAGAAAACTATTACATATATTTTTATTTGTTGTACTTTAGAGAATGTGGTATGATTATCGGACAACAAACGTTTTTATCTGACTACAACTATTTGGTCATCAAATTTAGAGCAAAACCTTACGGCTTCCCAGAGAAAGGATTCAAACTAACAGTCAGAGCCGTGAAAACTGGTAGGTTTTAGCATATAATAAATAAATAAAATAAAATAAATAAATAAATAAATAAATACATACATAGAAATAAATAAATAAATAAATAAATAAATAAATAAATAAATAAATAAATAAATAAATGGTAGATTGTAAGACTCGGCTTTAACGAGTTAAATTTGAGTCCAAACACAGGCCTAGATATTCTAAACTGAAAAGATGATACCATGAAAATATAATGTAGTAGAAATTTCATCTTCGTAGAGGGATCAACTTTACCTTAGAATTTTTCCGAACTCAAAATCATAATATGGGTAGATAAAACTTGTATATATTTTATAAATTAATATTCCATCTTTTTTAAAATTCTTTTTGATAAAAATTATTCAAGGTGACTTTAGCATGAAATATCTTAATATCGTACACCGGATATAGCAGAGTTTATAACAAGTGCTTCTGATTGCACAAGTATTGTACAATTGTGTTATTATTTATTTTTTTAGCTTGTGATATAAATTTGTGTCAAAATGGAGGAACATGTCTGTCAACTAAAAACTCATTTAAATGTCTTTGTCCAAAACATACATCAGGATTACTGTGTGAAAACAAAGCCGGTAAGTTTGCAGTGATAGAGTACATAATTGGTTGATTGATTGTTCGAAGATGAGCTTTAAAAAACGGGGCGATTGATTGGTCGACTGGTCTAATGGCATCTCGAACACAAATCGTCTAAACAACATTTAGTGAAGTCACCTCGGTTTATTGACTAGTTTGTACTTCTTCGTGTTCTGTAAATGTAGTATTCTCACCAAAATTTGCCTTAATATAGACTAACCTAATATGGAAAATATAATATAAAGTAGTGATGTAATCTAGCGACATCCATCTCAAATATTGCAGATATTGAGATTTTGTTATGCACTAGGAGTGCTGGATCTTGTTTCTCAATATAGTTGGCTAGTATTTCACTAATAACACCATATATATATTCTTATTATTTATATGACCTAATGGTTTTAAAATAAATGGAATGGCTTGGTCACTCCAATAGAGGTATACACACACCACTGGACACCAAGTGCTTGTGCAAAGTCGAGACTTTTAAATCAGTTTTTTCTAAATGCAAGTATTTTTCTTTTGGTATTGGTATGGTTCTATCATTCCTTTGTATTGTACCATGTACCTGGCTGTGTTAGCCGAAAATTGGCAAGTACATTTTTTGGGTTACAATTTTTTTTACACTGTGTATGGTATGACACTATCTGTGGACTGGCCTATTGTTTTTCGGCCCCACTGTAGAAAATACTCTTGGAACGTACTATCTTACCAAAGTTGTGACCATCATTATACTGTATAATAATTACTGAAATATTTGAGTGTGTGTGCGTGCATGCGTGTGTATGCAGATGAGCGTGTGTATGCAGATGAGTGGTACTATTCTTCTGACAGTACTTATTGTTATTGGTCCATAAATGGCTTAAAGAAACTTGTTGATTTTAATCATATTTGGGTACCCCAATGCGAGTTTTATAAGCAGGGAATGGATGTGATAATACTACAGCAGTAAGTTATAACTATTTATATTTCAGATGCCTGTTTCCTGGGATCTTTAGATGTCGGCATATCGGTATGTTGTACAGATATTAATGGTCTAAGTAAATGTGAAGCAGAATCAACGTGCACCTTCATCAAAGCCGGATGTATATTTGACTGTAGCGCGTTCAGCGGAAATAGTACCACCTGCAATGTTGTCCCAGGGTGTATTCACGTACCTCTGTTAGGGACCTGTGTAACAGTCGCGGACCCCATGTAAAAGTCGCAGGACCTGTTTAACAGTCACAGGACACGTGTGAAACTGTAACGACACACGATTGTTTAAACAATATGAAAACTATGTGGTCTTGCCTAAGTCAAATTATGTTATATCTTTTTGAGGATATTAGGTGCGCCATGTCTCAAAATAAAGCACCAGAAAATGTTTAAACATGTATTCTGTTCTTTCAAATCAAACATCATTAATTGCTTATGCAGGGATATTCACAGTGTATGAACGGAACTGTACGCAAAAAGGTAGCTACTGTTCGGCGAAGCGAGAGACAATGAGGTCAACGAGAGTAGTATAGAGATGCACCATATCTGCACTGAAATGCTGTTCTGCTGTTCCTTCTATAAATAATGCTGACATAAGAGGTCTTAGGATCACGAGGTATGACGTCACGGAGAGAGGGGGAAGTCCCGGATGTAGGGAAACCGAAAGGGAATCCTTAGGTCTAGTAATAGGTGGGGGAAACCGGATCGAAGTTCAGTAGGTGAGGTCTTAGGTGACCCCCCTGATGATGTTAGAAGGTTAAAACCGTACTAGGACTCGATCTCTTGACCAAAAGTAGTCATGTGATATACCGTCGTGTCCGGCTCGAGGAGAGGCATCGAATGAGCAGGGTGGTACGGTGCTTGAACGCGGTAGAAAAGAGTTATCTCCCGTTAAGTGAAATTCACGCATTCGGACCCACCGCTTGAACCGCTTGTCCACTCAGTAAATCAATGACATAGATCGATAGAGAATGAACTTCCCAACATGTCGGTATATAGATGGTGGATATGGGGTGCGAAATAAGGTTCGAACCCGATCATAATAGTCTCCCATAGACTTAACAGGGGTAACTGTAGAGGAGCCTAGAACGCGAACCACTCGTTCACAGACTCGGTGTGCGGTATCACGACATAGGGCTCGTTCGTACAAACACATAGATACCTCGATTATAAAGATTGAACTAGAAATAAGAGAGTTATGAAGAAACGAATGTCTATGGGAAATTCCCTGTAGTCTTATATTGGACATCGATCTATAGCTCTAGCACACCCCATTGAACCCCTATTAACATGTTTAGTATCTATCGATTCGTCTCGTCGAGACCAACATTTGGGTGCAAAATTTATTAAAATCCATAGAGAAAAAAGAAAGTTATGGTTAAAAGTATTTTATTGCCTCGTCTTGTGCAATAATACGTGATGATGGGTTACTTGTACTTCCCTCCTATTCTGGGAGCACCTAGACTATAGGTTTAATCACACCAATGGTTCAAACTTTGTTATAGTATTGCACTTAGAGGGACGTGTCGTTAGATTCGAGCCCCATACGTTGATGATAAAAGTGGGATCCGGAAAACGGACCGGACAGAAAAAAAATCCGGAATACGTTGCCGCCGCCGCCCCGCCCCCCTGCCCCTTTCCCCTTGCAGCGGGAGGGATAGGAAGGAGGGAGGAGTTATAGGAGAGATGGAAGAAATCCCTTGGTTACGTATACCCCACAGTTACCCCGTCGTTACCCCACGGTTACCTCACAGTTACCCCGTCGTTACCCCACGGTTACCCCGTCGTTACCCTATAGTTACCCCGTATTTTTATATTTGATATGTGTATTAACAATATGATGTTGCCAATAAAAACATTTTGTAGATATTACATATGTAGCATATTGATTATGGCGTTCAGTCTATACATAATAACGGGAGATGCCTACCTTTCCAGTGCACCTGTCCTCACTTCCTCGGTCCTCGTGTTCAACCTAATGTACCAACTTTGTGAAGAGATTAAAGTTTGAATATGGATTGATATGTCTTGATAAATATAAACAATAAAAGAACGGAAACTTAATCATTTTGAATTTAACACTCGAAGCGAGCAGTAGCACAATAATGGTGGGATCGATGTATGTGTCAGATCCAGAAGTGTGGAGGAGATTTTTCACAGACTTAATGGATGGAAAAATCGATCATAGAAGATATCGAGGAAGAAACTCAGGTGGTGCAGGTATAGCGGGAATGTATGCTAAAAAGTCGTACATGATACCAGTGCCTTCATACTGTAAAGAAAAAATCGTTGTCGGTGAGCAAGTGACGCCCGTGGAAGCAGCATTGGAGCGAGCCAAATCGGTATACAAAAGAAAAGTAGAAGATGGAGATCCCGTGGTGCCTGTACATCAGACGGGTAGTGGTGACCATCCGACCTCTGCAAAAGTCCGAAAAAACAAGTGGACGACGTTGTTTTAGTCCACTTAGTACATCTGCAAATCACCTGGAGGGGGAGGAGGAGGAAAGGGGAAGAGGAGGAGGAAGAGGGAAAGAGGAGGAGGAGGAGAATAGGAGGGAAAACAAGTGGACGACGTTGTTTTAGTCCACTTAGTACATCTGTAAATCACCTGGAGGAGGAGGAGGGAAGGAGGAGGAGGGAAAGAGGAGGAGGAGGGAAAGAGGAGGAGGAGGAGGAAAGAGGAGGAGGAGAAGGGAAAGAGGAGGAGGAGGAAAGAGGAGGAGGAGGAGGGAAAGAGGAGAAGGGAAAGAGGAGGAGGAGGAAAGAGGAGGAGGAAAAACAATATATAAATTAAGTCCGGAACACACGACATCATTTTGAGTTTGAAAGTTGAAGGGTCAACATGTATCCATGCCCCGTATGTAGTAAACCATTTTCCAGAAAAGATAACCTGCTGAGGCACGTACTTCAACAACATGGTGGGGAACTCCAAACACCTGTGTCACCGTACTTTCAATTTCGACATCCGTTCACCATGCAGATAACGGCACCCTCCATGGGAGGTAAAACCACCTGGCTGAATACGTTGTTGACGCGCATGAACGATCACGTGAGCCCCGTTCCACAACGTGTCGTCTATTGTTATTCACAGAAGCAACCAGCTTACGAAAAGATCAAAACGATACTACCCGACACTGTAGAGTTTGTTAAGGGCATTCCAGACGATATAGAAGAAGAGTATTATTTCGATCCAAGGATAAACAACATGGTCATTTTGGACGACGTCATGACCGAAGCAAAGAACGATAATAGAATTGCCAATTTGTTTACTAAGGGAAGCCATCATCGAAATTTAAGCGTGGTCTACCTCACTCAGAATTTGTTTCCGCAAGGAAAAGCCTCCAGAGACATCGCCTTAAACTGTCACTATCTCTTGTTGTTTAACAATCCCGTTGATCGTCAACAGATCCACTTGTTGGCTAGAAGAATACAACCCACTAATCCCGAGAGGGTGATGAAAGTATACGAAGCGGCAGTGTCTCGACCCTATGGGAACTTGCTGATCGATTTGAAAGCCAATACATCGGAAAAAGATCGCCTCGTGCCAAATATTTTAAAACAAGAAGAGGATGAAATGAAAGCTGAAAGCACAGACGAAGAGATGGAAGAGACAGAAGAATCAAGTGATACAGATATGCCCGAAAACGGTCAACGGGGAAGCGGACCTCAATACTACACGCAGTTTCCCCCACCGTGGTATCAACAAAGGGAGAGGTTCAAAAATCAAGAAGGTAGAGGACGAAAGCGATCTCGCTTCGAAGAGGAAACCACCGACCACAATATATGGAAGAAATTATTCTTACCTGAGGTCATCAAAAACATCAAGCCAAAAATGGAGAAGAGAATAGAAGAATACGTGGATAGGGTAGAAACTGAAGATCGAGCAAACGTCCTAGCCTTTAACGATAACCTTCCAGAAATGCGAAAAATAATGATGCAGCAATTTGTTGAATACATGTTAAATAGAAATGCTTTCGAAAAAGATTCGGTTTATCGTCTCATCATAGACACAGCTCGACGATTATCTCTGGAGTATCAAATGGGGGAAATAGAGACTTGGAAGAAAGCAGCAGAGTTGAGGATACATTTAATGGATGACATACTACCTTACAAAGAAGATATATAATAGACTATAATGAAAAACATTGGATGAGACACTCGATGATAGGGGATTTGCAAAATGTTATTACTCAATGTCAATAAAACTTACAAAATAACCTATCTAGTATCATTTTCATTCCTTCCTCCCTCCTCCCTCCCTCCTATCCCTCCCGCTGCAAGGGGAAAGGGGCAGGGGGGCGGGGCGGCGGCGGCAACGTATTCCGGATTTTTTCTAGCTGTTTTCAATATTTTTTCACTAGGTATTTTCTGTTGCCATCTTATTCTTAGAATCCTTCTGAGGCAATATGTTCGGAAGTAGTCCGACTAATCAGCCCACTAAACCCCCATTTTAATTTTTTGACTTTTTGGAGGTTTGTGGTCTGACAGCTTCCATTATTGAATTCTTGAAATTTCTGGCGAAAACGGCAGAAACGAAAACACGCGTCGATAATTTCCATTATTTCCTTACCTCGCTCTTGTTGACAACATGGAACACTTCCTAAAACATTAATCTACCGATCCATGCTTAATTTTTTATTAAAATCCATCGATATCGGTAGAAATACAAGGTTTTCTGATGTCTCTTCAGCTCTCTGCCACTTTCACATCGTGAAGACATTACTAATTTGCATTGACCAATCAGATCGCGCGTTGCATTTGGATGGTGAAACTCGCAGTTCTATCTTTAGAAAGCACATGGCGATGTTTATTTAAATTAACGATTCGCATTATTAAGGATGTTTTACATGGTGTTTAATACATGTACTTATAAAAGGTAACATTGAAAGAGTAGTCGGGATCTTTTCTATATATTTTTTATATTCTTGACCCCTCTCATTTTTTCTGAACTAGTATCCTAGAAATATTATTCCAGTAATTTTGGAGAGAAAAAATTAAGCACCTCACTGTATATATGTATGTTCACGCAAAATACAGTTAAAATTGAACCCTATGACAAAATTTACAGTGTGGTCGGGATGAATATAAGAGAATTAATTTTAATGACCTTGCGGACAAGTACTATTGTGTTGAACTTTATATATTACAATTGGTTTAAAAACTTATAATTCTACGATCTACAAAATATTGGACAAAACTTGACAGCATTTCAGGAGAACATGCAAGTCCCAGATATGATAGCATATTACCCAATTTGAAAGAAAAAATAATTTAGATCATAGGCGTAGGAGGGTTTTTAGCTCACCTGACCGAAGGTCATGTGAGCTTATGGCATAGCGCAGCGTGTGTATGTGCGTGTGTGCGTGTGTGCGTCGTTAACACCTATTTTCGACTTCTCCTCTGAAACTACTGGACAGTTTTTAATGAAACTTTGTCAGAAGTATATATGGGCCGGTGCAATTCAGATTTGTTCGTGGCGTTGCCATGGCTACCATAACAAGGTCAAGGTGACCTAGGGGTGCAAAAATCTTAAAAAATCTTCTTCTCCGAAAGTACTGATTGGAGAAAAAATCTGATGTGATATTTGGCTTCTCTAGGGTCTTAAGCCTATAGTTTGTTCATTTTGTAAAAATCGGATAAAAAATAGGTTACGCGTTTTTGCGTTTAATTTTGAAAAAATCGTAAAATAGCTTCAAATTGTTATAACTTGACTATTTGACCAGATAATGACATGGGGTTTTCAGTTTTGACATCTTCTTGTTAGTATCTTCAAAATGAGGTCAAGGTCAATTGTGAAGGTCGTGACCTAATTTTTTTACCTCTGATTATAATTATTATCTCGAAAACTATAAACTTTTTGTATAGGCATGTATATTAGAATGTTGTAGGTATCGATACAACGATCATTTTGATGTATAGAAAAAGGTCATGGGTTCAAAGGTCAAGGTCACAGATGCGAAACAACACCGAAATGGTTAATTATCTCGAAAACTATAAACTTTTTGTATAGGCATGTATATTAGAATGTTGTAGGTATTGATACAACGATCATTTTGATGTATAGAAAAAGGTCATGGGTTCAAAGGTCAAGGTCACAGATGCGAAACAATACCGAAATTGTTAATTATCTCGAAAACTATAAACTTTTTGTATAGGCATGTATATTAGAATGTTGTAGGTATCAATACAAAGATCATTTTGATGTATAGAAAAAGGTCATGGGCTCAAAGGTCAAGGTCACAGATGTGAAACAATACTGAAATGGTTAATTATCTCGAAAACTATAAACTTTTTCTATAGGCATGTATATTAGAATGTTGTAGGTATTGATACAACGATCATTTTGATGTATAGAAAAAGGTCATGGGTTCAAAGGTCAAGGTCACAGATGTGAAACAATACAGAAATGGTTAATTATCTCGAAAACTATAAACTTTTTGTATAGGCATGTATATTAGAATGTTGTAAGTATTGATACAACGATCATTTTGATTTATAGAAAAAGGTCATGGGTTCAAAGGTCAAGGTCACAGACGCGAAACAATACTGAAATGTTTAATTATCTCGAAAATTATAAACATTTTGTATAGGCATGTATATTAGAATGTTGTAGGTATTGATACAATTATCATTTTGATGTATAGAAAAAGGTCATGGGTTCAAAGGTCAAGGTCACAGATGTGAAACAATACCGAAATGGTTAATTATCTCGAAAACTATAAACTTTTTGTATAGGCATGTATATTAGAATGTTGTAGGTATTGATACAACGATCATTTTGATGTATAGAAAAAGGTCATGGGTTCAAAGGTCAAGGTCACAGATATGAAACAATACTGAAATGGTTAATTATTTCAAAAACTATAAACTTTTTGTATAGGCATGTATATTAGAATGTTGTAGGTATTGATACAACGATCATTCTGATGTATAGAAAAAGGTCATGGGTTCAAAGGTCAAGGTCACAGATGTGAAACAATACTGAAATGGTTAATTATCTCAAAATCTATAAACTTTTTGTATAGGCTTGTATATTAGAATGTTGTAGGTATTGATACAACGATCATTCTGATGTATAGAAAAAGGTCATGGGTTCAAAGGTCAAGGTCACAGATGTGAAACAATACCGAAATGGTTAATTATCTCAAAATCTATAAACTTTTTGTATAGGCTTGTATATTAGAATGTTGTAGGTATTGATACAATGATCATTCTGATGTATAGAAAAAGGTCCTGGGTTCAAAGGTCAAGGCCACAGATGCAAAACAATACGGAAATGGTTAATTATCTCCAAAACTATAAACTTTTTGTATAGGCATGTATATTAGAATGTTGTAGATATTGATACAACAATCATTTTGATGTATAGAAAAAGGTTATGGGTTTAAAGGTCTAGGTCACATATACGAAACAATACCGAAATGTTTAATTATCTCGAAAACTATAAACATTTTGTATAGGCATGTATATTAGAATGTTGTAGATATCGATACAACGATCATTTTGATGTATAGAAAAAGGTCATGGGTTCAAAGGTCAAGGTCACAGATGTGAAACAATACTGAAATGGTTAATTATCTTGAAAACTATTAACTTTTTGTATAGGCATGTATACTACAATGTTGTAGGTATTAATACAACGGTTATCATGATGTAAAAAAAAAGTCATTGGGGTTTAGTATTTATGTTTTCTTTAAATCTATCAGCTAGCCATTAGTTATCAGGTGAGCGTATCAGGCCCATGGGCCTCTTGTTTAATATTGGGGGGGGGGGGGGCAAAACGAAGCTATGTCTATGTCGTGCCGCAGGTACGACCTCGTGCCTATGGCCCGAGGCGGGGAGAGTATGGGTGCTAAACCCCTCGCATAGGTGGGGGTTCAGGGGGCCTTCCCCGGAAAATTTTCAAAAAATAACCCCTGTCTAGACTCATCTTCAATGTATTTTGCAGCGTTTTGATAGGTTAAAATACTGTGATATCAAGGCAAGATTAAAAACAATAACCATATGACACAAGTTCCATATGGGGGTACCCCAGAAAATTTTGCAGCGTTCTGAGTGAGAGACTGAAAAGCAGTGAAATATTAAGACAAAATTGTACAAATAACTGCATGACATAATTAAGTCTAATGATTAATTTTCAAACGTACTGTACTCAACTCACGACTTCTGGCTACATGGAGATTAAGAAGGTTTGGTGCCGTATAAATAAACTAATTAACCACACCAATCTACATTTACCTTTGATGTATATCATTAAGTTGACCGTGGGCCTAGCATTGATAGAATTCTCAAACCCCCCCCCCTTTTCAAAAAATCCTGGACCCCCCCCCTGCCATTGGAGATGCTGTGAGCCGTTTCTAAAGGTGAATTTCAAGACGCCCTTTTACAAGTATAATGATGAAATTGTTAATTGATTGGTTACCAGATGAACATTTCTTGTTAAAGCTCTTGTTTTTTTTAGCACTTACACTATAAACATAAACTATGATACAAACTTTCACACAATATATTGTGGGGGCCTGCCCCCACCCCCCTGCTCCTATGCCTATGTAGATATAAACGAGAAAAAAACAAGAGAAATCTTCACTGCAATATTAGTACACATGTCTTCACATGGTATTGATAAGATAAAATAACTAAAATAATATGTTATACGCGTTAAAACATCCTTAATAATGCGAATCGTTAATTTAAATAAACATCGCCATGTGCTTTCTAAAGATAGAACTGCGAGTTTCACCATCCAAATGCAACGCGCGATCTGATTGGTCAATGCAAATTAGTAATGTCTTCACGATGTGAAAGTGACAGAGCTGAAGAGACATCAGAAAACTTTGTATTTCTACCGATATCGATGGATTTTAATAAAAAATTAAGCATGGATCGGTAGATTAATGTTTTAGGAAGTGTTCCATGTTGTCAACAAGAGTGAGGTAAGGAAATAATGGAAATTATCGACGCGTGTTTTCGTTTCTGCCGTTTTCGCCAGAAATTTCAAGAATTCAATAATGGAAGCTGTCAGACCACAAACCTCCAAAAAGTCAAAAAATTAAAATGGGGGTTTAGTGGGCTGATTAGTCGGACTAGTTCGGAAGCCGTTTGTAAGAGGTGTTAATCTTTCTCCGTTATTTCCCACGTTTTACTTTCATAAAACAATACTGGTCCTACTAAGGTCTTAAGTAGGTGCGTCTTTGTATTTTTTCTAATATTTTTGGTGTTCCAAATCCTTATAAGTCTATTTCTTTGAATTTAATTTAAGCCTTATCCTTGATGCCTCTTCAGTCGTTTTCCTAGTCTTATGATTCAGGTCTTAGAATTTGGAGGATAAAAGTGCTATATCTTCCGCAAACCCAAAACCTAACAATAATGTTGTAAAGTCACTTCTTATTTCTCTTCTCACTCCATTTGTTGTTTTCTTTATCATCCAATTTATAACTAGTAGAAAGAAACCCTGACATTACACATCCCTGTTTTACACCACTTTTAATAGCGAACCACTCTAATGTTTCATTTTCTTCAATGACAGAACATTCGAATCACTCATACATCCCTCTTATAGTATTAGTGATTTTGGTTGGAATCCCATAGCTCTTTGTTACCGTCCAAAGGCTCTTCCTGTGCACCGAGTCGAATGCCTTTTCAAAGTCCACAAAGTATGTGTATATTGGAGTTCTGAATTCATTTGCTTGTTCCAGTATTTTTCTCAGGATGCTCTGTTGTTACTCACCCTGGTCTAAATCCTGCATGTTCCTTCCTGAGTCTCTTGTCCACTCCTGTCTTAATCCTTGCAATGACAATACAGCTAAATTCCTTGCTAATGACTGATAGTAAACACACTAGCAAATCTCACGCACATAGATTAATCCTCAGAGGGTTATAATCTTTTTCTCGTTGCGAATAGTAGCTTACGTTTAAATATATTTCTATATGATAGCTATCACCCTCTCAGTTCTTGCAATATGGAAATTTGAGTAATAAATTGGCAAAAACATGCTACAGTATGTACGATATATTTTAATGCAATTGCAAAATGTACTATAATTAAGGGGCTATTGGTCTTTAATATTGTCCATAGGATATTTTGCTTCAATAGAAAAGCATGATTTATAATTTATAATTGAATTACAAAAATTTCTAGTATCAAACTGAAAATTACATCTAACTCGCATGGATGACGGGAAGAGAACAGTAGCTACCGGTACAGAAACAATACAGATGTTGAAAACTACCGGTACAGTTCTAACTTTCGACGACGGAAGAAAAACTTGCTTTTTCAGTGTAAATACGAGTTTGTAACATTCTGTACATGGTTTAGGGAATCTAAGAATATTTTCCTACATATAGGTACTGATAATGAAACTTACAGTGTGAAATAATACGTATTTTACATCATTTAACTAGAAGTGAGAAGCCCACGGCTCGGCGTTTGATGATGTTCATCATCATATTTATTATATAAGTTGACACTTTTCTGAGAGCATATGGCTACCACTAAAGCTTTATATAGTGAAGATAGATTAAATAAAAGGGATAAACTAAATCTATTAAAATTGAGCTAGGAAGATAGATAATCAACAACCTCATGTCTCCCGATACACCTTTTTCTCGCTTCGACGAACAGTAGCTACCTTTTTGCGTACAGTTCCGTTCATACACTGTGATATTGCAAGCCTAAAATCAACGAGTTTTATTTAATGCCATCATCGCAATATGTCTCGGTTTCCAAAATTATAATGGATATATTAATTTTGACGTCTCGGTTCCATGTTCCTATCATTCTAGCTAGACAGAAGGTGCTTAACCTTCCAGAGTACCCAGTCTCACTTTCCTGTCTGGAAGATCATATGTTTTAAATTAATTTGCCAGTTTTAGAAAAGTTTTACTCAGCTTTTGGATTGTGATTTGGACATGGATTGGCATGTTTGCTTTTGGATTGTGATTTGGACATGGATTGGTGTTTGCTTTGGGATTGTGATTTGGGCATGGATTGGCATGTTTACTTTGGGATTGTGATTTGAACATGGAATGGCATGTTTGCTTTGGGATTGTGATTTGGACATGGATTGGCATGTTTGCTTTGGGATTGCGATTTGGATTGGCGTGTTTGATTTTGACTTTGGGATTGTAATTTGGATTGGGGTGTTTGATTTTGACTTTGGGATTATGATATGGATTTGGGGTGTTTTATTTTGACTTTGGGATTATTTTTATAAACACATTGTCACTAATAATTATAGTGCAGAAAACAAGTTCAAAACAGGTATTTTGACAATAAATCTTTTTTCTCGTTATTGAAGTCATAAATTAATGTCTATATATGAGTATTTTTGACATATCACTTTTCTGAAATTGCGTAACTTGATGTGGCAAAAAATTCATGAACAATGGTACATCGAGTTTTAATAATCAATTTGAAGTAAAAATAATACCTGTTTTGAAATGGCTTTCTAGACATAGTTAAACTAGTTTTACACTCCAGTCAATTACCCAAAACTGACCCTTATATACTGTGTTGTCACAATAAATCCACACGATAGAATCTTTTTAAAGATTATTTCACTCATAAAGACATCACCATCCAGAAGTGGCAGAAAGTTTACCTTTACATTGCGCTAAAGGCAATGTGAAGAGAGGATTTCTTTAGGGTGTCAAGGTTGATTTTCAAGGACTCAAGAATTTTCATTTCTAAATGGCGAGTGCTTGCGAGTCACTACCTATTTTAAGGTTTTGGTCCACCCAGCCAGGGTTTAAACCACAACCTCCTCCCAGATACAGAGTGAGCACTCTACCAATTGATGGATCGCTGGCCATGCCAACAATGTTCCAACAAAGGCCTGGCATGCTTGAATTACACACAAAAAGAATGAAAACTCGGCCTGAATTGTACTGTTTACTGACACTGACACTAGTATGTCATTAGTTACCGTGACGCTGCTTTGGTACCATGATGGCGGCCAGTGTCGGGACATAAAAGGCATGGCCGGAGATATGTCAATTAAGCTTCCATATTGGTATAAACAAGGAACAACAAGAGATTTTGTATCAGGAAATATTTTTATTCAATATCAGTTGATATGAAAAGTAATGATGGTAAACAAACTACTAGTACAGTTATAATGATATAAGTTATAATATATGTATATAAAGATTGTATAGTACATGTATTTACAAACACCACTGTCAGAACACAGTGAATGAATGTACAAGTGTCACTGTCAGCTCAAAGCGACAGGTGAATGAATGAACAGGCTGCGTGAGAGACGGGTGAATGAATGTACAAGTGTCACTGTGAGCTCACAGTTAGAGACGAGTGAATGTACAAGTCGCGCTGTCAGCTCACAGTGAAGACACGCTGTCAGCTCAAAGTGACTGGTGAATGAATGAAAAGGTCTCGCGTGTTAGTGACTGGTGAATGAATGTACAAGTGTCACTGTGAGCTCACAGCAACGGGTGAATGCATGTACAAGCCACGCTGTGAGTCACAGTGAGTAAATGACAGGTGAATGTACAAGCCTCGCTGTCAGCTTTAAGTGATGGGTGAATGCATGGCGGACAAGTCGTGTTGTGAGCTCACAGTGACAGGTGAATAAATGTACAAGTGTCAATGTGAGCTCACAGCGACAGGTGAATAAATGTACAAGTGGCGCTGTCAGCTCAATCACAACAATTGTAATTAATGTACAAGTGACAGGTGTTGTTGATGTGAGCTAAACAGCTAGATAGTTTCTATGAAATTGTAATCATTTGTACAATAAAGTCCAACAAAAAACATAGTTATCCCCGTCACATAATTACAATAACTTAAATGATGAAGATGGAAGGTTAAAAAAAAATAATTTGATGACAAAGGAACGATAATGTTTAGGTACTTATAGAGAACAGCAACCCCCCTCCCCCTCCCTACCCCTTCGCCAGATAATCTACAGAACACAATACCACCCTTCCTACACTCTGCACTTCTGTCTTTGGAACATAAGGTTATGTTTATTTTGGAGTCAATAAGGTAAATAAAGGAGCCATTTATGTGGAGTTAATTACTGAAAATTCTCCTCTTTTAATTCTTTTGGTTTTGCCACCTTTTTATTTTTTTTTTCCACCAGGTCCATTTTTCTCAACAAAATCATTATGTGCATAAATAAGTGTAAAAATAAAAGATTCACACTAAAGGGATGAATATTTGGGGTACCTGGTTAAAAGAAAAAATTCATAAGAAATTTTGTAATTTGAAAGGGAGAAAAAAATCAATGAAAAAATGCATACATGTAAAATACATACATTTTGAACACACAAAAAAAAAAAACTCAACAAAACTTTTAAAGACATTTCATTAAGTTTTGTTTCAGAACAACATTTCATTTTATAAGTTTCCTTTTACAAAACATTTCACATTATAAATTTGACAATAAATCGTTTTTCAAACATTCAGAAATACCAACAATTTCAAATTTCTTTTCCTTAATAAAATAAGGTTTTATACAAATAAATATATTTCTCAGGAAAAGTTAAGTTCTTATAAAGTCCCACATTTTCTACATTTTATTAGTTACACATACATGGTCCCATATTGTATCACATTTGTTAACGTATGACCTGCCGATTCCAGTTGTTATATACCTCCGAGAATATCAACATAAATATACAGCATTAATTAACATGCCTTCAGGTCTCTGTTTTAAATATTTCATCTCCTTATTTTACAACAGAATGATTCATTTCCTTTGATTTTTAGGCCAATCCAAGACTTCATCCCCTTATTTCATATTAGAATGGTCCGATTCCTGTTCGTTTTTTTTTTACCAATCCAACAACCACTGAAAGGTTGACAGGCTAAAATGTTTTTGCAAACAAATAACGTTACAACCAACAGGTGTATTATTCCAGTCAATTTTTCTTAAAAAATATATCCAAAATTAGGACACTTGCATTGTGTACAAGTACATGTATGACTGTTCTAAATGGGAATTGAATTTAATGATAGCACTTGTACAACTGCTAGGTAAAGCCCATCTTGGGGTTTCATGAATGCTGAGTGTTAGCAGTGTATTAGCCTGGAAAGACTCATAGCAGTCCTGTAGTTGACAGTTCACGTTGTAGTGATCACGGCAAAGTTTTCAAAATGACATATCTTACAGGCTGAACTTCAAACCACAGACATTTTGTATTTCACCTGCTTGGTGACCAGGCATGGACTGGTTAATCAAATAATCTGATCATGTCACCTGAGGGTCAGATCCAGGAGGACCGGGTACATATGGACTGGTTCATTATGTAACCTGAGTAGTCTTGCTGCAATGGATAACCAATAACCATTACCGGAGAACTGTTTCTGAACAAAAATCGTTACCATGGTAACAACACTTAAAACACACTATCACAATTCTGTCCTCTCATTCCCCGCTTTCTTTCTTTGGCTCCTCGACGTATTCTACCACATATTTCTTGTATTGATAGTATGGCGGAACGTCGGGATAATACACTTTGTTACAGATTGTCTTATTTTCACGAAGGTCCTCTGCATTACCCATCATTCTCTGCACAGCTGCGTTTTCCATTTCCTCGGTCACGTTTTCTTTTCTCCACTTGTTCACCCATTCATCAAATTTCTCGTGTAACTTCAGTGATACATGTTTATGAGACTGAAATAGAAAATGTAGATAATTTTTTTTTAGAAAATAAAACATATCTTCACAGTCCTTAATTATTTCTGGGGAAAAAGAGAACTTCCTGTAGTCACAGTTTGTGGATGGTACTCGGAGCAGGAGTTGTTGCATGTTCCTTGCTAGTTGCCTAGATGTTATAATGCCCCCAATTTTATCTGGTCATCCATGGCCAAGTTATCAAAGATCTAAGATCCCTAGGTTTTTATAATGCCCCCAATTTTATCTGGTCATCAATGGCCAAGTTATCAAAGATCTAAGATCCCTAGGTTCAAATTTCACTTTGGCAGATTCAGGTGTGGGAAAGTTTGCTTAACCAAGGCTTGTTGATATTCTAATCACTTGTTTCCTACACCATCCCAGAACTAAACACCTCTATAAGTAGAAGAACCTTGACCGGGACATCAGTCCACATCCCACTCAAATCCTCGTTTTATCATTGTGCTGACACCACCTCCTTGTTTATCATATGTAAAGTAAAACCATTCTTTGCAAGTCAGCATTGATACATGTTCCAAATTTCCTTTATAATGCCAAAATTTGACTGGTAAAAAGTTGAATATGTTCTTGACGAAATTAAGTTTGATGTCTGTTGTATCCAGGATTGTCGTCATCACAGTATTGTTGATAAGTTTGATGTCTGTTGTATCCAGGATTGCCCTGGATATATTCTATGTCCCATAGTTCCATGTTCTTTTCACACAATTTTGACTACACGTGGCGGGTGTAGCTAGCTAAACAGGAGGTGCTTACCCTTCTAGAGCACCCGGCCTCACTTCCCTGGTGGAATTTCATGTAATCTAACTTGTCAGTTCCAAAGTTTTTACTTTGCATCTGGATTGTGATTTGAACATGGATTAGTTTGTTTTTGATTGTGAATGTATACTAAATCCAATCACAGATTATAAAATATAATAATTTTGGATGGTGACCTAAAATGTCTGTCATTAAGTTGCTGTTTGCATTCCTGGAATTTTTTATTTTACAATTTTGGTTATTTGACTGCTAATTTTCACATTTTCAAGGTCCTTTGCCCCAATCACAAAAGATTTAGAAATGACCCTGTAACCAAAAAGTGCCATGTACAACTACATGAAATTTAAGAAATTCTTTCAAAAAGTATCCGATTTTAGCAAAGGACTACAAACTTACACAAATTTGAAAATTTGACTACCAATAATTTAACCTATAATTTTCACTTCATAAAAATCATACCCACCCCCCTTACAACAACAAAATTCTTACCTCTTTAGCTCGTTTCAGTGCAGTCCTTTTATAGAGGTAATATTCACTATTGACCACATATACAATTTTGAAGGAATTCACATTAAATTTACACTCCGTGTTGTCTAATATATCCATGTCATCATTAGCTGTCTGCTTCGGCGATTCCGAGTTGGAGTTTTCCTCCTGTTCCGCGTCCGTCTTTTTCTTTTGATTCTTATTTCGTTGTCGCCATCTTCTGACATTTCTGAAAGAGAAGCATACAAGTTTTATATAAGTTTTTCTGGTTTGTTTGTTTGAAAACTTAACATCATGCAGTGGTCTCAATAAAGCCAGCAAGGCAACAGAAATTGTCTGCTCCTATTTCAGATTTGGATTAACTTTGTCTACTTCCACTATTTCACATTTTCTGAATATATTTTGCAGTATATATTGAGCAATACATGTACTTACTCATACTTGAAGAAATTTGTCTTCAATTTACTGAAAGGGCTGATCATGTGAGTATCTAAAAGTGTACAACTTGTGAACATGAATACTTTGTTCAGAAATCAAGAATTGTACAGTCCTACCATCATGTATTTACATGAAGCTGACAATTTCAAAACAATGGAAAATGACATTAGACAAATATTTATTATGATCACCATATAGTCTTCCTATAGGTCTTTACAAACACGTTTATGAGCTAGTGTTTAAAATCCAGAGCATAGTAACACAAAGCTATCTCAGCAGTTAAGGTTACTTAACGTCAATGCTATGTTTCCATTCCTGGTAGCCAAAATTGCTATTGGCTACAAATTCCTGAGGAATTCTTTCAAAAAGTAACCTATTTTAGCAAATTTGTGGAAAAATACTTTAAAAAGGACTAATTTTCACAAATTTTGGAAATTTGGCTACTAATTATTTTAAATTTATGGAAACCTAGCAATGTGTCATATATGTAGAAGCCAAGTGTTTATAATCACTATTTTGTCAAATGACCCCATTATTAAGGCGATATTGGGCCATATTTAAAATTACTTAAACGCTAAAAATTGATGTTATGGTGTTTAAAAGGAAAGTTTTTAAAAATGGCTATGGACCGATCTGAAAAATCTTAGATTAAAGAATGGGTGGACATACCCTCTATGACGAGTATATAAAAGTGTAAATTACTAACATCTATTGACATGATAATTTACCTTGGTAAAAATACTGGTTTCCGTGCTAACTGATCTTTTAAATCCTCCGATACAGACTTGTCATTAGCTACATATTTCTCTACATACTCTGACCATCTCTCGACTTCTACAGGATCATCTGACTGCTCGTGTTCTGTGTCTAATAGTTCTATAGTCAGCTTGCATTCCTTCTTGTACTAGGAGAGATAAAATACAAAATGATCAATGTTTATACCTCAATGAAATAGTGTTAATTGTTCATGTTTATATCTGTTGATTGTTGCTTTATACACCAACCCTGATTTTTTTATGTACAGTGGAATTTGCAGTGTTTCACCATTATACAATCAGTAAATGAAGTTTTGGGGTATATAGGAATCACCCTGTCTGTCTGACCCAATTTGCTCATCTCAATAAAATGGTGTTGATTGTTGCCAAATTCACAGCTATTCATGATGAGAACAATCTTATTGATCTCTAAGGATTGTTGGTGGAGAAATAGCTTAACAGTACCCAAATAATTAAATCATACAAGACTAAAGAAACCTCCAGACAAATTGGTATTTTCTAAGTGTGTAAAGTTCTAAGTCTGAAAATGGCAATATCCCTAAAAAATACATCTGATAATCGCAGATGCACAGGTTTTTATGATGCTTAACATCTGTGCAGAGTTTTAAATAAATCGGATCATACATGACTGAAAATCCTCCTGACAAAATTGTGTCAACATATGGACAGACAAGGTGATTCCAGTGTGTCCCTCACCCATTCGAATGCCTCCCAATCTGGTACATATGGACAGACAAGGTGATTCCAGTGTGTCCCTCACCCATTTGAATGCCTCCCAATCTGGTACATATGGACAGACAAGGTGATTCCAGTGTGTCCCTCACCCATTCGAATGCCTCCCAATCTGGTACATATGGACAGACAAGGTGATTCCAGTGTGTCCCTCACCCATTCGAATGCCTCCCAATCTGGTACATATGGACAGACAAGGTGATTCCAGTGTGTCCCTAACCCATTCGAATGCCTCCCAATCTCGTACATATGGACAGACAAGGTGATTCCAGTGTGTCCCTCACCCATTCAAATGCCTCCAAATTTCGGCAGTAAATATAAGGTAGGAAAAGCCCTTCTAACCCCACCGCAACTTTTTTTTGAGTGTAATAAAATACATACTATCATGACTTTGAAGCAGTTCTCGTCTGACAATATCTGTTCTGCTTTCTTCTGATAGCTGTTCTCCAGCATCGATCGTTGATGTGAGTTTGCTATTCTACCTCCTGTACATCCGTTCTTACACTCGTCATTAAATAAATCTATAACTTTATAACATATCTCGTCTGTTACAATGTGATGTAGCTGTAAAAAACAAAATACAAAATATCAGGACTTTCATTCCAACACTTATGTCAGTGTTCAAACCAGAAAAAAAGTGGCAGAGGATTTAATAAGAGAGGCCATACATGTGCATTTTCAAAACTATCAAAAGCATAATTCAGTGTTGATGGGCTGAGTAGATTAAAATATTAAACATAAACTTGTACCAGGAGTAGAACAATATTTTCACAACACTAAAATGTGATTAGGAACGACAGAGACAGTGCAGTGTTGGAAAATCAACCAGTACCATGTGACAAGAAGCGTTTTTGATGGACCGGCAAATGTTTTCAACGCTCTTCTATATACTATAATATAAAATGTTGAAAATATCCGACAAGTACTAGTTAAGTTTTTCAATTTACTAATTTCCAAGACTGGGCCAGTGTTAGCCCACTGTCAGCATTTTTATGAACGAACCTGTAGTCCTTTTTCAACGCTCTACTATATACCATAATATGGCATCAAAAGACAGATTCTACAGAAAGTTTGATAAAATGACAATAATTTCTATGAATTCATCAACATAAGCTAGATTCTGTGACAATTAAATGATTCCGTCCCGAGATTGACTATCACCAAACGCCTCTAATTGCGTTTCAGATTTAACACTGTAAACATACAAACCTGTCTCACTAGATTCTGTACGAGTTTATCCATGGTGAAGGCGATGTAAGCATGGATACCGTACATCTCTCTTAGCTGGTCTTCATACTGGTTAGGTTCCATATTACCGTCTAACAAACTCTTAACCATCTCTAGATAATATGGATAATATTCTTCTGGTTCTACTTCACCTGTAACAACAATGATCAAGTTCAGAAATTAATGAAATAAAATAAATGATAATTATGACTTGAACTGTCTATTAAGAGCTAAATAACTCCCAACAACTACAAATGTTTAATGTTTTCCTGGGACCTTGACCTCTCCGATATGACCTAGGTTCAAGACACAATTTTGGACCATGAAGATTATTCATGTTAAGTTTTATTATTGGGCACAATTTTACACAGATGGATGAACAAACTGACATGGTGATTACTATATACCCCCCTCAAACTAGTGTGCAGGGGGTATAAATATTGCCATGAAAATTGCAGATTTGATACTAGCTGCCTACTTAAGAAATTATACAAACTATGAAAATATACACTTCTCTGAAATCTTCGGTCACTTCAAGCAATACAAACTTTGATAATTACCAACCATAGGCACTGATATGGTCAGTACAGATTTTAATGAAAGCAGGAAAATCCTCATGACGTATCAATGAACCAGGTCGGGATGTCGCAAATACGAAATATCATTGCGCCGCACCGATACACACTTGCAGTAGAAAAATATAAATAACATCAGCCTATACCAACCAGAACCTCTCTTTCCACTTGAAAACTAAAATACTCCTTGTGGTTAACACAATTCACTTTTATTACATCTCAACATTAAAGCATCTAACAAACTATTTATTTCTCGGATTGATAAAAGTCAGAGTAGTTGTTCAGTGAATCGCTCTCAGAATTTTCAAGCCCTATGACAATACTTCCAGGGAAGTAACTTCCCTGTTCGTAAAAATAAAGGGAAGTAACTTCTCTGTTCGTAAAAATAAAGGGAAGTAACTTCCCTGTTCGTAAAAATAAAGGGAAGTAACTTCCCTGTTCGTAACAATAAAGTGTTTACTTACTAGGTGCTTTCAGTCGTAAGGCGATAGCTGTGGATTCTTTTCGTTCCTGGCGACACATTGCCTCTTCTGCTGCCATTTTTGTTGAGTATGTGTATATTTTGTAAAGTCTTTCACATAAAATTTGATGTAACCGGAAGAATAGATACCAATTATTATTGACATAAAACAACATATATACGTCATCCTGAAAAAAAGAAAGAAAAACATTCTCACTTTTTTATTTCAAATTTGGTGTAGCTAGTTAGACAGGAGGTGATTACTCATCCGGAGCATCCAGCCTCACTTTCCCTGGTAGAAGTCCACGAATTTAAAAAAGAAAAACATTATTTTGATTTCAAACATGATGGGAGTCGTTGATAACTCTGTTGGAGCTGCTTGTCTCACTTCCCTGTTAGGTTAGAAAACCACAGCCTTCTGCATGCAAAATGACATACTTTCTCACACCAGGATTTGTCCAAGTGGAATTCTAAACCAAAACAAAAGAGGCAAGAGGCCTTGTGATCTGAAAGCATTCATTTTAGACTTATTGGACACCAAGGCCTTGCAGACGATGCCAAAAGCACCAGTCTGACGGATAAAACTGGTAAAAGCGACGTCGGTTCGCTAAATAATATGCGCAGTCCGGACCAAATGTCCGGTATTGTTCGCCTCCTGTTCGACTATTACTATACTTTTATCATTTCCAGATAAACGATCTGAAGAGAGATCAGAGGCATGTTTCGTCTACAATATGTGCCTCGAGCAATTCCAGGAAAGCTTTTAAGTGTTTTATTATTACAACCATTAAACAAAGTATAGCTACTAAAACTTGTTGAAATATTCGGTCTGGTAAAAGGTACTGGTTTACCAGACGGAATGTCTTGTAATTTTTTATTCTCTTTCGCGTTGTCTGCCTTGTATCCAAGAAGATGTTACAGCAGTTCATAATGGTGTTTATACATGGATTTGGGGACAGATAATACAGTTAAATAATATAAGTGTGAAGTTTTGGAATAAAATACTAAAGCTGAATGCAACTAGAATGCAGTTGATTTAAATAATATTGAATTTCCCCTTTTAAATCTTCATTTAGGGTGATGGGTACCGAGTACAGGTACTATATATAACTTTCTACAGCTTGTATTGGAGCACAAAACATTAAATACGTACATCTTCTAAAACATCTTTATCATTGTCACTAACATCACCGTTTAATAACGGCGACTCTAGTATACCTCCATCACCAAAATTGTCAGAATTTGTCGTCCTTTTATCACCACAATCATCCATGTTATATTCTTTTTTAATTTCACAAATCAAGTCTTTTTCCTTGGATAAAATTTCAGAATTTGTTCTATTTCTGTCCGCCGCCGATGTCGATGTCTCAGTGCCGTCTTTTTTCATTGCTGATGAGATGGTGTTCATTCGACATCTTGTCCGCTGGATGATGAGTTGTTGGAGTCCTTCTCTCTCCTCATTGTCTCATTATTGTCCTTTTCTTGTTTGACACTTGTTGTTCCTTCTTTGTCTGCTTCATCTGTTTCCATGTCTACAATGTAACATTGACAAAGATATTAGAATATCATTATCATAAATAAAACTAGACTTTTAGATTGATTGAGTCAAGAATCATTATGTCACTAACTATAGGTGAAGTGGCAGAATTTTTTAACTTTACAGTGCCCTTAGGGCAAAGTGCATTGAGGGTTCTTTTAAGTGCCACACCTGCCATGACACGGAGTATCCGTTTTTAAGGTCTCTTTGGAAGTACCCTGTAACTTTTATTTCTAAATGCTGAGTGCTTGGCGAATATACAGTTACTACACATCATCAAGTATTGGGTTCGAACACTGACCTGGTCTGACCAAATATATATATCAACATATATTCTTATTGGGTCAGACCCCACAACCTCCCATTTAAGAAGCGAGCACTCTACCACTGAGAATTGGCATATTGCATCCAAGTCAAGATTCATTCACTTATATTGAGACATTTCTTGGCAGATGCTTAAGAAATAACATTCTATTTGAGTGTATTCATTTGGTATTATGAATGAGAGTCAGGAATGGCATATTCAATTTCGCAGTTCATGTTAAATATGCTATTCCTGACTCTCATTCATAATACCGAATGAATACACTCAAATAGAATGTTATTTCTTATATTTACAATCATGAAAAATATTGATAGAATGTCCGAAATGGAAAATTATCGCTACAATAATTTATTTCATTCAAGATTCCGACAAACATACGGGATTGATGGAACAGCCTTGTTCCAAATAAGGATAGTTACGTCGGGACTAGACATGGATGCTGACCAATCAAACAATGCATGACGTAATAGGATGAAATTTTGTGACGTAATCGGATAGTAAAACGTTACGTAATCAGGTCATGACCCCACATTGTATTCAAGAGCAATTGAATGCCAGTAAAAACAAATAGGTTCATCTAAAGAAGATCAATTCCAATTGTAAATATAGTGGAATGAAGAAATAGTTTTTATGTCCCAGTCTACATTTTTTCAACTAATATATATTGAGGTAGTCAGTTCTAGGATGATGGGACAAATCTACCAACTCACAAACTTTCTCATATAATATCACATGATTGTTAAAACCAGCAATTAAAGTAAACTAACAAGATGTTCTCATAAAAAAGACTTGACCAGATTCAAACCCAAGCTAAGGGAGGTGCCGTGATCCAGAAGCTACTAATGAACAAAATAGAAAATAATTTGGCGATTTTATCTTAAACATTAACTGTCGGTGAAACCCCTGAATAGGTTTTATCATTGGGTCACGACATTTGACCTATGCTCCTAAATTCAGTATGTGATACATGGTCTCAATAGTCTCCGCTATACCCCTAATCTTCATGTGCAGGAGGCGGGGATGGGGTGGGGTAGGGTGGTGAGAGGTAAGTTTAAATAAATACCTTCATCTTTATCCTGCTCATCATCACTAAGCTCTCCTCTCATGGTAAAAAATAAATCAGGAATGAAGTGTTTTAATAATTGTTTTAATCTTTGCTTTTCTTCTTTATGAATGCCTGAAAAATATAAACAACAGATTGTGAGAAGAAAATAACAACAAAAGAGGTGTTTGTGTTGGTTAGCTTCAGAGAAACATTTCTTATATACGCAAACAACAGGTCCGCTTGACCTTTAATTTAAATATTTATTGTAGATGGGCAAATTTATGTTTTGGGTTCACACATGTTTATTTCAAGCAATTTGGGTTTCATATAGACTGCTAGTAAATAGTGGTCAATTTATCAGAGGGATACAAACCTAGAAGACAAAACTTGTATATAGGAACGGTATTCCATTTTAAAGTTGTGTGTGTGTATTTTGGAGTGGGGGTGGACGGGTTAGAAAGGTGATAACTATGTCTAATCAATAAACTATTGCTATGAATACCTGTTTGTCGTTTCATATGATGAATTATTAATGAAGCAGCATCTTCTATTGTAGATCTGTCCTGATAAACAAACGATAAATGTGGACCCTCAATCTCTGTCCCGTTGTCCTGCATCTGTTCTTGTCGCTGAAATACAAAATAAAAACTTCTATGACAAAAACCCAGAGATAAACTATTAAAGAACTACAGTAGGGCTCAGAAAAAATTATTTCAACTGCCAGGCACTGTGTCGCAGAGCTCAGACGACATTGTTCAAACTGCCTTGCACTGTGCTGCAGGGCTCAGATGACATTGTTCAAACTGCCTGGCACTCTACTTGGCACTGTGCCAGATCAGGTGATCAGGTACTGTGTACTTTCCATAAAGTAGTTGCAATTTAGCACTAGAAAAGATCTACATGTAATTTCATATTTTAGAGTACAAGAATGTTTGTAAACATGTAATTTTTTATTTAAGAATTCCATTTCGAGAATCAAATAAGAATCATACAAAATAATATACTCTGCATTGGGTCAAGTTTGAAGTAACATTTGTCAAAAAACTGTTTTAACCTCATCATGAGAGGCTGAATGCTTTATCTGAGGCCTACTACGTGTACATTATAAGATATATGCGCATATATTAACTGCAAGGATCTAAAAGTTTTATGGCCGTCATCACAGTATTGTTGATGTTGATGTCTCTGTGTCTAGGATTGCCCTGGATATATTTGACGTCTCATAGTTCCATGTTCCTTTCACACAATTTTGATTACACACATGGCAGGTGTAGCTAGCTAAACAGGAGGTGCTTACCCTTCCGGAGCACCAGGCCTCACTTCCCTGGTGGAAGTTCACGTGTCGAACCTAACTTGTCAGTTCCAAAGTTTTTACTTTGCTTCTGGATTATGATTCGGACATGAATTAGTATGTTTGATATAACAAACTTTATGAGACAGTGTAATCTGTTGATGAACTGACAGATTTATTTTCTTTTTGAAGAACTACTGATTGTTAATGTAGGGAATTACAACAAGGATCCCAAAACAAAGTCCAAATTAATTCCCATGTATTGATATGTATTGTAAAGTCCCTAGTTGTTAAATGATTAACAGCAGCCCAGGGCCTTCAACTGACCCAAGACCTGTCAGGCCTTATGCAGACATTTTCTTTTGTTTAAAACAGAAACTATATTACTAGTATATGTATGGTTAGAAATTAAAATTATTGTATTTACAGTAATGTGCTCCATACCTCATCATAAATAGTTTCAATTTCATTAAGTAACCCTTTGGATCGTATGGCTTTCACGTCGTTCTGTTTAAAGTTGATGCCTTGATGATCTAAGGATTTCAAATAATACTTTTCATTCTGTTCTCGCCAGACCTTGTTAAAATTACGCTGGGCTTCTCTCCATTCTTCATCTTTAGCTTTCAACCTACAACAATGATGACAGACATATAATTAAATTTAGAGGTTTTCTGAATCTACAAAATCACAAAGTCTCCTGAGGCTAGAGGTTCACAATGTTTTTCAAGCATTTAAGTTCAAAACTTGCAACAGTTGTAAATGTTCCATGAGTCATGTTCATTCTTAGGCAAGTGTACTTTTGGGTTTTGTAATCAAGCTGGTGTTTTGCAAAATTTTCCATACAGAAAAGAATCACATACATGTAGATATATAGATGACAAAAAGCCGACGATTAATGTTACACTGCACAGTCAGACAAACTTTTCAGTCACTTGACAACAGACCTATCACAAACTAGCAAATTTCAACATTATTCCAACAACAGAACCCCCTCCCTCCAAAAGTTCAATAAAATTTTAACAACATTGACAATACCTTCTTAATACAAGTGGTACAGCTACTACTGGGTTTTTCTTCAATCCGTCTATAATATCTGGAGATTTATCACCGTATATCCTGTAATATAAGGAAATATAAGCATATTAATACAAGAACAACACACAGACACATATATTGTATACATCATAATTCATTTCTTTCACTTTGACTACCACTTTTCTTTACATTAAACACAGACATTTTAAAAACAGCAGAGACATGCTAAACACACTAAACACGCTCAAGACACTTTAAAAACAGCAGAAATGCACTAAACATCGAGTTAAGACAAAAATGACCACTATATGTACATGTACTTCTGAATTTTATCTTAAATACAAGTCAACATATGTTGTATTTAATACAGGGATATGTTCCTTGTTTGTTTCCACCTTTGCGACATGGTATAAAGGATTTAAATAAAATGGTGACCCAATATTTACCTAAAATACAAGGTTTTTGGACAATTTTAACTTGATAAACTCTGTACCTTGACCAGCAACATAAAACCATACATGTATTTGTCCTAACAGATCTTGCATTTATTTAAACAAGTAAAATAATGAAAACTGGTTATAAATTGAAAACTGAACATAATAATGCTGAAAGAAAAAATAAATTGTAGCATGTTAAAGATTTCCTACCTTTGAATTGCCTTGCGGTGTAGCACTTCAGAGGACCCACCCAGATTGTTATCCAATCGGAATTTGGAAGCCTCTTCTGATGACATACGGGCCATTTTTTTCTGAACAGCCTCTAGCACTTTTATAGTTGTCAAATTAGCCTCTATTACTACATCAAGCTGAAAAGTAATGAAAAATACTTTCATGAAAATTAAAATTTCTAAAATAAAACCTGCCATCATTCAATGAAGTAAGTATAGTATAATGTCCAAAATGACCCTGGAAAAATTTGACATGCAATAGTTCCATGTTCCTTTCATTTCCAATTTTGATGGGCAGGTGTAGCTAAGCTAAGCTAAGCTAGCTAAACAGGATGTGATAACCCAATCTGAGCACACAGCTTCACTTTTCTGGTGGAAGTTCATGTGTATAAAACAATTTGTCAGTTTCAAATTTTTTGCTATGCTTTAGAATCATGGTTTGGACATGGATTGGCAGGCTCGTTTTTGAAGTCCCTAGAACGTAAATTATTTTTACAACATAACTCACCTCAAATCGTTCATCTTCACATCTGTATATGTGTTCTTCATACTGAGTCTTCCGTGATGTTACAAATGTAGAATCTTCAGACCAGGATGGAAAAGAGACCCATGTATCATTCAAAACCTGGATACCAAAATAAAACACATTATAAGTTTTATCACAATGTAATTTTTTATGCAAATAAACTTCAGACTAGGATGGAAAAGAGACCCAAGTATCATTTAAAACCTGGATACAAAAATAAAACACATTATAAGTTTTATCACAATGTAATTTTTGATGCTAGAAGTAAACTTTTTACATGAAATGACAAGTATAAAATTCTTGATGCCGAAATTTTATTATTACTTAACTAGTTTTTATTTTGCAGCACTAGATTTTTAAAATTTTGGAAATTTCAGCTTAATAAACAGTATTTTGGAGTTTTATCACTTTTCACAATTTTGATGTTTAGTTTCACAATTGCAAACCCCAGCCCCATTCACAAAATGGACAAGAGAGTGCTGGATTGGAAAATAACAGCTCTGGGTTTTTTTTCGGGCTGAGCGACCTGATAACATTACATACCTCTTTACATAGTGTGGTTCTCCCTGTACATCTTGGCTGTGGATAAGATTTAGGTAAGGCTCTGTAACTAGCTCCATACCTCTTACATGTTGCATAATCTAAAAATGTACATTAAAGTATAAAATTTTAGTCTTGGCAAATGTTATGTTCATTGTTTACAAATTTTAGCAGAGATATTTTTTGAGAAAAATTTATATACTGGTATACAATTATAGTTTATCTGCATATAAAGACAATTCTTAGGACTGAAGATAAAGAAAGACTTTAGACATCTGGTGTTTTTTGTTTTGGTTGAAATATGAAGCTGTACTTCAACAGAAATCTTAATGGAAAGGTGATCCTTATAGCCGGTTTTACTGTTTACACAAAAACCAAAATCCCCAAAAATAACTATTCAACTAGAATAAAACTTTACCTATTTCCATAGACAAATCCCCACTGATTCTCTCTTTCCCAGTGGCACCCTGCGGTATTGCCTCGATGGTACCACCAGATTCCTTGTAACCGAGGAAGTCTTTAAACCACTTATATAACTCTGGGTATTTCCTGAAAGGAAGAAAAAGTGCTAATATTAAAACTTTCAAAACAGCTATGACTGATATGTACCCTGAGCCACAGAAGAAGGGTACATTAATCTTTGTCAGGGTATATAGGGATGAGTTATGAGTAACATGTACATGAATACGGTCACCCTTCAAAGCTGAGCTTATTTGGTCTTTTCAAATTTAATTTCGTAATCTGTCTTATGTACCTTGTTGTCTAGTTTGTTTACCATAGTTACACTTTCGCAATGTGCAAGTTACTTCCCTTTTACCGCTAAACACTGCGTGTAGTCATGTACTCTAGCAAACTTATGAACATAGTTCCATGTACCATGACAAGTCAGCCAATCACCATGTGAGAACAAGCTTATATACTTTATTCAGACAGGCTAGCTAAAAAGTTTGAACTGAAGTACTCAAACCGAAAGTAGTCTGGGCAGGTGTTCAAAATTCTGTTTTGTAATGGATGGTCCAAATCTTTTGCCTTAAATTACGATAATTAAATCTCGCATAAAATTTTAAAAGTCCACTATTAACATTGAAAAGGCCCATTATATTTCAGTAAAATTAAACAGTTTGGATTATATAGTTGTAATAATTGAATAAATCAAGTATGCATCTGAAACTTTAACATCACTATTTTAATTTTTCTTTCTTTCATGTTTTCATTTCCCCCAAAATGGCCTAAAATGCTGCTTTTCCCAATTCTATGGGCCCAGGAACCAATACTAAAATGGAGTGTGACTGCCCTGTTTTTTGTTTTGTTTTGTTTTTTTAATTAAATAATAAGTAACTGTAGAAATGTTTCGACCAATTGCACTAATTCTCCTCTTGAAGTTATTCCAAGAATTTGTAACGTAAAAGTTTTCCCAAACCTCTCAAACCAACATCCGAGTGTTAATCATGCGGTACAGAGACGAAACAATTTAATGATTTTTTTTATTGAGTTACTTACTGTAGAAATGTTTGGACTAATTGTACTAATTCTCCTCTTGATATCACTTCTTGATTAAATAGCACTAAACAACGGAGAAAATTCTCATACACTTCCTGATGACGTAACGCTTTCCTCACCTAAAATATAATGTGGGGAAAAAATAAAAACTGAAATCAGGTTAATGCTTTATAGTCACTTAGTGATGAACATGAATTTCTAATTTGTACATACTTTAAAAATATTTTTTAATTGAATACTGCCCGACATTGGTTTCAAAAGCTTGAAATCACAATCATGTTTTGTACCCTTACTAAGATACATGAATGTTTTGGAATGAACCTCAAGTACTGAATAAACAGAAAATTTCCTGAATTGATCATCTGACAATAATCCATATACCAATACCATTCATCATCAATTTCATTCCATGATGACAGTTAGTTAAATGAAATAGGAAACATTCACATATCCTGGAAAAGTCAATCACAAAATTTAGGGCACTTCCAACAATTTTCTTATTTCACGACTATAAAATAAATTATAAAATTGTAATCAATAATCATTATTCAGCAAACATGCATTTACTTTACCAATTCATTAAGAATCGTTTTCACGGTTCATGTTTAATACTTCTTTCTAATATTGTTACAATCTTATATTAAACAAATCAAGAAAATTTTTCATATTCAAACACTTGTCAAAATTACCAAAAGTACCAATCAAATGTCAAAGTTTTCAAAATTCAAGCCATATGAAGATTTTATGGCTGAAGTTCGTAAGTGTACTTTTGTGTAACTCCTGTATATAGAAATCCAAATAATTCATATTACATATAACTTACTTTATCAAAGAAAGCAAACTCATTCAAGGTACCGTATCGCCCTGCTTCAGCCAGGGATATATCTTTTAGAATTCCTGTCCTTGGTTTCTGTAAAAGAACAAACAACATTCAAAACAATATCATCAAGATATAACAGAAATGATGACCAATTTCAAAAGTGACCCTCCAGCAAACCCCAACTAGGAAATCCCAAACCATGTGCATGATCAAAATATAAACAGCTAATGACAAATCAATGCTACCCAAAGTGCTCCTGTAAAACTAAGATAAATAGTTATAGAGAAACTGGTGTTGTTTGTTTAAAACATTGGCAATAAGACCTATTTTCAGCCCCTAATTTAGCAAACCAACAGCCCTGTTGACAAAACAAATATTAGAAAATACATGTATGCTGAACCTGTTGATGGTAAAAGTTACGTACCTTTGTTGGATGTTGTCCACAAGAGGGCCGTCTAAGATGGCTACTAGATTTGAGATTTAAATTTTTGTTAAGTCTGTTTTTTAACAGTTGTAGAAGTTACCTACCTTAGTTGGAGGTTGCTGTCCACCAGAGGGCCGTCTAAGATGGCTACTTGATTTGTGATTTTGATTTTTGTTAAGTCTGTTTTTTAACAGTTGTAGAAGTTACCTACCTTAGTTGGAGGTTGTTGTCCACCAGAGGGCCGTCTAAGATGGCTACTAGATTTGTGATTTTGATTTTTGTTAAGTCTGTTTTTTAACAGTTGTAGAAGTTACCTACCTTAGTTGGAGGTTGTTGTCCACCAGAGGGCCGTCTAAGATGGCTACTTGATTTGTGATTTTGATTTTTGTTAAGTCCTGGTTTTTTAACAGTTGTAGAATGATCATTCCTTACACCAAGAGCTGAATCATTTTGTAACATGTTCAACTGAAATGAAAACTGGAAATATTCAAACCATCAAAATAAATAATAAGAATAAATAAAATTAGTGAATAAAATCATAATGATTTGATTATTGGTAAAAAGTTGGCCGATTTAATTATCGACAAACAGGTTGTCACAGTTTAAAAGGTGTTCCAGAAGTAGAAGAACCAAAGAAACTACAGAGAGAATCACAATAAATGGCGGCTAACCACAAGGCATCCCAAACAACTAAAGAATAACACAATATACCTGTAAACAGTTACATATGTAAATATCCTCGACCGTCCATGATTCGAGACTCTAATAGAAAACGAACAAAATTTGCTAACGCAACAAGAATTTGAGAGCTGAAAATAGACAATTGATTTAACTGAATAGTTTCACAGTAAATACCTAAATTTTGTCTTTAATGCATGAAATCGTCACTGCAGACGATACTCGCGTGTAATAAACTGAAAACCAAAAATGGCCTGAATCTAGGACGCTCTCAATTTTAGGACGGTCGATGGTACACTTAAAGATTGAAAAAAAAATTATGCTTAAATCTTGTTCCTAACTTGCAAACAACATGCAAATAAACTGTTGCTTTTTTCGAGACTCTCAGTATTGACTGTCACCAAACATGCAAACAAACTGATGTCTTTTTCCTAACTTCTAATTATCAAAAAATTTTTATTTCCCAAGAAACAAAAAGTTTTATTCAAACATGTGACATGAAATTTCAAAAATAAACAAAATAAAACTTACATAACCGCTGTAAGACGAGCCGTTGGCGTCTGGTAGAAATTGTCCGAATTCCGTCAGCAAGTCCTCCTGATTCTGGAACAGTTTGGCTACTTGTGAATACACTTCTGCTTCAGTTAAAGGCTTATAACCTGGAGATACTAAACCCTGAAACAAGATGGAGATTGTCATACATGTTTATCACCTAAATTTGTTTTTCATTTTTTTTTTGCTATTGTTTTGTATTTGTTTTGTGCTACAAGCCATTGCCTGAGCCATCATGTTAAAGATCGAATGAAATACTAGTATCTATATCTGAAAATCATGACATGTCTTTATATCACAATATCAAAAACTTCTAAAAAAAGTTGTTTTTATTTTATTTTATTTAAATGGTTTGTGGTGTTTTCCAATTGATTTTGAGGTACAACAAGTTACCGCCGTCATGTTACAGAGATCGAGTTAACTACCTATATAATGAAAATCATGACATGTCATCATATCATATAATAAACTTCTCTGCTTTTTTTTATATTTAAGGATTAGTGTTTCAGATTAGTTTTGTGATAAAACATGTTACTGTCTGTGTCACCATGTTTTCCAGAGACTTAAACATCTACATTATGACATATTCAAGTGCAAATTGTGTTGGAAGCCCAATGAGGAAACATTTTAATAGCACAGAGCATTTTGTAGAATTCAGTATCATACACATATAATTAATTCTCAGTCCTAACGTCAATGATTAAGCAGTCCAATGTCCTAGCTTTATTACAGATAACAGTACCTTCAATTCAAATAGATATATCCTATTGTGAAAAAAGAATGTCAGTTCTCCTGCGGAAAGTGGTCTGTTTTTGGGTACTCTAGTTCCCTCCACAATCCAAAGATCTCAACTCAATATAAATGAAAGTACCTTAACTGACGTGTTAAAACGTCAGTTCTCCAAGCCACTTGAACTTTGCAAAAAACTTACAAAAAAAATAATGTTCACTAACCTCTTTTAAGTTTCTTTGCTCTTTTTGGTATGTGTGTAAAATTTCCAGAAATGCCTTGTAAATCTCTGGTTGTCCTTGGAAACGATTCTGTAATCAATAAAGTGCTATCTATTACATGTGTTCTATATATAGGCAAACAACATTGACGTATGATTTAGCTTTTAGACAGAATATTTAAACTGGATTTTAAATTAAACAGTCACTAGTTCCAGGGCTCAAATCTGGTGTTTAATCTAAAAGGGGGCCTTGCACCATTGCCCCACCTCTACTGTCTGTGGGCCAACCAGGTCCCCACCTTTTTGTTCTTGGTTCAGTTTTGAATAAATCTAACTCTGCTAATTTCTCACTCATATTTGTTCTTCAACTTGCTGATCTTTTCAAATAAAATGCATCATATTATGTTAATTGGAAAAGACGTGAACAATTTTGTGAATATTAAATTTTGATATAATTCACTTGCATTTGTTAATGCCATGTTAATGTCAGAGGTATGGAAGATAGACAAATAGAATTGTAATTTGCATTCAATTATAATTTATGACCACTAAAAGTCTGAAAGTAATATTTTTTGCCTCTTGTTGAACTTTCCAAAAAATGAGTCAAAATGTGTTATTTTTACAATTCCAAGGGCCCCAGTCCCAATTTCTAAAAAGAAATGAGAGACCCCTGACTGAATCGGGCCCTAGTCCCATTCTCAAAAAGGGATGAAAGACCCCTGACAAAGTATGTAATCTTTACCTTAATCTTATTAACATAATTAATGGCATGGTTAAATTCCACTGGTTGTCCCGCCTGTTGCTGCTGTTGTTGTGCCTGTTGATGCGGGGGAGGTGGATGTTGCTGGGGAACCTGGTTGCTATGTAGGTTGCTAGGTTGCACTGGTTCCTGATTTCGATGAGGAGACTGGTGGTAAGAATGATGTGATGAACTATGGGTCGGAGTACTGGCCATGTGTGCAGGTGGAGGTGGCTTCTGTAAATATAATAAAGGAAATAGAAGTTAAAACAATATCATTCATTTTAAGGGAACTAAACGAGCAGTTAAATACTAATTGTGGAGTGGAGTTCTGGAGTTTAAGCCCAAGTCAAGACACGCACTACCGTGGGGAATACAACAGACCTTTAACAAGGTAGCTGACAAACTTTCTCTGCCTAGTAAGATCTGTCCCAAGTGGGATTCGAATTATGTAAGAGGTGATGTGATCTGTAAACATGCAAAAACAACACACCCCTTTTTACGCTACGATACATAACTTTAAACATTATAATTTGTAAAGGTCAAACAAAAACTTTTGGTGAATCGTTCTGGTCCCAACTAGATGGAGACAAGCTCGGGATTCATCAAGGGCATATTTAGGGCCGATATTCGGCCCCATTCCCAATGAAAAAAACGTTTTCCCAAAATCGGCTGAGAAAATTCCCAATTAGAAATTTGTGTTGTTTTTAAATGAAAATGAAAGTAGATTTTGTAAAAGCCCCCAATCAGCAAAATCAAGTAAAAGATTCTAGATTATTTGAAAACAACATCTGCAAAGCAAGATGAAAATACCACTTAGAACTACATAAAAGGCTTCCGATGTCGTGAGTAAACCGACTTCTGACATAATGTGGAAGTTTTTCCAAAATAAGCAAAAAGTTGAAACTTTTTTCCAATTTTTACTCTAGGGCCTTTTCCCAAAAGACCCTGATAAATACTTGCAAGCGAGCGAATCATGATGACTCCATTAAAAAATTTCCTGACAATTCTCTGACAGAGTTCCACTTCTCCCTGATGTATGGAAACCATGTACATATCAAAATCTTAAAATTTGACAAGTCAGCATAAAAAACTTACAGTTGTTATGACAGCTGGTCCAGGTCCTAAAGTAGATATACAAACAGTCTGCTGGCCTGGCTGATGGACATTTATTTCATTAGCTTGGACCTCGATTTTGTACCCCGGCGGTAAAAATGTGTTGAACCCAACTATTAAATCAGGATGGCCTTTAAATAAGTTAGAAACTCTGCTAATAACTCCTGGTGTATCTATTCTGTAAAAGTAAAGATACAAATATAAGCTGTAGTGTTCATTCTAGAAGAAGTCATGGGACCAATGGTCCCTTATTTAACCAAGCAACTCCATGGTTAAGGCCTAAACATTGTATGACTGCAAAAATATTGATTTTATGTAGTTTTAGAGGAAACTTAAATTTTTTTTTACTCCTTTCAAGTTCGAACACTTTGTAAGATTTGGAATTTTTTGCCAGTCTACAACTTACATTATGGTGGGACAGACAATTGTAAATTCTGATATATATTCTTGGAGAAAAGAGAGATTTGATTATCCCACCAACCATATTTCATTTTATTTATACATGTACTGGAAAACCATCCAACAACATTTGTATACTACAGTAAACATATTATCTTATCTATATTCGACACCTTTTAATAGGCCATAGGCCTCTCTGGTGCATTTTAATAATTGTCAGCCAGATCATTATTTGATATTATTTTTACTAGTATTTATTTTCGCAGTTTAGCAAATTTAAACATTCCTTTAGTTAAATTTTTGGGTTTTTGAAACACGCACTATCACATAATAAGCACAATATAATTTTCGCTAGATATTAATTTTCGTCCAAAACCGCAAAATAAGCAAAAATTAGTACACTACAAAAATAAATATGTTAACAAAGTCCAATGCTTCAACAGTGCACAAAAAAGCACTCCATTTATACATTATCACATATGTGGTTAACATTAAGCAAATTTAATTTCAATGGATCCTAAAGTTAGACAACTTACGTTTGAGATTTGAATTCCTTCATAATGTCCAGGAAATCATTATAGACCTGCGGCTGGTTACCAAACTGCAATTTAACTTGATCTAAGTATGATAAAGCATCCTCGACCTTTAATCTCTGAAACTGCTGCTGCTGACCTTGAACTTGGGCTGCTGTGTGAGCCTACAATATAAACAAGGTAACACAGTAAAAATACTGTTACATATCTTGTGTATCCATCTACTTACTCTAAACATTTTCCTTATGTTTGAAATTAGGTACCATAAATTTTCTTGCAATAGTTAGTAAATCAGGTTCTTTAAAATTTCCAAGCCTAATTCAGGGGTTCTACCAAATTTGGGGTCAAAAATTATAGGAAAAATAGAAATATGGGATCATCAATATCATAAAAATTTTATAGGAAATTATAGAGTTTTCACCAAAATTATAGGAATATTTTTTTAATAGTTTACACATAAAATATACCCATGGGAGTCCTTTCCTCCCCTTTAGCCAATCATTTTTCCCCTTTTACTAGCAAACATAAAATATTGGCAACTGCATTGTACACTGACTTAAATGTTAATCTTGCTTCAGATATGCACTAAATGCAGGGAAAATGTCCCTATTCTGAATTCCTGAAGCTACCAGTAACAAGGAAAATATAGGAGGTTTTTCAAATTATATAGGAAAGGGTTAAAATTATAGGAAATATAAGAAAATATAGGAATAGTAAGACCCCTAGTAATTAGCAAGAGATCAGTAACTTTTCAGTTGGTCCTTCAATATTTTGTAAATTCTCTTAAATATTCTTATATAAAAGTGCATTTTGAGATTTGGACTAGTTAGAATCTCAGACTTCCCCTTAATTAGTAGGAAAGGTCATAGCTACTAAACATATAAATCTGCCCCTAAATTTAGAAATTGGCTAATGTTTTAACTTATTGCGAGCTAGAGCTAATCCTGCTTTGCATGTATCATTATTTGTTCAAAAATCAGCACAGACTACATACATGTACATATATCTTAGTTCTTAGTTTGTATAGTTACATTGATCAATAATCAAAACTCACTTAGCATCGTCAATTTTTTTAAGGGCTGGATATATATCATTATTTGTTCCTAAGTCAACACTGATCAAACTGTCACTAATATATACAATATAATTTAGTTCGGCAACATTGTCTAATACCCCCCCCCCCCCCCCCCCCCCCATGCAAATGTAAGCAGTCTTATTTAAACATTTAAGGAATCAGGGATTTATCAGGGTCTTTTGGGAAAAGGCCCTAAACTAAAAATTGGGAAAAACTAGGAAAAAGTATTAACTTTTTGCTCATTTTAAGAAAACGTTGACATTATTTTTGATGCCATTAATGGTTAAATCTAATGCTTTTAGTGTACTGAGTTGATTGAAGATTGAGAAAAGCAGCCACATTTATGACCAGACTTCAGCTATGTATCTGGTACGATTTTCTAATTGGGAATTTTTTCAGCCCATTTTGGGAAAAAATCAATGTTTTTCCATTGGGAATGGGGCCGAATTTCGGCCCTAAATAGACCCTTGATAAATCCCTGGGAATGTACTACCTGTGGCGGCTGAGGGTGTACAGGAGGTGGTACTTGTGCATGTGGTGGTGCCTGTACTCCAGGTTGTACTCCATGATGTGCATGGTGCATCGCCGACGGGTGAGGATGTCCAGCTTGGTTCACTCTGCAATAAAGATAGAATCAATTAAGTATATGTGTCAAAGCTGTTTCCATTCTTGGTAGCCAAAATCACTGCCAATACCTACCTACCAATTTCTGAGAAAGTCTTTCAAAAAGTAACCTATTTTAACAAATTTGTGATACAATACTTTTAACAGGATTAGAATTTTGACAAAAAATTTTGAATTAGCAGACATCTTCAATACAATACATATTGTATTAAACCTACACAATATCTCATTTTAGTTTACATTTTGTTCAAACTTTCATAAAAATCCATTTATTGATATAGACACACGGGCAAAGCAATTTCTATAGACCTCTCTCTACAAGAGCTGTTTAAGTCATGAATAGTGTAACACTTCTATAGTCTACTTAAATAACTAATGTTTACCAGGACAAATTACAAATAATTCAAGGGTCAAGATGAACTTTTAAGTTGTGCCATATCACAGAAAACTGGACATAACTTTATTATCAGGTAAGAAAGTAGAACACGGGAATACAAGACATTCAAATTTTTAGAACCAAGCAAAGTACAAAATTTTCATCTCCTGTCCATACTTAGGCTGTAAAAAGCTCATTACTAGAGTACTCTTTCGGATGAGACTCAAACCATGAGGTTCCTTGTCTCAATGCACACTAAAGACACCTCTGTAGAGTTGGAAAAAAAATGTAGGCCACATGTGGCTGCTACAAAGGATGCTTACAACTAGAAGCCATTGAAACAGACTAAGCAAGATAAGAAGATACTAAATGACATAAAACTTACGGAAAATTCTGCATGGGAAATGTCATGGCTGCTGCTATACTATCCCCAGTTGTACTGACAGCACCACCTTCTCCAAACCTTTGTGCTGACGGTGTTAGAACCCTGGGAAACTGCTGGTCCCCAGGTCTCCGAGGCTGTAAATACATAAATATCTTATTGTAACAAATGTTTTCTAGGTTTCGGTCTGTTTACTTTTTTTTGTCTTGTGGTGAAAGTTTTTGTATCCATTCCTGTCCAACCAAAATCATAATAAACATGTTGAAAAACTTGCAGTACAAAACATGAACTGATTTATTGAATGCAGTTTTATGTCCTAGTCAAGAATATTTCATTTATATCAAGGTGTCACCAGCTACAGGTGAAGTGGCAGAAATTTTTACCTTAGCAGTGTGGTAAGGGAGTGTTCTTTCAAAGTGCCAGGTCTAACATGGCATCCATGTTGTCACAGGGATGAAGATTAGTAGGGGCCCAGTAGCCAATGGCTCCTAAAAATCAGTCAGGGCTCCTAAATTTTTACACATATTACCTATTTATTACTATTATAACTTCTTGTCTGAAGTGAACTGGGCCCCTAACTCAAAGTAGTTAAGCTTCTACCCTGTTGTAATTATTCAGATAAAACCTTGTTGACTGTTTATGTGTTTACAGATTTTGTAAACGTTTACCAGCCAAACACAAAACATAAAGGTGTACACTTGGAAGCCTTAGTAGGAAGTATATAAATTAAGAGATATTTACCTGTTCTTCTATGCGGCGCTGCATCATTGCGCGCAGAACAGCTTATCCTCAACAAAACAATTTATTCTCCAAAAATCTGAAGATTTACAAGCAACAGTAAAGATCTGATTAATCCTACAAATATAACACAAAACTTATAGCAATTGTCCTAATATAAAATCAAATTTCTCTTAGAGTTTTTTCATCAATTACATACATATGCATGTTCATCTACATGTATGTTTCAACAATTTTTTCAATTATTAGTACATACTTGCCTACCCTTTCTAGTGACTGTGGGAGCTCAGTTGGTAGAGTAAGCAGAAGGCCGTTGGTTCGATCAACGGCCGGGTCTGACCTAAGACTTGAAAGTGGGTAGTGACTGTTCTTTCGCCAAGCACTCGGCATTACCAAATGAAAGTCATGGTTCTCTTCCAGGTCCCATGTCACGGTGGGCTTGGCACGCTAAAGAACCCTGCTGTATAATGTCATCAGCGCAACGCACAGGAAAATTTTCTGCACCTTCCCCTATAGCTGGCGATGTCTCAATATAAGTGGAATGTATTTGACTGGGATGTTAAACACCATTACTCAACCCAACCTACCCTTTCTTGAGATGACTTACTAGGAGTACCGGTAAATTTTGATCTTCAAGTTTTACAAAATCGGTGTCAGAGGATTCCGATATTTGACTTGACAAAACATGGATATGCTGTATAGTACTCTGGTTTGAATTTTAGATCCCTTTGTATCTTTTCTCATTTTAATTTGCAGCTAAAGATCCTGATTGGCAGCTAGAGATTGTAACTTTTATTATCACGATTTAAGAAGCTTTTTTTAAACATATGTACAACACTAGATAGCTATCTTGTACACATAGACAATATTTTCACATTGCCCTTTGCTCAAATTGAAAAATTGAATTGGAGGAAGTTGGCATTTCATTAGCTACACAGACTACATTTTTTTTTTATTATTATTATAATTTTATTTTTTTTGTCATAAAGTTTTAACTGGCAATTGCAAGGTTGTAGCCAAATTTCCAAAATTTATGAAAATATTGTCCTTTATAATGTATTTTTTTCTAACAAATATACTGAAATAGGTTATCAATACTTTTTTGAAAGAATTTTACAGAAATTAATAACCAATTGCAACTTTGGCTACAAGGAATGAAAACATATACAACATCCATAGAAGTCATATAATTACAGACTGAAAATCATTATCTTTACAAAATTAAAGTGTCGAAACATCAATTGAGTGATTTTCAGCTAAAATGTTTATTTCCTCCCCCCTTCTGAAAAACCCCCACACAGCTGAGAGGGGAGGGGCGAAGGATTATGTACATTTATAGACAAGTATTATGGTCAAAACTGAGAGATGGGGAGTGAGCTTATAGTTTTGTAGATCAGTAGATTAATCCACAAGTATCAAACAATTCTATCTGGACTATTCCGTCAGTTTGGCTAACACTTTGGACAGAATATAACTGGGACAGGATCATATCTTGAACACGGATAGAGAGAAGAAATAAGAGATTTGCCCTAATTTTTTAAGTTTTTCAGTTTCACATTACCCCAAAGTTAGAATCACATCAACACCACATTTAACTGCAACTAAAATTCTTAAATTTGATTCTAAATGTTATATGGGAAGAAACTGATCACGTAAACAGTAATTTAATAAAGCACAAGTACTCAACAAAATGGCTTCCAGATGGATTCGTCATGCAATAATGGTATCTTCCATGTTTAACATGACCAATTCTAGTGCGAAAAATCTCCGTAGATTGCACAAATTTTTCATAAATTATTGATTTAACAAAACAAAAACATTGATGGAATTATGATGTCGGTAAAAATTGTAAATTAATGTTGCAAAATCGCGGAAATTTCTTGTATTTCCGGACAAAAACAATAACCCGTCTACCCTCACAAAATAGCTCGTTTGGACTCGTCCAGTGTACACAAAAATGTCTTCTCTTGGTTTGTCTTTCCCGCTGAATTTGACCTTAAATTTGTGTCCTGTCCAGAGTTTATCTCTCTCTTCAGGCAGACAACTTTTGTTTCGTTGGATTATGATCATATTCTAGTTTTAAAATCTTTAATAAAGGTTGACTAGCATGTCGGATTTAGAGCAGAAATTTTCAACAACATGACATTACCACGCAGCTAGATCGCTGGTGTAAGAACGATACTACCGGTGGTTGGAGTTTTGCCAACTATTTGTAGATGTACCGATCTTCTTCATGTCGTTATACTGAATACAGGAAATACAAGTAGTATCTAAAAGCTTTATTATCAAACAAAATTCTGAATCCGAAGCCCCTGAAAAAGGAGTGAATTATGTCTCCAAGCAAACGTAAACCACAAGCAGACAGCTAAGTGGGCGAGTCCATTACCAAGCCTTGAATAGCATGACGTTTTGAAGTAGAATTATTCAAAATCAGTGTTATGTTGTTAATATTAAACTAAACATAATTATTCTTTAAAGGTTGAAGAAATGTTCGGTTGGTCATTTTCGACATTTATTTCATTAATAATGAAAATGTTCTTGTTTTACGTTACCACCGTTCAATCAACAAAAGCCCAAGGTTGTTCCGATCGTCAAATCGGGAATCACCCCAAGAAAAAATGATTTTAATTTTTGTTGGAGTTGTGGCAATTAAAACTTATCATCTTGAAAATTAAGAAAAATTAATAGTAATAATTCGGTAATAAACTTACTTTAGTAGCTATAACGATGATCCCGATATATTTGGATTACGACTGCGATATTCTTTCTCGGATCCCCATTGAAGCTATCGCCAAGAATATTTAGGAACTCCCTTACGTCATTACGATCAACCAATCAGATTGCCTAAAACGTTTTAAACATATTGCGGGAATCGCCTCTTGTAAACAACTTCACTTCCGGGTCACACTTATCGAACTGTAAACTATGTCAACCTATCGTTTATGAATAAAATTAATTTTAATAGGGACTGAATTGATAGTGACTAGCATTTACAATATTTATTGATTTGTGACAAATAGTTTTTTTTTTAAAATTTATGCTGTGTCCCATTATATTAATTTAGCTGTAAAAGTGCTGCTTTTTAAAATTATTTTAACAAACTTCAGTTTAGTGTTTTTTTTAAAATTAAATTATAATCAATCGATTAACAAATACAAATACATGATGCTTCACCATTACACTTACCTGTGTGTGCACTGCAAATGTATAAATTTTTGAAACTTTACCTATAGCTGGTGACATCTTGATATAAGTGAAATATTAATTCTTGACTGGGATGTACATGATGTACAACCCTATTTACTCAATCAAACAGCATAGTTCACCACAACATTTAACCAGTTTATAACAAAGAAAGAACTGTCGTAGTAATGTAGCCGACATGAATAAACATTTAAGTTAATACAATTCTATTTAATAAATCTGGGATTCTCAGAGAATACAACTGACATGCTGGAAGTGAACTGACAAATTATCCCCAAACCAAAATCAGCCTCAGTAGGAGCTAAAAATAACAAGCCATATGGGCCTTAAATTGTTCATCTAAGGAAATCTGAAGTGTAATAATTGTATGCATGGAACGTACAGCAGGCTAAGTGGAATTTATAATTCAAGGTCCATAAATTTCTCATACAGTGATTTCAGGCTAAATCTTGACTGTGCTGAATGGGTTAAAATGTTTTACTAACATAATTCAGGTCACTGTGACCTTCAATAAGGAGCAAGGTAAATAATATGTATGTTGTGAAATCAATATTGTAAATATTGAATGTGAACAGAGTTCCATCAACGTGAACAGAGTTCCATCAAAGTGAACAGAGTTCCATCAATGTGAACAGAGTTCCATCAACGTGAACAGAGTTCCATCAAAGTGAACAGAGTTCCATCAAATTGAACAGAGTTCCATCAATGTGAACAGAGTTCCATCAACGTGAAGAACATTTCATAATGATATGTTGAGTTTGTTAATTTTTTTAATCACTGATTAAACTAATCAAGCTTCCAATGACTGGGTCTAAATGATGAAAACAAACAGGGATTTGATAAACTCACCTTCAGTATTTACTCAGGTGTATCAATAAAAACTAACAACCAGGACCCAGTTGTTCAAAGCTTAATCAATGATAAACACAGATTTAAAATATCAACAAGAATCATCATATCATTATCATCAAATCCATAGATCTATAGTCGTGTGTTTTAATTTGTTGAAATTCTATTCACTTACAACATTTTCAACAATAAGTTCACAGGAATTTGAGATTATGCAGCATTTAAATTTTGACTAATCAATGGATTAAACTAATCAGGCTTCAAACAACTCGACCCAGGTAATTAAAAGACAATAATTTATTGCAATTTTGTCACATAAGGCTGGGGTTTGAATCCCCCAGGTCCGAGTTCTGGACCTATTGGTTTTACACTGCAATCTTTGATATTTAAACTAAAAGTCAGATAGACCTGCAGTTCTTTACCAGGATGATACTGCTCTTTCTTTGTGACAACATTATTTATTATTCCACTTTGATAGTAGTTCTAAGGGGCATCTTGTTACTCATGGTGAAGCACATTTTGTGCCACACTGAAGACTTCATCATGACTATCTAGATGAACATCTCCAATCAAACCAGACCTAGGTTTCCATAAATTTAAAATAATTAGTAGCCAAATTTCCAAATATGTGAAAATATAGTCCTTTTTAAAGTATTTTTTCACAAATTTGCTAAAATAGGTTATAGAATTCCTCAGAAATTAGTAGCCAATGGCGATTTTGGCTACCAGGAATGGAAACATAGCCAGACATGGTAACGGTTTTAACTGATAATTATGTGACACAGTCTGCCAATAAATAATAACAACCAGATAAATAAAAGACAATAATTTATTGTATTTCATAAAAGCAGGAGTTCAAAATCCCCCAGATCCGAAGTCCAGGACCTAAATGTTTTTACACCGAGACCCTTGATATTTAGACTGTAAAAGGCCCATAAACATGATGACATAATGACATATAGCCTTTTTAACTTTCCAAACTTTATGTGGGACCTGCAAAAAAATAAATGCAAAAAGTCCTGGACCTTCCATTATATGAGATAATTTTGAACACCTGTATAAGTATCCAGAATACACCGATATCTGACATATATATATATAAGGCTCACTATAAATAACTTAACAATGAAAGACATTTGTAATTCAAAATAATTTTATATACAGTCAAACCTGTCTATAAAGGCCACCCAAGGGAACCAGCATATAGGTACAGTCAAACCTGTCTATAAAGGCCACCCAAGGGAACCAGCATATAGGTACAGTGAAACCTGTCTATAAAGACCACCCAAGGGAACCAGCATATAGGTACAGTCAAACCTGTCTATAAAGACCACCCAAGGGATCAATAAAAAGTGGCCTTTATGGGCAGGTGCCCTTTATACAGTCAAACGGTTAACCTGTCTATAAAGGCCACACAAGGGAACCAGTTAAAGTGGTCTTTATAGACAGGTGACCTTTATATACAGTCAAACAGTTAACCTGTCTATAAAGGCCACCCAAGGGAACAAGTGGCCTTTATGGACAGGTGCCCTTTATGTAAGGTTCAATAAAATAATTAAAGAACAATTTGGATACAATTCTTCTGGCTGTTATGAACAGGTGGCCCTTATATAGAGGTGGCCTTTAAGACAGGTTAGACTGTACTGTAAACATATTTAATTTCGTGTGTATTTATTTTCTCAGTATAGGAAATTTAGACATATTCGTGTAGTTAAATTTTCACGTTTTTGAAATATGTACTATAACACAATAAGCATAACATAATTTTCGCTTGGTATCAATTTTCGTGCACAAACAAACAACCACAAAATTGGCTGAGTTTAGTACACCTCGAATATAAATATGTTTACAACATTGACCTGTCTGCTTGACCTTTAATTTAAATATTTATCATAAACCAGCTAGAACATTTATTTATAGAGAAAACAAGTTAATATTTATCTGAATGTATTAAATCCTTGACCATTTATTCTACATACGGATATATTGTACATGCCTGTCGAAAGTTTAAAACTTAACTTACAGAAAGGAGTCAAAACATGCAGAGAAAAGGATAACTTGTGAACAGAAAGGAATGGAAAGGAGTCGAATCTCGTTGAGATAGGGATTACATGTGCCAAAGGAGTTAACAGCTGCTGAGATATTGAGAACCAGGAGCCGGTATTAGTTGCCGATTTGATACTTATTTTTTAGCTTAGTGTTAAACTTTCAACAGGCCTGTACTGTAAGTTTGAAATGTGTGTTTCCTATCTTATAGATGTTATAAACACTAACTTGTGTTCCTATAGATGTTATAAACACTAACTTGTGTTCTTATAGATGTTATAAACACTAACTTGTGTTCTTATAGATGTTATAAACACTAACTTGTGTTCTTATAGATGTTATAAACACTAACTTGTGTTCCTATAGATGTTATAAACACTAACTTGTGTTCTTATAGATGTTATAAACACTAACTTGTGTTCTTATAGATGTTATAAACACTAACTTGTGTTCTTATAGATGTTATAAACACTAACTTGTGTTCTTATAGATGTTATAAACACTAACTTGTGTTCCTATAGATGTTATAAACACTAACTTGTGTACTTATAGATGTTATAAACACTAACTTGTGTTCTTATAGATGTTATAAACACGTTATAAACACTAACTTGTGTTCTTATAGATGTTATAAACACTAACTTGTGTTCCTATAGATGTTATAAACACTAACTTGTGTTCTTATAGATGTTATAAACACTAACTTGTGTTCCTATAGATGTTATAAACACTAACTTGTGTTCCCTGTACATATGTACTGGGACTGGTTTCACAATCATTGCTTAAGCAAGGGTTTCCTCAACTTAAATCTGGCAAATTTAATATATATATACCGGTATATAATTATATATTATTATACAGTGATTTTGTTACATTTTTAGAAACTACCTTCTGTGTATTAAATTGGGAAAATTTAAAGTTATGAAATACAGCAATTTGCATAATGACATGCTTGCAGTAGCTTAGGAGCCACAATACATAGAAATTGTTACAACATCTAACATTTTGTGTGTAACTGGATTTAATTTGCTAGTATATCATTGTTGTCTGGGAATTTTAGTGGTCAAATTGGGAAATTTTAGTCATTTTCCTGAGGGGAAACAACCTTTATTCATTAGTTATTTAAGGCAAACAAAATCTTTGTTATAATTTTGTTAGTTTTCAGATGCAGATGAAATAAACAACAAATGTGTAAATAAAGTGACAGAATTCATAATGACACACACACACACACACACACACACACACACAACACACACACACACGTACACTAAAACTAAAATATAACAAAATCAATTTGTTGTAACAAAGTTTTACATACAGTCAAAGTGTTAATTAACAATTAATATTTATTAAAATATTTTACAAATATACACAATATTTTAACATTCTGCCCCCCCCCCTTCTCACACACACAATGCCATCCATAAATTATTATCCCAAACCAAGCTTGGGGGGGGGGGGGGGGGGGGGGAGGGTTGTTGGTATACTTACATATATGCATATGTTAACTTTCCTTATCAGCACTTAACACAGAATATAATACAACTTGATACAAGGGTTGATCATGGTAATATGTTGGACAAGTTCGTGTTTTGTAACTGACAAACCAAATTTGACAGTTATTGCATGTCCTTTGTCTATTTGAGTCATCATTTTCAAACACTGCAAAACTTGCATTAAACATTTCAATCCTATGGCAAATTTAGATTTTTAGATTTGTATAGTTATTTATGGATAGCACTGTATATATATCTTGTATACTTTTGTATATTCTTTAACAATTTTATACATATATACATGCATAACTAATTTCTTCTTTCTTTCTCTCTCTCACACACACAACCCCCTCTAACCCCCCCCCCCCCCCCCCCCCCCCCCAATTACAGAGACATCCCTCTACACACACAGAAGTTACAACATGTTTCAGATAAGTTCATTGAAGTACACACTAATAACAACCTGTATTTATACAGCAAAAATAACCAGTATCCAAGGTGATATCACATAACATTTGTGTCAGACTAGTTATTCTAAACAGAGAGATTATTCTGGGAATTTTCAACATGCATGTAGGTCTGCACAAAGAGTTTAGGCCCATTGGGTATGAAATGGCATAGATGCCATTTTCCTTTTTTTAAATGGACATATTCTCAGAATCCACACAAAGATGGATACACAAACATCGCATAGATGACATGTATGAATTGGCATAGATGCCATTTCCTTTTTTTAAATGGACATATTCTCAGAATCCACACAAAGATGGATACACAAACATCGCATAGATGACATGTATGAATTGGCATAGATGCCATTTCCTTTTTTTAAATGGACATATTCTCAGAATCCACACAAAGATGGATACACAAACATCGCATAGATGACATGTATGAATTGGCATAGATGCCATTTCCTTTTTTTAAATGGACATATTTCTCAGCATCCACATGAAGGGTTTGGGTTTAAGTCACTAGTACCGTAGTACGCTGGAAAATATCCATTCTTGAATTTTATGTTCAATGTGATATAGATGTTAAATCATAATGCTGTTTTTGTGTGGTACTGATGTTCAATCATCATCTAGTGTGAAACATAAAACTTTTTTGTGGAGTAATTTTTCCATCTAAAACAACTGTTGTATTGGTGCCATGGCTATAGTTATTTTTGTTGACTGAAGTTTTACGTTGAGTAACTTTTTCATCTAAAACAACTGTGGTATCGATGGTGGTGTTAGCTCTATGGACGTGTAAAACAATACAAAAGCTGCTGATGTCTGAAAAAATAAATGAATAGGAAAATTAATAAACATGCTAAAACAGACCCTAAGTGAGTGAGCTCAAACCCCAAGATCCCGAATATCAGACAGAGTGAACTCACATACACCAGGCTCTAACATATTGGACCATAGTGGAAAATACCACTCTGTTATCTCTCTTAGTAGAGTGTTTGCTCCATAAGTGGGAGGTCGTGGGTTCAAACCTAAGACCAAGACTTGACAATGGGTAGTGACTGTTATTTCGCCAAGCACTTGGTATTACAAAATCAAAGCTTCACAGTTCTTTCGGATTTAAGTGAAATATTCTTGACTAGGACATTAAACACCATTAGCCAACTAAACTCCTTTATAAAAACTACAAGAACACTTCTAAGCACATATTGAAGCTGATAAAAAGTGAAGTGTAGTAATAAAATATTCTCTTCCTTTTATCAAGACCATCAGACTCATTGAAATTTACATGAAACTGGATAAAGAAAAACTATAGATTTTTAGTGAAATTTATAGAACCATAGCTCCATAGTGAAATATACACATGGGTGGATGTATTTACTAGTCAATTTTGATTTTTGGTTCAGTGGATTTATAAACTTATTGGTTACGGTCTAGTGGATAAATGTGGAATTTTTTTTATTTTGCCCAGTAGATTTTGATTTTGATTTTGATTGAGCTGATTTGATTTTTAGTCCAGAAAGATTAAAAAATGTATTGGTTATGGGCCAGATAGATAAATGAGGATTTTTTTTCAGACTTTGTCCTTTTTAAACATTGATTTGATAACATACCTTAATGTCAGAAGAAGACATTTCATAAACGTCGTTGTCATCAAATTTATACCACTTCTGTGTACATGGATTACGACAATAAGCTGTATCTGAAATTACAGACATCATCTATAGTGACTGTCATCAGTAGTCAATACAGTAACCATGGTAACATATATCATCAGTAGTCAATACAGTAACCATGGTAACATATATGATCATACATATGCAAAAAGGGCCTTTAGATAAAAAATTGAGATTTTCACTTTTTGTTATATTTTTGAAGCATTAGGATTTGAGCTATAAAAAAAATAAAATAATAAAAGTGAAATTAACCCAGTAGTTGTGAAGAAATTGTCAAAAACAAAAAGCTATATTGTCATAACTGACTATAATTACTCTCTTTCACTGCTGTTTTCTGCATTATGTTTTCGCTTACCAAATGTCACATGTTATAACATAATATTATTGTGACAATATCATAAAAAGTAGGGTGATATCGTGATGCCTTTTTGTACTATGATTAGACCTTAATTTAGTAGGAAGAAAAGAGTTAGACAGATCTGATTACATTTTCTATAACTTACAATGTCCTCCATCCATGGTTCCATAATGATTCTGTAAAATACAAGATAATAACATTATAAGCAACTCAAAGCATGTAAACTCATCCCTCATCAACACTTCCCTTATACTGGGACCAAATACAAACCCCTTTCCAAATTAAAGAGACCTTATTTTCCAGATTTCAAAAGCTTTACGTTTATTTCCCCTATTTTTGTTATATATGTAATGAAATAAAATCATCGCGAAGATTGAACATACTTTACAGCATGAAATTTAAACACCGCAAATATACTGACGTTATCTTCTGTGTATTTAATGATATACAGATGATTTTACTGATAAAGTTTTTTCCCCTTTTTTATATTTTTAATATTTGACAAATACAATTATATTGGCATTTCATTTTCACAAATAGTACAATCATAAATATAATTACATATTATATCAGTTTTAATTTTACAGCACTAGATGACCATTACGGAATACAATTCCTCATCAATAGTGTCATAGACCAAAAATGTCAAACCCAATTATTATTATTATTAATATTATTATTTTTTAATTATACCGATAAAGTTAATGATATTACTTACAGAAATTCCATATAAATTGTAGGATATCTGTCTATTTTTGGGTCCAATAATGTGGGGATTTAGGTCCAGTCCTTTAACATCAAAGTCCACATACGAGTTGATTTTCTGTCTCCACTGACCTTCATATACAAATCTGAGAAAAAATAAAAAACAATTATTATAAAATTTTTGCCTTCTTTGCTAATTTAATTTCAGAAAAGTAGGAGTTCAAAGGTCAAATGATGGAGAGCCACAAGGAGAATGATTGGCTTAATTAGAACAGTTAGAAGATCAAAGGTCAAGGGTCAAATGATACAGAGTCCAAAGGAGAATGATGGGCTTGATTGGTAAAATGATATCAAAGGTCAAAGGTCAAATGGTGAGGAGACAAAAAAGAATGATAAGCTCAATAAAAAGAGAGAAGAGAGAAGGTCAAGGGTCAAATGAGGAGCAGCTAAAGGGAAACTGATTGGGAATCAAGGGGATTTGAATGGTCAAATGGAGAAATAAAGTCATTTTCCCCAAGTAGTAATTTTAGTCAAAGAAAATCACACTACAGTAGACATGGAACAAAAACATCATTAACTACTAGCTGTGTTACCATAGAAACTAGATACTTACCTATTTAATCCTATAAGTAGTAACCGTGGCAACCTCCATATATCTATCTTTTTAATTGAATCCCTGTCCTTCTTACATCGAGGGCATCGCCAACGAGAACTTCCTGTCATTTTTTCTTCTTTCAAAAATTGCTTTAAACAGTCCTGCAAAAAATATCCAGAAATTAAAATATATCATGGCATGCCTAAGAAATAAAGCAGCTATTTTGAAGGCAATATTAAACCATTAAACCAGAACTGACATGACATGACATAAACCAGAACTGACATGACATGACTAAGATATAACAAGAAATCTGTGAGCTACTACTCACTTAGTATACCTCTACTTTTAACTTTTAACCACTGAAAAAAAAACTAAGTTAGTAAACAGGAAGTAGATGTCTGGCAGATTTAAAATTGGTACTTGCGGCACGGAACCTCATACTGAACTTGCATACCAAATTTCAAATGGCCAGGTCTAGTAGTTGCTGAGAATATATATATATATATATATACAAACCTGAAGTGATGTACAGCAGATACAGTGTTTTATGCCTCAGTCAAGATTCTTTTACTTTTTCAAGATCATTTCAGGGATAAACGAGTGGGCACCTGGAGTTATGGTGAGATTTGAAAGTACATGCTTTAGACCGCTTGGCCACCAAAGCCATATATAACTGAAGTCAATATCTGGGTGTACATACCTGAAGTGAACACCTGGAACCAGTTGGTATTGGTAGAGACAGGTACATGAAAGCTTGAAAGGTAACTGATTGTTTTCCACATGTAAGGCACATCAAGGTGGATTTTAACTGACCCTGAAAAGTTAAATTTCAACAAGCAAATTAGGATCCCTCGCCAGCAGGTACTTTTTTGTGATTTTCATTATGATGAAAGGGTCGTAACTCCAAAGAAAATTAGCAAACCAACTCTGATTAATGATTTCTCATCATCTATCAATGTTTTATTGATTTTGAGAATTACTCCGTACGAACAGTGTCTATGCATATATGGAAGTCAAGATGGAAGGACACAATATGGAATTTAATATAAAAAAGGTTGGGAATAAAAGTATGTTAACTTCTTGTTTCTGGGATAACTTGATCTGAATTTGCACAACTGCAGAGGTAATCAAGAACAAATAAAATCAATCCATGTCCAAATCTCAATTCCAAAGCAAAGTAAAAACTTTGAACACTGTAAAAACATGTTAAACATGTAAACTTCCATCAGGGAAGTGAGGCCGGGTGCTCTGAAAGTGTAGGCACCTCCTGTTTAGCTAGCACCCGCCATGTGTGAATTGAAATTGAGAGTGAATGTACATTTACAGTTACGTCTGTTTTATATGCCCTGATTATTACATCTGTTTTAGAAGCCCTGATTATATAATCTTTATAATAAGTAACTATTGCTTAAATGTTTACCTGGAACAGTTCTACAATAATGGATTCATTTAACATTTTATGGTGTTTCCAGGCAATGTCTGACGCTGTAAAGTCTGGTATGTTGTCATTATCCTGTTCTGGGATCTTTGGCCGAGTTTTAACCTGGAAAAATAAATAGATGTCACAATTATAGAAGAAATACTTCAGTCGAGTTTCAATCTGGAAAAAAAATAAATGTCATAAAAATCATTATAAAATATAATACAGTCAAACCTGTCTGTAGAGGCCATCTAAGGTAACCAGTAAAAGTGGACTTTACGGACAGGTGGTCCTTATATACAGTTCAAATAACATGAATAAGGAGTAATTTAGATGACTGGCATTTATATCAGGTGGCTCTTATATAGAGGTAGCCTTTAACCCCTTAACCCCCGCTATTTTTTGTGGCTTTTTACAAAACCAGTACCTGATTTTCAACGCAATTTTTCGGGCATTTAGACTAAAAGTTGTAAATACCAACCCCTATATATTTAGTATCCCTATATAACATACTTCACTTATAGGTGCATAAAATCTAAATATCAGTTACCATGGCAACGTAACCAGCGATTTTACCAAGAAAATGAGTAATAGTTTGCACATTTTTGCATTTGTTTCAATAAATCGCTCTTATCCTAATTTTGACACATTAGAAAAATATTTATTCGAGTCCATATTAAATTTAAATATTACGCAAGGATGCTATTTAAAAATTATATCCAAATTTTCATGTTTTCCCCAAAAATAAAGCAGCAAATTTTGCGTATTTTCAACCAAATACTGAAAACAAACACTATATATATATGTGCTAAATTTATATTTGAACAACCAAATAGATCGCAGTTTCGACTCCATTTTTTAAAATTATCCATGGAGATACATGTAATAGAAGGTAAAACCATAAATATTTTTACCTTATTATATTAAATAAGAATAAAAAATATTTTCGACAAATATCGGTTACCATGGCAACAGAAACCGGATACCCTTAAAAACCACAAAAAGCGGGAATTTCTGTTAAAAACTTAAACATTTCGCCTATTTATATATACCAGCAAATGAAAAATATGAATTTTGATAAATAAAATCAGTTTCAATCATCTAATAACAATTTATACGACGTGTAGTCTTCAAATTGTTAAATATGACAAATTTCACTTAAAATAGGCATGCTTAATTCTCAACAAAAACATCCATATTCTGTTAGTTTCAATGTTGATCTAGAACGTACATGTAGGGTTCTGACTTTCCACAATTTAAAACGGAATGGTCAGCAAATATATTGTAAACACTTATATGATTTTTTCACTTTATTTAAATTTTGTCATAAATTTAATCAAATATCCGTTACCATGGCAACGGAAACTTCGAAAATCCGAGAAGTAGTATAAATTTGCTATCCTCACATTTTTAGATGGTAGAATATAGGTTCTGTCGAATTTGATTAGTATTAATGATATTTATAATAAGAGGGAACTGGTTTTTAAAATTGTCTCATTTTCGCTAGAATTGGAACTTAAATCTGATTGATTGATTGATTGATTAGGATTTTACCTCCAAGTCAAGTATATTTCATTTATATCGGGATAAAGATGAAGCGGCAGAATTGTTTATCATCGCAGTGCACACAGTGCAATCTGCTAGGTTCCTTACCATGACATGTCATCGTTTCACACCCCCCCCCCCTCCGAAAACCTGTAGTTTGAATGTCAACTTCTTGAGTAAAATAAAGTCACTATTTTATTCCCATGTCGTGGTCAGACCCAGTCGGTGTTCGGACCTAAACTCCCCATATACAACACTAGTACTCTACCGACTAGGCTACAGTATAGGTGAAAAATTGAGTGTAAAACGTGTACTTTTGTAATATTCAAACATAAAATGCGCACATAAAAATAACAGAAATATGAAAGTTTTGATGAACACAGAATACATGAAACACTTTGCTACAGCTGGTTTTGTCCGATTTCTTAATTAGGAAAAAGTTTAGATCGCTATTTGAAAATTCTATTGGAATGTCATTCTACTAGTAATTAAAATTACCGAATGCTTGACGAAATAACGGTTATGTAGCAGCCTATTTTCAGACTAATGAGTTGAGTTGAGTAATGGTGTTTAACATCCGAGTCAAGAATTTTTCACTTATATCGAGACCTCGCCAGCTATAGACAAAGGTACAGAAATTTTGCCTGTGCGTTGCGCTGAAGGCATTGTACAGCAGGGTTCTTTAGCGTGTCAAGCCCACCGTGACACGGGACCTCGTTTATTTTAAGTTCCCATCCAAAAGAACCGTAATGGCGAGTGCTTGGCCAAAAAAAAAAAAAAACAGTCACTACCATCTTTCAAGTCTTGGGTCAGACCCCACGAACCCACGACCTCTCACTTACGGAGCAAGCACTCTACCAACTGAGCTACCACAGTGGTTAAATTTTAGACTAGGTCGGGTAATAGAGAATAAGTGAACACTATATACCATTTGTATTTGACGACAAATTGAAGGTGCATTAGGAGCACAAGTGACACAATGATCTTTCAAAAGAGAATCATCTATTGCGCCTGACTTATAAATACAGCACATTGCAAGTCGTCACCCAAGTTGTTAATTGCAACTGAGACAGATCCTAGTTTGCCAGGTCGCTGGCCATAAATCGGTTGTTTGTGACAACACTTTTTTCTCCTGTAGCCCTGATAATATAAGAATCAAGACTGAAATATATGTCGAAAAATACCCGTTACAGTTTCAAAGGGAACTTTGGAAATATTTGAAAAGTAGTTGATTTCATCGGGACTGGAGATCACTGGAAAAAATACAGGACAGATCCAATACTGACAATGTTTTTGTATGATTGTCAATAATTAATTGATAGTTAATAAGAGCGGATGGCCGATACCATCAAGCCATAGTACAAGGCACCACCATCTAGCCTTACATATTCTATCAAGCTATAAAACTTAATGACTACGGGGAATGTTCATTCTTCTAACGTACCATAACCCATCAGGGAATAGAATATCAACAAACAACCGTGGTCTTTAAAATGCAGGCATTTCAGGTGTTAATCCTTGTGTTCCTCAGTACACAACAGTAGACAGTATTCAGTCAGCTGAACAACATTTCATGTAATACTATATTGTCATCAATATAAGACAGAAATAACACTGAGAAACTTATTTGCATTGCATACGTTCAAAATATATGTGATCTTTGTAACAGATTGTCAATACACACTTCTATACTACTGGTTGGAAATCATTGTTTTGCTCAGTTGTGTCATATTGTCTCACTTATATCGACGCATCACCTGCTATATATCTCTACTTTCAAAGCATTTATGGATTTTTTTTCCTTAGTCTGGAATAAGTCTTCGTTTTTTGTGTCCCAATCTAAAGGATAGAGCTATTTCGAAAATTCTAGCTCTGCACTTTTACTTACCGTAGCAGCATGAGAGTGTCATATACCATTTTTTGAATGATAGATAAAAAAAATGGTATATGACAAGAGAGAGATAGGGAGAGAGAGGGATATTATATCAAGGTGGTTATTTCTTTCTGGTATGGTGGAGAAAACCGAAGCCCTGGAAACCACTTTGTGAACTGACGAACTTTCTCATGTAGTTCTGTGTGAGTGCAGTTCTATTCAAGGTACCGGGACTTCCACATGAAGTGGAAGGAACAATTTAATAAGCTTCAATCTTCCAAGAAGGATTTTAAAAAATATATATACAATACTGGATATGTTGTGGAATTTTAAAAGCATATTTTTTTTACTATATTGACAGCAAAAAGCGTACCATCACCATCATGAATAAGTGTAATACAATGCAATCTTTGCAAAAAAAATCAAAACAAATCTGATGCATACGGTCTTTGTAACTGAATTTCTTTAGAAATCATTTTTTGTAATTTTTTTATTTTGAATAATTGAATATTATCTTTATTATTTTTATTTCTCCGTCCTTAGCAGGAGTTATTGATCAGTAACTTATTTTGTTTTGAACTGAATCGTTCGTAGAATTGTACCTCACAGATATTGTTTTTTGAACTGTAAATATTGCACTTTACGTATATTTCTCGACTTCTGTTTATAAAAAAGTGTGCCGAGACCAGCAATCATTTCGCAGTCTATATTTATCTAGAATATTTACATTATACTTACACTCATGATGAATACAAAAATATATAAATATAAATTTAAAATATAGCTGATACAAATATAAAATAAAACCCGATGCAAGCCCGCGCCGTGCCCCTATATTTTTAGATACACTGTACGGACGTAGTAGAAGACAGTTCTTAGACGGATAAAGTTTGTGCGCAGGACGTGTAGAGTACATAAATCTATGCCCAGAGTTCAATGATAAAAGTTTTTAAGAAAAAGATATGTAGCATATTTTAACACAAATCTTTCAAACTCACTCAATATTTCTGTATATGCTTACAGATGCACAATGAACCACAAAAACTAGCAATGACCCATGACGTTTACTTATTTGCTGTTTACACAGACCTGCCTGATGCAAAACGTGATGAATAATGAACTGACAAGATCTTTTTTAGTCAACCATGTATAATGAACATAAATTCTTAGATGCATCAACTTCAATATCCAATATTTGATTGTGAAAATAAAAAAGTTTTCGAAATTGAAAAATTGATTTTGAAAAGACCCGTAAACATCGATACAAAAAAATCGATCGAGTTGTACCTTGTAGATGTTGACATGTAAAAATTGGTTGAAAATTTTACATCGAATGCACCTGTTGAAGATTTCGAATCGTTAAATTGATATCATGTCTAGAATATAAGTATTTTATATGTGTAAAAACCGGAGGAAAAAAGCTTTCTAACGGCATAGATTTTGTGAATTATATAGTGACTGTTGTAGAATTTTAAATGCTTCAAACTCGACAGTGTGTAAAAATAAAAAAGAATACACGTTTTCCCGGATGAAAGTAAAAACGTCAACGTGAAACGTTATGAACACAAAAAGTTGTAATTGTTCAGTGTGATAAATTTTATACTATTTATGTCTTTATAACTGATTTCTTTACATAAAACAAACAACCTTTTCCTGCTTTTCATAAAACTCTGATTTTTAACGAAATTAATAAACTATTTCAAAAGTTTGAACGAGTTACTTTTTCTCTAGAAAAAACGGAGGAAAAACAACTCAAAATTTTAATCACGTTAAAAATGAAACCGTTCCACAAATTTCAAATAAAAAAATCGAACTGAAATATTCTTTCTATCAAAAAACCCGAAGAATATTATTTGTAGATATGTTCTGTAGTTTCCTATGATACCAAGTTTATGTCGATCCGTCAATATTTACGATTTTTACATCAAAATATGTACAACACACTGCCTGAAAATCCGGTTGGCGCTCTATGGCGCTTACGGGGGTTAAGGGGTTAAGGCAGTTTTGACTGTAATTGTTTACATCATAATAGTAATTTGTGATATAATTGATTTATCTAAATGCAGTGAGAGAACAGTTACTACCTATCATAAGTCTTGGTCAGACCCGACAGGGGTTGGAATCCCAACCTTATACATATGTAGCAAGCACCCTACCAACTGAGCTACTGTAGTGGCTGTGCAAAAGTGTCTGTGTTAATATAATGATGAATATACAAAGAGAGAGAGAGAGAGAGAGAGAGTTATGGAGATTAACAACTGGTGGTATTTAAATAAGTAACACACATGCATGCATGAACACACACACACACACAGAGAGAGAGAGAGAGAGAGAGAGAGAGAGAGAGAGAGAGAGAGAGAGAGCATACCTTATTAAGGCTTTCATGTAAACCATCCAGTAAAAATGTAAGAAATTCTTGTGAATCTTGTTGATCATGTCCAGCGAACATCGGCTGATGTTTACCCACCATCCACTAAAGATACAAATAAACAAAAATATAAACAATAACAAATATAGAAAAGCTGGTAGGTACTGTTATGTGATTTACAATCATGTTCAAAGGACCATAACTCCCAGGAAAATGAGAAAACTAACTCAGGTTAATGATATGGGAATCTCCTATCAAGTTTTGTAAAATAGTGCTTCCTAGTTGTGTAGAACTATTCCAGACAAGTGTCTGGACAGATGGACTAGAAATTTGAATTCAATATCCACCACTTACTTCGAAATATACAAACTTTTCAGACTTTAAACATGATTTGACTTATCCTGAAATTTGAGATATCAGTTTCCTAGACTACAACAATCAAATTATCTATTTAAACAAAGTGTTAGCACATTAACATCACTAAAGAACCTTCTTGGCACATTGTTCTGAGCACACAGCAAAGGTAAAAATTTCTGACACTTCATCTATAGCTGGCGATGTCTCGATATAAGTGTATTATTGATTATCAATCAATCAATCGATCAGGTGTTTCTTTAACACAGATTCTGCAGCAGTCACTGTTTTTTTTCTATATTCCATTATTGATTATCGTGTCTATAGTTACCTTAAAGTCTCTAGGAGATATACATCTATAACTACCAGACCATAGGGCATTAACTACTTGATTATCTTGTCTATAGTTACCTTAAAGTCTCTAGGAGATATACATCTATAACTACCAGACCACAGAGCTTTAACTACTTGATTATCTTGTCTATAGTTACCTTAAAGTCTCTAGGAGATATACATCTATAACTACCAGACCACAGGGCATTAACTACTTGATTATCTTGTCTATAGTTACCTTAAAGTCTCTAGGAGTTATACATCTATAACTACCAGACCACAGGGCTTTAACTACTTGATTATCTTGTCTATAGTTACCTTTAAGTCTCTAGGAGATATACATCTATAACTACCAGAACACAGGGCTTTAACTACTTGATTATCTTGTCTATAGTTACCTTAAAGTCTCTAGGAGATATACATCTATAACTACCAGACCACAGGGCTTTAACTACTTAATTATCTTGTCTATAGTTACCTTAAAGTCTCTAGGAGATATACATCTATAACTACCAGATCACAGGGCTTTAACTACTTGATTATCTTGTCTATAGTTACCTTAAAGTCTCTAGGAGATATACATCTATAACTACCAGACCACAGGGCTTTAACTACTTGATTATCTTGTCTATAGTTACCTTAAAGTCTCTAGGAGATATACATCTATAACTACCAGACCACAGGGCTTTAACTACTTAATTATCTTGTCTATAGTTACCTTAAAGTCTCTAGGAGATATACATCTATAACTACCAGATCACAGGGCTTTAACTACTTGATTATCTTGTCTATAGTTACCTTAAAGTCTCTAGGAGATATACATCTATAACTACCAGACCACAGGGCTTTAACTACTTGATTATCGTGTCTATAGTTACCTTTAAGTCTCTAGGAGATATACATCTATAACTACCAGACCACAGAGCTTTAACTACTTAATTATCTTGTCTATAGTTACCTTAAAGTCTCTAGGAGATATACATCTATAACTACCAGACCACAGGGCTTTAACTACTTGATTATCTTGTCTATAGTTACCTTAAAGTCTCTAGGAGATATACATCTATAACTACCAGACCACAGGGCTTTAACTACTTGATTATCTTGTCTATAGTTACCTTAAAGTCTCTAGGAGATATACATCTATAACTACCAGACCATAGGGCATTAACTACTTGATTATCTTGTCTATAGTTACCTTAAAGTCTCTAGGAGATATACATCTATAACTAACCAGACCATAGGGCTTTAACTACTTGATTTCTTGTCTATAGTTACCTTAAAGTCTCTAGGAGTTATACATCTATAACTACCAGACCACAGGCTTTAACTACTTGATTATCTTGTCTATAGTGTCCTTAAAGTCTCTAGGAGATATGCATCTATAACTACCAGACCACAGGGCTTTACTACTTGATTATCTTGTCTATAGTTACCTTAAAGTCTCTAGGAGTATACATCTATAACTACCAGCCACAGGGCTTTAAACTACTTGATTATCTTGTCTATAGTTACCTTAAAGTCTCTAGGGATATCTATAACTACCAGACCACAGGGCTTTAACTACTTGATTATCTTGTCTATAGTTACCTTAAAGTCTCTAGGAGTTATACATCTATACTACCAGACCCACAGGGCTTTAACTACTTGATTATCTTGTCTATAGTTACCTTAAAGTCTCTAGGAGATTACATCTATAACTACCAGACCACAGGGGCTTTAACTACTTGATTATCTTGTCTATATTACCTTAAGTCTCTAGGAGATATACATCTATAACTACCAGACCACAGGGCTTTAACTACTTGATTATCTTGTCTATAGTTACTTAAGTCTCTAGGAGATATACATCTATAACTACCAGACCACAGGGCTTTAACTACTTGATTATCTTGTCTATAGTTTACCTTAAAGTCTCTAGGAGATATACGTCTATACTCCAACCACAGGGCTTTAACTACTTGATTATCTTGTCTATAGTTACCTTAAAGTCTCTAGGAGATATACATCTATAACTACCAGACCACAGGGTTTAACTACTTGATTATCTTGTCTATAGTTACCTTAAAGTCTCTAGGAGATATACATTCTATAACTACCAGACCACAGGGCTTTAACTACTTGATTATCTTGTCTATAGTTACCTTAAAGTCTCTAGGAGATATACATCTATAACTACCAGACCACAGGGCTTTAACTACTTGATTATCATGTCTATAGTTACCTTAAAGTCTCTGGATATACATCTATAATACCAGACCACAGGCTTTAACTACTTGATTATCATGTCTATAGTTACCTTAAAGTCTCTAGGAGATATACATCTATAACTACCAGACCACAGGCTTTAACTACTTGATTATCTTGTCTATAGTTACCTTAAAGTCTCTAGAGAGATATACATCTATAACTACCAGACCACAGGGCTTTACTACTTGATTATCTTGTCTATAGTTACCTTAAAGTCTCTAGGAGATATACATCTATAACTACCAGACCACAGGGCTTTAACTACTTGATTATCTGTCTATAGTTACCTTAAAGTCTCTAGAGATATACATCTATAACTACCAGACCACAGGGCTTTAACTACTTGATTATCTTGTCTATAGTTACCTTAAAGTCTCTAGAGATATACATCTATAACTACCAGACCACAGGGCTTTAACTACTTGATTATCTTGTCTATAGTTACTTAAAGTCTCTAGGAGATATACATCTATAACTACCATACCACAGGGCTTTAACTACTTGATTATCTTGTCTATAGTTACCTTAAGTCTCTAGGAGATATACATCTATAACTACCAGACCACAGGGCTTTAACTACTTGATTATCTTGTCTATAGTTACCTTGAAGTCTCTAGGAGATATACATCTATAACTACCAGACCAGGGCTTTAACTACTTGATTATCTTGTCTATAGTTACCTTAAGTCTCTAGGAGATATACTCTATAACTACCAGACCACGGGGCTTTAACTACTTGATTTTCGTGTCTATAGTTACCTTAAAGTCTCTAGAGAATATACTCTAACTACCAGACCACAGGGCTTTAACTACTTGATTATCTTGTCTATAGTTACCTTAAGTCTCTAGGAGATATACATCTATACTACCAGACCACAGGGCTTTAACTACTGATTATCTTGTCTATAGTTACCTTAAAGTCTCTAGGAGATATACATCTATAACTACCAGACCACAGGGCTTTAACTACTTGATTATCGTGTCTATAGTTACCTTAAAGTCTCTAGAGATATACATCTATAACTACCAGACCACAGGCTTTAACTACTTGAATTATCTTGTCTATAGTTACCTTTAAGTCTCTAGGAGATATACATCTATAACTACCAGACCCACAGGCTTTAACTACTTGATTATCTTGTCTATAGTTACCTTAAAGTCCTCTAGGAGATATACATCTATAACTACCAGACCAAGGCTTTACTACTTGATTATCTTGTCTATAGTTACCTTAAAGTCCTAGGAGATATACATCTATAACTACCAGACAGGGATTAACTACTTGATTATCTTGTCTATAGTTACCTTAAAGTCTCTAGGAGATACATCTATAACTACCAGACCACGGGCTTAACTACTTGATTATCTTGTCTATAGTTTACCTTAAAGTCTCTAGGAGATATACATCTATAACTACCAGACCACAGGGCTTTAACTACTTGATTATCTTGTCTATAGTTTACCTTAAAGTCTCTAGGAGATATACATCTATAACTACCAGACCACAGGCTTTAACTACTTGATTATCTTGTCTATAGTTACCTTAAGTCTCTAGGAGATATACATCTATAACTACCAGACCACAGGGCTTTAACTACTTGATTATCTGTCTATAGTTACCTTAAAGTCTCTAGGAGAGATACATCTATAACTACGACAGACCACAGGGCTTTAACTACTTGATTATCTTGTCTATAGTTACCTTAAAGTCTCTAGGAGATATACATCTATAACTACCAGACCCAGGGCTTTAACTACTTGATTATCTTCTATAGTTACCTTTAAAGTCTCTAGGAGATATCTATCTATAACTACCAGACCACAGGCTTTAACTACTTGATTATCTTGTCTATAGTTACCTTAAAGTCCTCTAGGAGATCTATAACTACCAGACCACAGGGCTTTAACTACTTGATTATCTTGTCTATAGTTACCTTAAGTCTCTAGGAGATCTCTATAACTACCAGACCACAGGGCTTTAACTACTTGATTATCTTGTCTATAGTTACCTTAAAGTCTCTAGGAGATATACATCTATAACTACCAGACCACAGGGCTTTAACTACTTGATTATCTTGTCTATAGTTACCTTAAAGTCTCTAGGAGATATACATCTCTAACTACCAGACCACAGGGCTTTAACTACTTGATTATCTTGTCTATAGTTACCTTAAAGTCTCTAGGAGATATACATCTATAACTACCAGACCACAGGGCTTTAACTACTTGATTATCTTGTCTATAGTTACCTTAAAGTCTCTAGGAGATATACATCTATAACTACCAGACCACAGGGCTTTAACTACTTGATTATCTTGTCTATAGTTACCTTAAAGTCTCTAGGAGATATATATCTATAACTATCAGACCACAGGGCTTTAACTACTTGATTATCTTGTCTATAGTTACCTTAAAGTCTCTAGGATATATATCTATAACTACAGACCACAGGGCTTTAACTACTTGATTATCTTGTCTATAGTTACCTAAAGTCTCTAGGAGATATATATCTATAACTACCAGACCACAGGGCTTTAACTACTTGATTATCTTGTCTATAGTTACCTAAAGTCTCTAGGAATATACATCTATAACTACCAGACCACAGGGCTTTAACTACTTGATTATCTTGTCTATAGTTACCTTAAGTCTCTAGGAGATATACTCTATAACTACCAGACCACAGGGCTTTAACTACTTGATTATCTTGTCTATAGTTACCTTAAGTCTCTAGGATATACATCTATAACTACCAGACCACAGGGCTTTAACTACTTGATTATCTTGTCTATAGTTCCTTAAAGTCTCTAGGAGATATACATCTATAACTACCAGACCACCGGGCTTTAACTACTTGATTATCTTGTCTATAGTTACTTAAAGTCTAGGAGATATACATCTATAACTACCAGACCACAGGGCTTTAACTACTTGATTATCTTGTCTATAGTTACCTTAAAGTCTCTAGGAGATATACATCTATAACTACCAGACCACAGTGGCTTTAACTACTTGATTATCTTGTCTATAGTTACCTTAAAGTCTCTAGGAGATATACATCTATAACTACCAGACACGGGCTTTAACTACTTGATTATCTTGTCTATAGTTACCTTAAAGTCTCTAGGAGATATACATCTATAACTACCAGACCACAGGGCTTTAACTACTTGATTATCTTGTCTATAGTTACCTTAAAGTCTCTAGGAGATATACATCTATAACTACCAGACCACAGGCTTTAACTACTTGATTATCGTTGTCTATAGTTACCTTAAAGTCTCTAGGAGATATACATCTATAACTACCAGACCACAGGCTTAACTACTTGATTATCTTGTCTATAGTTACCTTAAAGTCTCTAGGAGATATACATCTATAACTACCAGACCACAGGGCTTTAACTACTTGATTATCTTGTCTATAGTTACCTTAAAGTCTCTGGAGATATACATCTATACTACCAGACCACAGGGCTTTTAACTACTTGATTATCTGTCTATAGTTACCTTAAAGTCTCTAGGAATATACATCTATAACTACCAGACCACAGGGCTTTAACTACTTGATTATCGTGTCTATAGTTACCTTAAAGTCTCTAGGAGATATACATCTATAACTACCAGACCACAGGCTTTACTACTTGATTATCGTGTCTATAGTTACCTTAAGTCTCTAGGAGATATACATCTATAACTACCAGACCACAGGGCTTTAACTACTTGATTATCGTGTTCTATAGTTACCTTAAAGTCTCTAGTAGATATACATCTATAACTACCAGACCACAGGGCTTTAACTACTTGATTATCTTGTCTATAGTTACCTTAAAGTCTCTAGGAGTATATACATCTATAACTAACCAGACCACAGAGCTTTAACTACTTGATTATCTTGTCTATAGTTACCTTAAAGTCTCTAGGAGATATACATCTATAACTACCAGACCACAGGGCTTTAACTACTTGATTATCTTGTCTATAGTTACCTTAAAGTCTCTAGGAGTTATACATCTATAACTACCCCACAGAGCTTTAACTACTTGATTATCTGTCTATAGTTTACCTTAAGTCTCTAGGAGTTCTACATCTATAACTACCAGACCACAGGCTTTAACTACTTGATTATCTTCTATAGTTACCTTAAAGTCTCTAGGAGTTATACATCTATAACTACCAGACCACAGGCTTTAACTACTTGATTATCTGTCTATAGTTTACCTAAAGTCTCTAGGAGTTATACATCTATAACTACCAGACCACAGGGCTTTAACTACTTGATTATCTTGTCTATAGTTACCTTAAAGTCTCTAGGAGTTACATCTATAACTACCAGACCACAGGGCTTTAACTACTTGATTATCTTCTATAGTTACCTTAAAGTCTCTAGGAGTTATACATCTATAACTACCAGACCACAGAGCTTTAACTACTTGATTATCTTGTCTATAGTTCCCTTAAAGTCTCTAGAGATATACATCTATAACTACCAGACCACAGAGCTTTACTACTTGATTATCTTGTCTATAGTTACCTTAAGTCTCTAGGAGATATACATCTATAACTACCAGACCACAGAGCTTTACTACTTGATATCTTTGTCTATAGTTACCTTAGTCTCTAGGAGATATACATCTATAACTACCAGACCACAGGCTTTAACTACTTGATTATCTTGTCTATAGTTACCTTAAAGTCTCTAGGAGATATACATCTATAACTACCAGACCACAGGGCTTTAACTACTTGATTATCTTGTCTATAGTTACCTTAAAGTCTCTAGGATATATATCTATAACTACCAGACCACAGGGCTTTAACTACTTGATTATCTTGTCTATAGTTACCTTAAAGTCTCTAGGAGATATACATCTATAACTACCAGACCCAGGGCTTTAATCTACTTGATTATCTTGTCTATAGTTACCTTAAAGTCTCTAGGAGATATACATCTATAACTACCAGACCACAGGGCTTTAACTACTTGATTATCTTGTCTATAGTTACCTTAAAGTCTCTAGGAGATATACATCTATAACTACCAGACCACAGGGCTTTAACTACTTGATTATCTTGTCTATAGTTACCTTAAAGTCTCTAGAGATATACATCTAACTACCAGACCACAAGGGCTTTAACTACTTGATTATCTTGTCTATAGTTACCTTAAGTCTCTAGAGATTACATCTATAACTACAGACCACAGGGCTTTAACTACTTGATTATCTTGTCTATAGTTACCTTAAAGTCTCTAGGAGATATATCTATAACTATCAGACCACAGGGCTTAACTACTTGATTATCTTGTCTATAGTTACCTTAAGTCTCTAGGAGATATATACTATAACTACCAGACCCAGGGCTTTAACTACTTGATTATCTTGTCTATAGTTACCTTAAAGTCTCTAGAGTATTATATCTATAACTATCAGACCACAGGGCTTTAACTACTTGATTATCTTGTCTATAGTTTACCTTAAAGTCTCTAGAGATATATATCTATAACTATCAGACCACAGGGCTTTAACTACTTGATTATCTTGTCTATAGTTACCTTAAGTCTCTAGAGATATATATCTATAACTATCAGACCACAGGGCTTTAACTACTTGATTATCTTGTCTATAGTTACCTTAAAGTCTCTAGGAGATATATATCTATAACTATCAGACCACAGGCTTTAACTACTTGATTATCTTGTCTATAGTTACCTTAAAGTCTCTAGGAGATATATATCTATAACTATCAGACCACAGGCTTTAACTACTTGATTATCTTGTCTATAGTTACCTTAAAGTCTCTAGGAGATATTATCTATAACTATCAGACCACAGGGCTTTAACTACTTGATTATCTTGTCTATAGTTACCTTAAGTCTCTAGGAGATATATATCTATAACTATCAACCACAGGGCTTTAACTACTTGATTATCTTGTCTATAGTTACCTTAAAGTCTCTAGGAGATATATCTATAACTATCATACCACAGGGCTTTAACTACTTGATTATCTTGTCTATAGTTACCTTAAAGTCTCTAGGAGATATTATCTATAACTATCAGACCACAGGGCTTTAACTACTTGATTATCTTGTCTATAGTTACCTTAAAGTCTCTAGGAGATATATCTATAACTATCAGACCACAGGGCTTTAACTACTTGATTATCTTGTCTATAGTTACCTTAAAGTCTCTAGGAGATATATATCTATAACTATCAGACCACAGGGCTTTAACTACTTGATTATCTTGTCTATAGTTACCTTAAAGTCTCTAGGAGATATATATCTATAACTATCAGACCACAGGGCTTTAACTACTTGATTATCTTGTCTATAGTTCCTTAAGTCTCTAGGAGATATAATCTATAACTATCAGACCACAGGGCTTTAACTACTTGATTATCTTGTCTATAGTTACCTTAAAGTCTCTAGGAGATATATATCTATAACTATCAGACCACAGGGCTTTAACTACTTGATTATCTTGTCTATAGTTACCTTAAAGTCTCTAGGAGATATATATTATAACTATCAGACCACAGGCTTTACTACTTGATTATCTTGTCTATAGTTACCTTAAAGTCTCTAGGAGATATATATCTATAACTATCAGACCACAGGCTTTAACTACTTGATTATCTTGTCTATAGTTACCTTAAAGTCTCTAGGAGATATATATCTATAACTATCAGACCACAGGGCTTTACTCTTGAATTATCTTGTCTATAGTTACCTTAAAGTCTCTAGGAGATATATATCTATAACTATCAGACCACAGGGCTTTAACTACTTAATTATCTTGTCTATAGTTACCTTAAAGTCTCTAGGAGATATACATCTATAACTACCAGACCACAGGGCTTTACTACTTGATTATCTTGTCTATAGTTACCTTAAAGTCTCTAGGAGATATACATCTATAACTACCAGACCACAGGGCTTTAACTACTTGATTATCTTGTCTATAGTTACCTTTAAGTCTCTAGGAGATATACATCTATAACTACCAGACCACAGGGCTTTAACTACTTGATTATCTTGTCTATAGTTTACCTTAAGTCTCTAGGAGATATACATCTATAACTACCAGACACAGGGCTTTAACTACTTGATTATCTTGTCTATAGTTACCTTAAAGTCTCTAGGAGTATACATCTATAACTACCAGACCACAGGGCTTTAACTACTTGATTTCTTGTCTATAGTTACCTAAAGTCTCTAGGAGTTTACATCTATAACTACCAGACCACAGGGCTTTAACTACTTGATTATCTTGTCTATAGTTACCTTAAAGTCTCTAGGAGATATACATCTCTAACTACCAGACCACAGGGCTTTAACTACTTGATTATCTTGTCATAGTTACCTTAAAGTCTCTAGGAGTATATATTCTATAACTACAGACCACAGGGCTTTAACTACTTGATTATCTTGTCTATAGTTACCTTAAAGTCTCTAGAGATATATATCTATAACTATCAGACCACAGGGCTTTAACTACTTGATTATCTTGTCTATAGTTACCTTAAAGTCTCTAGGAGATATATATCTATAACTATCAGACCACAGGGCTTTAACTACTTGATTATCTTGTCTATAGTTACCTTAAAGTCTCTAGGAGATATACATCTATAACTACCAGACCACAGGGCTTTAACTACTTAATTATCTTGTCTATAGTTACCTTAAGTCTCTAGGAGATATACATCTATAACTACCAGACCACAGGGCTTTAACTACTTGATTATCTTGTCTATAGTTACCTTGAAGTCTCTAGGAGATATACATCTATAACTACCAGACCACAGGGCTTTAACTACTTGATTATCTTGTCTATAGTTACCTTTAAGTCTCTAGGAGATATACATCTATAACTACCAGACCACAGGGCTTTAACTACTTGATTATCTTGTCTATAGTTACCTTAAAGTCTCTAGGAGATATACATCTATAACTACCAGACCACAGGGCTTTAACTACTTGATTATCTTGTCTATAGTTACCTTAAAGTCTCTAGGAGTTATACATCTATAACTACCAGACCACAGGGCTTTAACTACTTGATTATCTTGTCTATAGTTACCTTAAAGTCTCTAGGAGATATACATCTATAACTACCAGACCACAGGGCTTTAACTACTTGATTATCTTGTCTATAGTTACCTTAAAGTCTCTAGGAGATATATATCTATAACTATCAGACCACAGGGCTTTAACTACTTGATTATCTTGTCTATAGTTACCTTAAAGTCTCTAGGAGATATACATCTATAACTACCAGACACAGGGCTTTAACTACTTGATTATCTTGTCTATAGTTACCTTACAGTCTCTAGGATATACATCTATAACTACCAGACCACAGGCTTTAACTACTTGATTATCTTGTCTATAGTTACCTTTAAGTCTCTAGGAGATATACATCTATAACTACCAGACCACAGGGCTTTAACTACTTGATTATCTTGTCTATAGTTACCTTAAGTCTCTAGGAGATATACATCTATAACTACCAGACCACAGGGCTTTAACTACTTGATTATCTTGTCTATAGTTACCTTAAAGTCTCTAGGAGATAACATCTATAACTACCAGACCACAGGGCTTTAACTACTTGATTATCTTGTCTATAGTTACCTTAAAGTCTCTAGGAGTATACATCTATAACTACCAGACCACAGGGCTTTAACTACTTGATTATCTTGTCTATAGTTACCTTAAAGTCTCTAGAGATATACATCTATAACTACCAGACCACAGGGCTTTAACTACTTGATTATCTTGTCTATAGTTACCTTAAAGTCTCTAGGAGATATACATCTATAACTACCAGACCACAGGGCTTTAACTACTTGATTATCTTGTCTATAGTTACCTTAAAGTCTCTAGGAGATATACATCTATAACTACTACCAGACCACAGGGCTTTAACTACTTGATTATCTTGTTATAGTTACCTTAAAGTCTTAGGAGATATACATCTATAACTACCAGAACCAGGGCTTTAACTACTTGATTATCTTGTCTATAGTTACCTTAAAGTCTCTAGGAGATATACATCTATAACTACCAGACCCAGGGCTTTAACTACTTGATTATCTTGTCTATAGTTACCTTAAAGTCTCTAGGAGATATACATCTATAACTACCACCACAGGGCTTTAACCACAACAGCAACTCCTCGGCAACTTCACCATGGCAACCAAGCTTCACTTTCTCTGTGTAGAAAATAATAATGCTCTTAATCAATGAATGAATAAATAAATAACAACAACAACAGTGACAATAATAATAATAACAACAACAATAATAATAATAATAATAAGAAGAAAAAGAAATCTTCGAGCTACTGCTCACTGAGTAAAGCCTGCTTTTAACTTCATTTATTGAGCGTAATTGTAGAAAAAAAAACCCAACTAAGTCAGTAAACAAGACGTATACGTCTGACAGACTTGAAATTGGTACTTGCGGCATGGCACCTCAAACTGAACTCACATACAAAATTACATGATGTAGAAAAACATCGGTTATGAAGTAAGTGATGAACTATAATGTAATGTTGTACAATAATAATAATAATTATTACAATAATGATAACTAGAACGGTCTCTTGAGAGCCAAATACCCTTCGCCTGAAACATTTAATGTTTCCCTGTGACCTTGACCTTTCAAAAATGACCTTGGTTCAAGGTCATGACACACCTTTGGACAGTCATCAATTGTGAGATATGGCCGGGATACAATTTTACATGGACAGATGGATGAACAGACAGATATGGTGATTCCTATATATCCCCCTCAAACTAGTTTGCAGGGGGTATGAAAGGGTATAATAATAATAATACCTGTTTACATCATGTAGATAAGCCTCCATTATAAAGTAAGTGACGAGGGGTGACGTATTGTTGTATTATTATAATACCTGTTTACATCATGTAGGTAAGCCTCCGTTATAAAGTAAGTGACGAGGGGTGACGTATTGTTGTATAATAATAATACCTGTTACAATCATGTAGATAAGCCTCCGTTATAAAGTAAGTGACGAGGGGTGACGTATTGTTGTATAATAATAATACCTGTTTACATCATGTAGGTAAGTCTCCGTTATAAAGTAAGTGACGAGGGGTGACGTATTGTTGTATAATATAATACCTGTTTACATCATGTAGATAAGCCTCCGTTATAAAGTAAGTGACGAGGGGTGACGTATTGTTATATAATAATAATACCTGTTTACATCATGTAGATAAGCCTCCGTTATAAAGTAAGTGACGAGGGGTGACGTATTGTTGTATAATAATAATACCTGTTTACATCATGTAGATAAGCCTCCGTTATAAAGTAAGTGACGAGGGGTGACGTATTGTTGTATAATAATAATACCTGTTTACATCATGTAGGTAAGTCTCCGTTATAAGTAAGTGACGAGGGGTGACGTATTGTTGTATAATAATAATACCTGTTTACATCATGTAGGTAAGCCTCCGTTATAAAGTAAGTGACGAGGGGTGACGTATTGTTGTATAATAATATACCTGTTAACAATCATGTAGATAAGCCTCCGTTATAAAGTAAGTGACGAGGGGTGACGTATTGTTGTATAATAATAATACCTGTTTACATCATGTAGATAAGCCTCCGTTATAAAGTAAGTGACGAGGGGTGACGTATTGTTGTATAATAATAATACCTGTTTACATCATGTAGGTAAGCCTCCGTTATAAAGTAAGTGACGAGGGTGACGTATTGTTGTATAATAATAATACCTGTTTACATCATGTAGGTAAGTCTCCGTTATAAAGTAAGTGACGAGGGGTGACGTATTGTTGTATAATAATAATACCTGTTTACATCATGTAGATAAGCCTCCGTTATAAAGTAAGTGACGAGGGGTGACGTATTGTTGTATAATAATAATACCTGTTTACATCATGTAGATAAGCCTCCGTTATAAAGTAAGTGACGAGGGGTGACGTATTGTTCAAACATTGGATTATTGAATTCATATAACAGGTATTTCCAAGATTTCTTAAACCTGTCAAAGCTCGACCCTAAAATAGACATTAATAAACAAAATGTTACCATGGAAACAAAACAAGTTACTATTTCATATATTCATTTAATATTTTCAAGAAAACCAAAACAGCAAGGGATTTATATCAAAGTTCAATTAAAGTTTAATTATCAATATGTGTAATTCACAGTGTGTGTGTGTGTGTTTTGTGTGTGTGTGACAGAGAAGTTTATGTGTACTTAAAACATTGCCGTACACAGGATTAAGATTCCGGAGACTTTGAGCTTGTTTCTGTGGGGAAGGACGTACTATTACAGGACTCTCTCTCTCTCTCTCTCTGTGTGTTTGACACAGAGAAGTTTATTAATACTTACAACATTGCCGTACACAGCATTGCGATTCTGGAGACTTTGAGCTTGTTTCTGTGGGGGCGGACGTAGTATTACAGTCTCTCTTTCTCTCTCTCTCTCTCTCTCTCTCTCTGTGTGTGTGTGTGTGACAGGGAAGTTTATTAATACTTACAACATTGCCGTACACAGCATTAAGATTCCAGAGACTTTGAGCTTGTTTCTGTGGGGACGGACGTAGTATTAAAGGACTTTCTCTCTCTCTCTCTCTCTCTCTCTTCCTCTCTCTCTCTCTCTGTGTGTGTGTGTGTGTGTGTGTGTGTGTGTGTGTGACACAGAGAAGTTAATTAATACTTACAACATTGCCGTACACAGCATTAAGATTCCGGAGACTTTGAGCTTGTTTCTGTGGGGACGGACGTAGTATTAAAGGACTTTCTCTCTCTCTCTCTCTCTCTCTGTGTGTGTGTGTGTGTGTGTGTGTGTGTGACACAGAGAAGTTTATTAATACTTACAACATTGCCATACACAGCATTAAGATTCCGGAGACTCTGAGCTTGTTTCTGTGGGGACGGACGTAGTATCATAAGATCTTTCCTGAAAATATGTTACAAAATTGGTGACTTGAAACAAAACATATGTACATATTCCCCTAGATTTTTAAAAAATGTAAAATCCCCATAGCAACAGTAAACAACACAGAAATATTCTATGATAGTAGAGGATGTTTATATGTAGATTACTTTTTTATCGTAAGAGATTTATCGACACATAATTTCTAGAGGACTCTTGGTTGTGAATTCATATATCGTGAATTTCCAGAATTGTGAAAATTAAAAAGCCAAATTTAAAAAATGCTAGCAATCAACTATGACCTTGGAACATGTGGAAGTAAAATATAGCAAGACAAAACGTCTTAAAAAAGGGAGATAATTGTCTATTGATTGCAAATTTTAATTTATATGGATTGTGGTGACGAATTTACATATTCACGATTGACACATAGGGGGTCAGCTCATAATATGTTATACTCCCAATTTCAATGTTATCTATAGTAGAAATTTTCCATAGGTTTTGACAAAGTCACCAGTAACTGAGAAATGCTATGTTTTCATTCTTGGTAGCCACAATCGCCATTGGCTACTAATTTCTGAGGAATTCTTTCAAAAAGTAACCTATTTAAGCAATTTGTTGAAAAATACTTGAAAAAGGACTATATTTTCACAAATTTTGGAAATTGGCTACTAATTATTTTAATTTCTGAGGAATTCTTTCAAAAAGTAACCTATTTAAGCAAATTTGTTGAAAAATACTTGAAAAAGGACTATATTTTCACAAATTTTGGAAATTGGCTACTAATTATTTTAATTTCTGAGGAATTCTTTCAAAAAGTAATCTACTTAAGCAAATTTGTTGAAAAATACTTGAAAAAGGACTATATTTTCACAAATTTTGGAAATTGGCTACTATTATTATTTTAATTTCTGAGGAATTCTTTCAAAAAGTAACCTATTTAAGCAAATTTGTTGAAAAATACTTGAAAAAGGACTATATTTTCACAAATTTTGGAAATTGGCTACTAATTATTTTAATTTCTGAGGAATTCTTTCAAAAAGTAACCTATTTAAGCAAATTTGTTGAAAAATACTTGAAAAAGGACTATATTTTCACAAATTTTGGAAATTGGCTACTAATTATTTTAATTTCTGAGGAATTCTTTCAAAAAGTAACCTATTTAAGCAAATTTGTTGAAAAATACTTAAAAAAGGACTATATTTTCACAAATTTTGGAAATTGGCTACTAATTATTTTAATTTCTGAGGAATTCTTTCAAAAAGTAACCTATTTAAGCAAATTTGTTGAAAATACTTGAAAAAGGACTATATTTTCACAATTTTGGAAATTGGCTACTAATTATTTTAATTTCTGAGGAATTCTTTCAAAAATAACCTTTTTAAGCAAATTTGTTGAAAAATACTTGAAAAAGGACTATATTTTCACAAATTTTGGAAATTGGCTACTAATTATTTTAATTTCTGAGGAATTCTTTCAAAAAGTAACCTATTTAAGCAAATTTGTTGAAAAATACTTGAAAAAGGACTATATTTTCACAAATTTTGGAAATTGGCTACTAATTATTTTAATTTCTGAGGAATTCTTTCAAAAGTAACCTATTTAAGCAAATTTGTTGAAAAATACTTGAAAAAGGACTATATTTTCACAAATTTTGGAAATTTGGCTACTAATTATTTTAATTTCTGAGGAATTCTTTCAATAGTAACCTATTAAAGCAAATTTGTTGAAAAATACTTGAAAAACTATATTTTCAAAATTTTGGAAATTTGGCTACTCATTATTTTAAATTTATGGAAACCTAGAAAATGTTTTTTTTTTTTTTCAAATTTATAAGATTTTTCCATGAAAATATGTAAAAATACATTGTACATAACATAACAAGACTGAGGTAACATTTTTAGTTTATATAAAAATTTGGTGGCTATGACAATACAACTGGTGACTTAAAGGTCACCGGTCACCAAAAACCGAATTTTTTTTTGTATTATTTTCCGAAAGATTACATCATAAAAAGTCAATTTAGCCACAAATAACATTTTTTAATCATTTCTATCCTTTTCTACAGCGTAAATTAAAGTCCTGAAACTGTTGAAAAACTGTGTTATCTCCCTTTGGTAGTAAAAGGGCACAAAACCGGAAGTGACGCAGAAGGTGTTATCCCAGCTATTTAGTAAATGAAGCTTGTATAGTGAGCTGCATTTATTACTCAGATTAATCGGAAATAACTTCTATTGTTTTTACATATTTATTTATTTTTTAGCATTGGGTATTTCAGTTGACTTCAGCAGAAAAAAATTAATAAAAAATAAACATAATAATAAGAAATAAATAAGGGAAAAAAAACTATGTGTTTGCTCTAAGTATGATATACTATTTACTAATACTTTTACAAAACATAATTTTACATTTCTTTTGATAATTATTTATTTATTTATTTATTTATTTATTTATTTATCACAACAAATAATAAAAGAATCCCAATTTCCGTTTTTTATTTAAAATTTTGTTCATATTAATTTTCATTAATATTTAATATCATTTTAATCTTTACATATCTCTGAGTTATTTATTTATTTATTTATTTATTTATTTATTTATTTATCACAACAAATAATTAAAGAACCCAAGTTTCCGTTTTTATTTAAAGTAGTGTTCACATTAATTTTCATTAATATTTAATATCATTTTAATTATCTTTACATATCTCTTTGAGTTATTTATTTATTATATTTATTTATTTATTTATTTATTTATTTACATCTATTTATCACAACAAATAATAAAAGAACCCAAATTTCCGTTTTTATTTAAAATATTGTTCACATTAATTTTTATTAAAATTGAATATCATTTTAATTATCTTTACATATCTCTGATTAATTAATTAATTAATAAGTTATTTATTTATTTATTTTTATCTATTTATCCTAAGGAATAATAAAAAGAACCCAATTTTTTGTTTTTTATTTTTAAAAAATCTTTTCTCTCTAGTACAGCCATATTATGACCTCAAATTGATTTTAATTTATATTTGTTTTAGAAAGTGTCCCATTTTTAATTCTTTCAAGTTAGATTAAAATCAATGATTTATTATTATTATTATTATTATTATTATTTTATTATTATTATTTACCCATGTAATTAATCAAAAGAACACGTTTTCGGATAGAATCTAGATCCAAGACCTGCAGTTTTTTGTACAACGAAAATATCAAAATACAGGTTTAAAAAATAACTTCTTATTGTCTCTAAATTAAAATATTTCATCCCAGGATTACTTAAATATGAAAGCAATTTCAATTCAATAGCTTCTTATTCCTTATTTGCAGTAAGTTTAATAATAATAATAATATAATAATAATAATAATAATGGAAATTGAAGTTTACGTCAGTGGGTAATTTAAAAAAAATATTTGTTGATATTTGCCGATGGAGTACTGATCAGAATTCTAATTCTCATTTATTTTCACTGTTTTCATGATGAAATAAAAAAAAATAATAAAAAATTTCATATAATAACTTTATTACGCTTTAATTTTAATGGGATGAAAAGAACTTTGTCAAAATGGATACCAGTGAGATTATGCTCAACTAACTAAGGACTCAAAACTCTAGTGTAACTTTCTTTCTTTTATTCACAATAAATTAATATCATTCAAAGCGTGATTTACACCCCTCAGATACCAGTAATTAAGAGATTATCAATATGCTACAGTCCATTGGGAAACATCCTGTTTAGAAGTAGACATCTACCACCTGTAATCAACAATTTACCTTACAATATGCAACATTAATTGACACGTGTGATTATCTTTATGATATACCCAGTAAATGCTATTTGTCATTTTTGATGGATTCTGAAAATCGAATAAATTAAAGTTAAATGAGATTGGTTAATTTGAAGAGGGCATACAAGACTTTGTTTGAACGTGTGAACTGAATGAATTACGGAATTAAATTATTTTGAAAATTAAAATTGTTTAAAATCTATTTATTTGACTGAATTGATTCATAATAAATTGAATTGTCTTAAATGATTATACCACTCACATTTCCCTGACTTATCTCGCAATTTTAATCTGAATACATTCAAAACAACTAGAAAGCTGCATGAAGGACTTGTGTAAATCTGCTTTAATTTGTTCTGAAATTTGTGGAAAAAACATGTTTATCGGTCATTGTGATTTTATTATCTCCAAACGTCAAAAATATAGCATTTTGACTTGAAATCAAACTTTAAAACCCGTCAAAACGCCACACAAACCCACATGTAATATATAGATACATATATAGGTAATGTGTCTTTCCTCAGCAGCTTAACACCATGTACGTCATCAATTAGGTCGCCGGAAAGTTACGAGCGGTGTCGGAAACTACCGAGTATTAGCAGTTCGTTCAGGTAAGGTTTTAGTGTATTACAGGTAAATCTAAGACATGGGAAACCGTCAGACACATCAATATTGACTATTCTACCCATTGGAATGCAAAATACAAAATTGAAAAATTTGGTGACCGGTGACCTTTAACAATTTACATCATATACTTGATATAGGTAAATATTTCCTCAAGATTTTTCAAAATGTAAAATCCCCATAGCAGCAGCATTTGTCACTGCAAAATTTTCTATAATAATGGAAAATGCACAAGTACAAAGCAATTATCCACTGGTTTGGAAAAAAGTCTAATTTTAAACTTTATTTAAATCAATTAGATTTTTCCATGAAAACTGTCTAAAAACATAGCGAGACTGATGGTAGGTGTGTTACATTTTTGTTTGATTATAAAAATTTGCTTGCTTTGGCAATCCAATTTTCTCGTCACATCTTTAAAACTGTACAAGAGTGATACATACATGTAAATTTAAAAAAGAAGAAAAACATGACTTATAGGAACTGTGAACTGTTAAGGATGACAGAAGGGTTGCTATGGCAATCCAATTTTCTTGTCACAAAATTAAAACTGTACATTTTAATTTTAACCCCCCCCCCCCCCTGGAAAAAAAAATTCATGTGAACTGTAAAACATGTCAAAAGGATTGTATACCAACCTTGGTTCAGGCTTGCTGGATCTGTCAAAAGATGGAGTCGTTTTTTGTGTTATTTTCATTCGTTCATTTTCTTCTTCTTCCACTAACTTTGCGATGTTCGGAGAGGAGTAAGACCGTGATAATCCTTTTTTAGTTTCTTTTGGTTCATCCTTCAGTTTAGCTGTGTATGTTCCTACTTGATGTGCTAAAAATGTTAAACACAAATTGTAGCATTTTGAGTAGATAAGTTAGTAGAGCACAGTGTGGACGGTCCAGGGTTAATCCTTGGTCCAACCCTGCATTTTTTCTCTTTCCTATTATATATACTGTATAACTGTAGAAACTGATAAGGTTTTACATTCAGATTCAGTGTTTGTGTGTTCTTCCTTTCGCCGTTCACAAGCTGGTAGGTAATTCCATTTGTATTTTTAACATGTAGAAAACTTAATGGTGTACTAATTTTTGCAGTTGAGAGTTGATCGTAAAGATCACAAATATTGGTATATCTGGGATACTGTAATTTTGTGTGTATTTATTTTTGTGGTATAGGAAATTTAGACACATCCACGTAGTTGAATTTTCAGGTTTTTTAAATATGCACTATAACACAATAAACATATTATTATTTTCGCTGTGTATTAATTTTCACGCAAAACAAACGACCCGTAAAATAAGCGAGAATGAGTACACCACAAAAATAAATACATTTACAGTGTAACTTGTTATACAGGACATGTACAGACAAAATGAGTAAAATCAAAGACAAACCTGTAAATCTATATTGAGTTCATAATAGTATACTAGGACATTAATCTATGTTTTCATTCCTGGTAGCCAAAATCGCCATTGGCTACTAATTTCTGAGAAATTCTTTCAAAAAGTAATCTATTTTACCAAATTTGTGGAAAAATACTTTAAAAAGGTCTATATTTCCCCAAATTTTGGAAATTTGGCTACTAATTATTTTAAATTTATGGAAACCTAGCTATCATACAGAAGAATTTTAAACCACTAAGCATGGAAGAAAACTAATTTTCTTTACAAATCAATCTTGTAAAATATGACTTAAACAAATCTTTAATTCAAATCAGAAAATAAAATTAATGTTGTTAACTTCAAGAAGCTGTTCTTCTATCCAGAATATGCAAATTTAAAATGGTCACATGATCAGATCTTCCAAGCCTTGTAATTAAATATAATGATACATTTGATAAATACATTGATATAAATACCTGATAAACTAATTTTAACACTTCCGACGGTTCCCATTGTGTGGTGCCAGCTTTGTGGTTTAAACTACATATGTATATGGTTAATTTGGATAAAAATTGTTTGATCCCAGCCTTATTATTTAAATTCAAATTGAAATAAATACCTGATAAACTAGCTTTAGGGAACACTTCTGGTGGTTCCCATTGTGTGGTGCCAGCTTTGTGGTTTATATAGAAATATCTCCTTGTTGCTGGATCAAGTCTCTTCTCCCAGCCGGTTGGTAAATTTGGTGATGGAATAGCTCGGACTCTTCTCTCCTCTAGAACAAAAGAGTCAATAAACCTTGATCAAGTTACGGAGTAAAGTGATAAGTGAAAAATAAGCTTTGTAGTAAGTACAACAAAAATAAAAATATTGATCAAAACCTACATAATCTCCTGTTTGATTGTTTAGATGAAGTTTTAAATATGGTACAAAATGCTCTCTACCACAAGTGACTAGCACTGTATTAAACTACATCAAAATAACATTTTATATGCACACACACACACACACACTAGTTTGTCAAATTTTGATAACTTAAACATTATCATGAGGTCTGAAGTCAAAGTTTCTTTTACTGTCAATTCATTGTACTTATTGAAAACCCAGTCAAGAAGTGATTACAGTAATCATATCGAAACGTTATAGGCAAAATGGCAGAAATTATTAACTTTGCAGTGCTCAGGGCAGTTATGCAGGAAGGGTTTTTTAGCATGCTATGCCTACCACGACATGGGAATCGGCTTTTAAAGTCTCTTCCAAAAGACCTGTTTTATGAAGGATTGTACAATCAGTTTGTTTACTACAATAACAATCTTTAACAAATGTATTTTCAACAATAGAGAGTTCTACCTTAGACAACATGATTAGTCTGCTTAGCAACCATCACTTCCGGTCCACATGTATATACGGCCAAATCTAGTATCAATCAAGTCCTTTCAAGAACTTACCGTTAATCCTGCGTAATTTCTCTTCAGCCTCTTTCTGGGCTTGCTCCGCTCTTAATTTATCAGCCTCCTCTTTTTCTTTTTTCTCTCTCTCTTTCCTTTCAGCTTCCTGTCTTTCTCTCTCTTGCCTCTCCCTAAATTCCTGTTGTCGTTTTTGTTCCAACTCTTGTAATCTGTAATAGAAAACAATGGTATATTACACATGTCTTCAATCTAGGATTTTACAGAAAGGTGCCATTTTCAAAATTTTTGTCTAAAACACCATATCATTAATGTAAAATATGTTCTATATGGTCATTTTGCAAAATAAGAGATCAATGGCTTCATTGCTCCTTCTTGATTAAACACTGATGGGAGTGGGAGAGAGACAGCATTCCTTAGTGGCAGATCACAGTGACATACCCTACAAAGCCAAATTTTGTTCACGTGAATTTAACGTGCATTTCACTTCAAACCTTTCATGTGAAATTAATGTAGATCGAGCTTATACGTGTACGTGAAATTCACATTTATCTCATTTCACATGAACAAAATTTGGCTGTGTAATGTAAGAAAGTATATCAATTCACTTGCCTACATGTAAGAATGGTGGTTTTTCCTGGGAACATTGGTTCACCCCACCATCACAAAACTGACAACATCAATATGAGTAAAAGAATTTTGGCTGAGAGGTAAAACACCAGTACTCCACTACCCTCTACCATCCCAGAGCTGGTCTCCATGTTGTAGTCAAAAACAAACATACCAATCAATGTCCAGACCACAATCCCACAGCAAAGTAAAAACAAACATACCAATCCATGTCAAAACCGATATCCCAAAACAAAGTAAAAACAAACATACCAATCCATGTCAAAACCAATATCCCAAAACAAAGTAAAAACAAACATACCAATCCATGTCAAAACTAATATCCCAAAACAAAGTAAAACAAACATACCAATCCATGTCAAAACCAATATCCCAAAACAAAGTAAAAACAAACATACCAATCCATGTCAAAACTAATATCCCAAAACAAAGTAAAAACAAACATACCAATCCATGTCAAAACCAATATCCCAAAACAAAGTAAAAACAAACATACCAATCCATGTCAAAACTAATATCCCAAAACAAAGTAAAAACAAACATACCAATCCATGTCAAAACCAATATCCCAAAACAAAGTAAAAACAAACTACCAATCCATGTCAAAACTAATATCCCAAAACAAAGTAAAAACAAACATACCAATCCATGTCAAAACCGATATCCCAAAACAAAGTAAAAACAAACATACCAATCCATGTCAAAACCAATATCCCAAAACAAAGTAAAAACAAACATACCAATCCATGTCAAAACTAATATCCCAAAACAAAGTAAAAACAAACATACCTATCCATGTCAAAACCAATATCCCAAAACAAAGTAAAAACAAACATACCAATCCATGTCAAAACTAATATCCCAAAACAAAGTAAAAACAAACATACCAATCCATGTCAAAACTAATATCCCAAAACAAAGTAAAAACTCTGAAGCTGGCAAATTAAGTTAAACACATGAACTTCCACAATGGAAGTGAAGTTGGGTGCCCCGGGTAAAATATCTTAAATGGGGCATAAAAACCATTACTCCTTCTGGGTCGCAATTGACAGATCACAAGCCATGCCCATAATGTTCCGACAAAGGCCTGGCATACTTGAATTACACACAAAAAGAATAAAAACTCTGCCTAAATTGTGCCATTTAATGACGTCACTGACACTAGTATGTCATTAGTTGCCGTGACGCTATTTTAGTACCGTGATGAGGGCCAGTGTCAGAACATAAAAAGCGTTGCCGGCGATACGTCAATTGCAGTCATTATACACAAGTATGGTTATATATATATATATTACCTTTTCTGTTCAGCTTCTTGTTTCTTTTTCAGTTCTAGTTCTTGCTGTTTTATAAATTCCTGTTCTTTTGTTTCCTCTGTTCTATCTCCTGTTTTCTTTTTTGTTCTTCTAACTTTGCTTGTTCTACTTTTCTTTTTCTTGCTCCTTTTGTTTTAGTTCTTCTTGTCTTAATTGTTCCGCTGCTTCCTCTGCAAGTTTGAGTTCTCTTGTTCTTTTTTCTTCTTCTATCCTGGCTCTTTCTCTGGCCTTTTCTAAAGCCTTAAAACATGAACAAAGACATCAGTGACAGACCCAGGATTTTGGAAAGTGAGGGTTCCATGAACAAAGACATCAGTGACAGACCCAGGATTTGGGAAAGTGAGAGTTCCATGAACAAAGACATCAGTGACAGAACCAGGATTTTGGAAAGTGAGAATTCCATGAACAAAGACATCAGTGACAGACCCAGGATTTTGGAAAGTGAGAGTTTCATGAACAAAGACATCAGTGACAGACCCGGGATTTTGGAAAGTGTAAGTTCCATGAACAAAGACATCAGTGACAGACCCAGGATTTCGGAAAGTGAGAGTTCCATGAACAAAGACATCAGTGACAGAACCAGGATTTTGGAAAGTTAGGGTTCCATGAACAAAGACATCAGTGACAGACCCAGGATTTTGGAGACTGAGGGTTCCATGAACAAAGACATCAGTGACAGACCCAGGATTTTGGAAACTGAGGGTTCCATGAACAAAGACATTAGTGACAGACCCAGGATTTTGGAAAGTGAGAGTTTCATGAACAAAGACATCAGTGACAGACCCAGGATTTTGGAAACTGAGGGTTCCATGAACAAAGACATCAGTGACAGACCCAGGATTTTGGAAAGTGAGAGTTTCATGAACAAAGACATCAGTGACAGACCCGGGATTTTGGAAAGTGTAAGTTCCATGAACAAAGACATCAGTGACAGACCCAGGATTTCGGAAAGTGAGAGTTCCATGAACAAAGACATCAGTGACAGAACCAGGATTTTGGAAAGTTAGGGTTCCATGAACAAAGACATCAGTGACAGACCCAGGATTTTGGAGACTGAGGGTTCCATGAACAAAGACATCAGTGACAGACCCAGGATTTTGGAAACTGAGGGTTCCATGAACAAAGACATTAGTGACAGACCCAGGATTTTGGAAACTGAGGGTTCCATGAACAAAGACATCAGTGACAGACCCAGGATTTTGGAAACTGAGGGTTCCATGAACAAAGACATCAGTGACAGGCCCAGGATTTTGGAAACTGAGGGTTCCATGAACAAAGACATCAGTGACAGACCCAGGATTTTGGAAAGTGAGGGTTCCATGAACAAAGACATCAGTGACAGACCCAGGATTTTGGAAAGTGAGGGTTCCATGAACAAAGACATTAGTGACAGACCCAGGGTTTTGGAAACTGAGAGTTCCATGAACAAAGACATCAGTGACAGACCCAGGATTTTGGAAACTGAGGGTTCCATGAACAAAGACATTAGTGACAGACCCAGGGTTTTGGAAACTGAGAGTTCCATGAACAAAGACATCAGTGACAGACCCAGGATTTTGGAAACTGAGAGTTCCATGAACAAAGACATCAGTGACAGACCCAGGATTTTGGAAACTGAGGGTTCCATGAACAAAGACATTAGTGACAGACCCAGGGTTTTGGAAACTGAGAGTTCCATGAACAAAGACATCAGTGACAGACCCAGGATTTTGGAAACTGAGAGTTCCATGAACAAAGACATCAGTGACAGACCCAGAATTTTGGAAAGTGAGAGTTCCATGAACAAAGACATCAGTGACAGACCCAGGATTTTGGAAAGTGAGAATTCCATGAACAAAGACATCAGTGACAGACCCAGGATTTTGGAAAGTGAGAGTTCCATGAACAAAGACATTAGTGACAGACCCAGGATTTTGGAAAGTGTAAGTTCCATGAACAAAGACATCAGTGACAGACCCAGGATTTTGGAAAGTGAGAGTTCCATGAACAAAGACATCAGTGACAGACCCAGGATTTTGGAAACTGAGAGTTCCATGAACAAAGACATCAGTGACAGACCCAGGATTTTGGAAAGTGAGAGTTCCATGAACAAAGACATCAGTGACAGACCCAGGATTTTGGAAAGTGAGGGCTCCATGAACAAAGACATCAGTGACAGATCCAGGATTTTGGAAAGTTCGAGTTCCATGAAAACAGACATCAGTGACAGACCCAGGATTTTGGAAAGTGATGGTTCCATTTTTTTTGTTGATGCGAGGGTCTGGAGGGCATGCTATATCAGAATTTTTTTAAATACATGTATAACATAAAATCCATTTCCTGCAATCTGAACAAGTGATATACACATGTATATATAACATCATGGGCAGAACCTGGGTCCTCCACTGAAGATGCATATATATTTGTCACCCTTCATAGAAAATTTCTTGAACATGAATTGGTTAGCACATTATGATCGGTTTGTCATGCAAAGTTTTGGCATTCGTATTGACTATGAATGTCATTTAAAAACAATTCAATTGTTATACTTTTATTAACAAGAGGCCCAATAGGGCCTGTACCGCTCACCTGGGCCGTTTACAGCACAAAACACAATAAACTACATTTAAGGAGCAATAACTCTGATGTGGATATTAAGATATTTATGAAACTTGCTACTCGCATCTGTGACCTTGACCTTCGAACCAATGACCATAATCTATATATTTAAATGATCATTGCATCAATACCAACAATATTCCAATATACATGCCTATACAAAAAGTTCATAGTTTTCAAGATAATGAACCTTTTTGGTATTCTTTTGCAACCGTGACCTTGACCTTTTGACCCATGACCTTTTTCTATACATCAAAATGATTGTTGTATCAATACCTACAACATTCTAATATACATGCCTATACAAAAAGTTCATAGTTTTCAAGATAATGAACCATTTCAGTATTCTTTCGCATCTGTGACCTTGACCTTTGAACCAATGACCTGAATCTATATATCAAAATGATCTTTACATCAATACTAACAATATTCCAATATACATGCCTATACAAAAAGTTTATAGTTTTCAAGATAATGAACCATTTTGGTATTGATTTGCTACTGTGACCTTGACCTTTGGACCCATGACCTTTTTCTATACATCAAAATGATTGTTGTATCAATACCTACAACATTCTCATATATATTCTTATACAAAAAGTTCATAGTTTTCAAGATAATGAACAATTTAAGTTTTCTTTCGCATCTGTGACCTTGACCTTTAAACCAATGACCTTAATCTATATACCAAAATGATCGTTACATTAAAACCAACAACATTCCAATATACATGCCTATACAAAAGTTTATAGTTTTCGAGATAATTAATGATTTTGGTATTGTTTTGCTACTGTGACCTTGACCTTTGGACCCATGACCTTTTTCTATACATCAAAATGATCGTTGTATCAATACCTACAACATTCTATTATACATGCCTATACAAAAAGTTTATAGTTTTCAAGATAATGGACCATTTCCGTATTCTTTCGCATCTGTGACCTTGACCTTTGAACCAATGACCTTAATCTATATATCAAAATGATCGTTACATCAATACCAACAATATTCCAATATACATGCCTATACAAAAAGTTTATAGTTTTCGAGATAATTAATGATTTTGGTATTGTTTTGCTACTGTGACCTTGACCTTTGGACCCATGACCTTTTTCTATACATCAAAATGATCGTTGTATCAATACCTACAACATTCTAATATACATGCCTATACAAAAAGTTTATAGTTTTCAAGATAATGAACCATTTCCGTATTCTTTCGCATCTGTGACCTTGACCTTTGAACCAATGACCTTAATCTATATATCAAAATGATCGTTACATCAATACCAACAATATTCCAATATACATGCCTATACAAAAAGTTTATAGTTTTCGAGATAATAAATAATATTAGAAAAGTAAAAATTAGGTCATGACCTTCATAATTGACCTTGACACCGTTTTGAAGGTAATTACAAGAATATGTCAAAACTGAAAACCCCATGTCATTATTTGGTCATATAGTCAAGTTATAACAATTTAAAAATATTTTACGATTTTTGCAAAATTAAACGCAAAAACGCGTAACCTATTTTTAAACCAAATTTTATGAAATGAACAAACTTAAAGGTTAAGACTATGTAGAATCCAAATATCACATCAGTTTTTGCCTCCAATGAGTGGTTCAACAGAAGAAGATTTTTTTAGGTTTTGTCTTTTTAGTAACAGCGGCCATCTTGGATATTTGATCGCCATGATTTGAACAAACTATAGTTAGACTCTGTCAAGGACCTTCCATGGCAAATTTGGTTTCAGTTGGCCCAGTAGTTTCGGAGGAGAAGATTAAAGTTTACTGACGCACACACGCACACACGCACGGACGCACGCACGCACGCCTCGCCATGCCATAAGCTCACATGGCCTTTGGCTAGGTGAGCTAAAAATTAAAAAAAAAATTCTGGAATTCATTTTTCAGGGTTCAATTTTCGGATTATATTTCCGACCATTTCGACCATGAAATTGAATGTGCAAGAGCCACACGAATGTTTACGACATAAAACGTATCCTACGTGACGTAGTTGTATTATGTCACCAATATCATCTTAGATTTATAGTCCTATAAATGCCAAAAGTCTCAAACTGGAAGATATAGGAAATACGCAAGGCTAATGAAAATATTTTATTTTGTGATGTGGACTAGGACATTCATTTACTCATATGGAATAAAAATAAATCATCTATGGTATATACAGTCCAACCTGTGTTAAAGGCCACCTCTATATAAGGGCCACCTGTCTATAAAGGGCACTTTCAATTCCTCCCAATCCGTTTTACTCTTTATTTAACCTCTATATAAGGGCCACTGTTCAACTGAGCCAGAGGCCACCCTATTTTTGTATAAAATGGCTCATGAACCTGTCTATAAAGGCCACTTTTTATTCATATTTTGGGGACAAATTTTGTTATAGTTTCTAAAAATCTGTGCAAAAATGTTAAGCCATGTAGTTTTTTAAAAATCTTGAAACTAAAATTAGATTTTAAACATTGATTATTTAACTTTAAACCATTGATCATTAAACTCAGTACATGTAACCAAATCTGTATGTTGATAAGAAAAGAATTTTTAAAAAGTATATTTTTTAAAACTTTTTTAAAAACTTTAACAAATTCTTAAGTCATTTATCCTCATGTCAACAAATGAAGCCATAAAGCACTAAGGATAGATTATTACTCATTGTTAATTATGATACATATACTATTTTCTATTGTTTTCATTACTGGCTCCTACCTATTAAAGAAGACACTACTCCTACCTATTAAAGAAGACATGTCTTTATTTAAGATATGTGTATATACTTGGTGATTTTTAAGTTGTTTTTTTTCAAAGATCGATAAATACATGTAGTGTGGTCAGAAGATTTTTCTTTAATTGTTTTTAAAGAAATTATTCTGTTAAAATTAGCTAATGCCTTTTTTGTAACAGAAATTTTAACAAATAAAATAAATAAATTAGAACTGCTCACTATTTTTCCAACTAATATTTATATTGATGTCATAACTGGATTTACAAACCTCTATATAAAGGCCACCTGTCCATAAGGGCCACTTTTGCAACTTCCCCCGAGTGGCCCTTATAGACAGGTTAGACTGTATCACCACAGTCATTACCTCTCTCTCAGCTCTATCTCTGTTCATCATTACTAATTCATCTTGCTTGTCTTTTTCATCCTTCATTTTTCTTTCTATCCTTAATCTCTCCACTTCATCTTGTCTTTGTCTCTCCTTCTCTGCTACGATCCTCAACTCTTTTTTTCTGAAAAGATATAGACACTGTATGAAAAGAAACATCAGTGAGGAGTTGAGTTGAGTAATGGTGTTTAACGTTCCAGTCAAGAATATTTTACATATTTTGTACACAGAGTCTAAAATTCAACAGGTCTATCACATCCCTCTTTATTGAAAATGTACTTCATGTCAGACACTATGGAATCTAAAATGATAGATACTACATGTAGGTCTCTCTCTCTCTCTCTCTCTCTCAAATTGAATATTGTGACAATTTGATGCTACAGTTATGTGGTTTTCTAGTCTCTGGACTCTCTGGTTCCTCCCTGTGAATGACTCGATAAACAGTGAATGGGGATGCATAAAGGCAGGGCACAGACAAACAAAATGTAAATGACAGAATAGAGAGAAAATTGTACCTTCTATAAACAGTGAGTGGGAATGCCTGCCTAAAGACAGGGGACAGACGAACGAAAAGTATTTGTAAATGACAGGATAGAGAGAAAATTCTACCTTCTATAAACAGCGAGTGTGGATGCTTGCCTAAAGACAGACAAACGAAAAGTATTTGTAAATGAAAATTCTACCTTCTATTTTCTTCCAGGACTTTTTCTCTCTCTTCATCCTCATTTTTCTTTATTTCTAGTTGTATTTCATCCTGCAGCCTCTTTTTCATTCTCATCAACTCTGCGACATCTTTAGTTTGTTCTTGTCGTAGTTTATCTAACTTTTCCATTTTCGACTCCTCACTTCGCAATTTTGCAATCCTGGCTTGGTGTTCTCGTGAAATTCTTTCTTTTTCTTTCTGAAAATTCAGTAATTCTTCTTCCTTTTGTTTCCTGATTTTTTCCAGCTCTTCCTTTTCTTTTTCAATGTCATTTGAATATTGTGAAAGCGATGATGACGATGACATATTTTTGGTCATGTGACTGTCACCTGGTGTTACATTAATGATTGACACATTGTTCGTAGCTTTCACTGTATTCACACTTGGGTATAGGGATGTTTTAAGAGAATCTGAAGAGTTCAAGGTCATATCATTTAAAGGTTTTTGTGTTGATGGCTTTGGTTTGCTAGTTCTATCTACTTTAGGTACACTTGTTACACTACCATTCATTGGTCCATATACATTTTTAGAAGAATCTGATTGGCTCATTTCTGACTGGTTACCAATGACATCCTTTGGAGCTGCTTTAGGTGTCGGTGTTAAAATAAACGCCTCATCAAAATCGGGATAATCAAAGTTCACTGAAAATAAATTAACAGATTGTTGTTATATCAACAAGCAAATTCAGTGAATTAGGATCCCCCACCAGCAGGTTCTTCTTTGTGATTTGTACTTATGTTCAAAGGGCCATAACTCCAAGGAAAATGAGGAAACCAACTCGGGTCAATGATATGCACATCTCCTATCTATGTTGATACTTTGCAACAAATTTCGTGAAATAGTGCTACATAGTTTTGGAAATAAGTACCGCCAATAGTTCAGACTGACAGATGGACGGACGGAAACCTGAATTTAATATCCCCCTCTTTCTCTGAAAGGTGGGGGATAAAATCAAACATTCCAATCCATGTCCAAATCATAATCCAGAAGCAAAGCAAAAGGTTTTAAACTGATAAATTAGGTAAGACACATGAACTTTCACCAGGAAAATGAGACAGGGTGTTCTGGAAGGGTAAGCACCTGCTTAGCTAGCTACACCCGCCATGAGTGTAATCAAAATTGAGTGAAAGGAACGTGGAAATATGGGACATCAAATATATTTAGGGCAATCCTGGACACAGAGACATGCTTATCAACAATATTTTGACTTTTTGGGGGCCCTGATACATACAAAATTATCAGAATGTAATTATCCAAGACCAAATTGTTTATTTTTAAGTAACTTTCACATTCTGTCTTCCCAAAATGTGCCTTACCATCTAATAATTTAAAATGTCTGACACCTGTAACTCAGACCGGTTACTTTTCACTCAGACTTGTAAATTTTAAGTCAGACCTTAACTTTTCAGTTGGACCTGTAATTTTTAAGTCGGACCTGTAATTTTTCAGTCAGACCTGTAATTTTTCAGTCAGACATACATGTATAACATTGCAGTCAGACCTGTAAAGTTTAAGTCAGGCCTTAACTTTCCAGTCAGACCTGTAACTTTTCAGTCAGACCTGTAACTTTTCAGTCAGACCTGTATCGGTAACTTTTCAGTCAGACCTGTACCGGTAACTTTTCAGTCAGACCTGCACCGCAGACCTGTACCGGTAACTTTTCAGTCAGACCTGCTCGGCAGACCTGTACCGCAGACCTGTACCGGTAACTTTTCAGTCAGACCTGCACCGCAGACCTGTACCGCAGATCTGTACCGCAGACCTGTACCGGTAACTTTTCAGTCAGACCTGCACCGCAGACCTGTACCGCAGACCTGTACCGGTAACTTTTCAGTCAGACCTGCACCGCAGACCTGTACCGGTAACTTTTCAGTCAGACCTGCACCGCAGACCTGTACCGCAGATCTGTACCGCAGACCTGTACCGGTAACTTTTCAGTCAGACCTGCACCGCAGACCTGTACCGCAGACCTGTACCGGTAACTTTTCAGTCAGACCTGCACCGCAGACCTGTACCGGTAACTTTTCAGTCAGACCTGCACCGCAGACCTGTACCGCAGACCTGTACCGGTAACTTTTCAGTACATGTACTTTCATATGTCCTTTTAGGTAAGAATCAAAAGTTGCAAACCATGTACAGACATAAAAACTGTTTAAGTTAACTACTTACATGAAGGAATGGGAGACGCTGTTTCACCGAAGCTTGGCCGCTCAACATTAGCGTTGGTAGTCAGTTGTGGATAATACAATAACCATTGGTCATACCCACCCTCCAAGATCAACGGCTCACTCTTAATTATCACTGTTGAATCATACTGAAATTTAAAATAAAATTTCAAATTTTCAGATGGGTTCAGTAAATAATTATTTATTTATTTACTGGTACCAGATAGGTCTAACCAGGGCTCAAAGTTACACCTACAATAGGTGCCATGGCAATTAAAAATCTAATTTTGCAACCATTTGTACTATAAGTAACCAATATAAATTGGGTTTTTTGAAATTTCCGTTATCAAAATCTGACTCTGACCTTTTCCGATAATTCTACAAGCCTCAGGTTTCTATGTCTCCAATACAAAACAGGGGTAGATTTAATAAATTTTTTAAAGTCAATGAGTGATTAAACTTCTTTTGCCAATAATCATGATAATATTGCTACTATTTACTTTAAACAAGGCATCTTTCAATGTCCTTAAGGTCGTTCCTATGGTAACATTATCTTGAGTGCTATTCCAGTCCATTAGTACTATATGATCTAAATGTCCTCGCTGTTTCCATAGTGATTTGGATTCCTCTGGCAATGCCTTCTCTATGTAAGTTATAGTTGTTCTAGAATATAAATAAAAAATAAATTGGGTTGTTAATTACCAGTTGATAGAGTGCTCGCTCCATATGTGGGAGGTCATGGGTTCAACCTGGTCTATCCAAGACTTGAAAATAGGTATTGATTATTTTTTCGCTAAGATATGAAAGTCACTGGGTTCTTCTGAAAAGACCTTAAAAACTGATGCCCTGTATCATGACAGGAGTGGCAAGTAAAACAACCTCCCTGCATTTTGCCCCGAGTGCAATGCCTCGTATCAAAGGTAAAAAATTCTGCCACTTCATATATAGCTGTTGATGTCTTGATACAAGTGACTGGGATGTAAAACCCCAAGCTGTTGATGTCTTGATACAAGTGACTGGGATGTAAAACCCCAAGCTGTTGATGTCTTGATACAAGTGACTGGGATGTAAAACCCCAAGCTGTTGATGTCTTGATACAAGTGACTGGGATGTAAAACCCCAAGCTGTTGATGTCTTGATACAAGTGACTGGGATGTAAAACCCCAAGCTGTTGATGTCTTGATACAAGTGACTGGGATGTAAAACCCCAAGCTGTTGATGTCTTGATACAAGTGACTGGGATGTAAAACCCCAAGCTGTTGATGTCTTGATACAAGTGACTGGGATGTAAAACCCCAAGCTGTTGATGTCTTGATACAAGTGACTGGGATGTAAAACCCCAAGCTGTTGATGTCTTGATACAAGTGACTGGGATGTAAAACCCCAAGCTGTTGATGTCTTGATACAAGTGACTGGGATGTAAAACCCCAAGCTGTTGATGTCTTGATACAAGTGACTGGGATGTAAAACTCCAAGCTGTTGATGTCTTGATACAAGTGACTGGGATGTAAAACCCCAAGCTGTTGATGTCTTGATACAAGTGACTGGGATGTAAAACCCCAAGCTGTTGATGTCTTGATACAAGTGACTGGGATGTAAAACCCCAAGCTGTTGATGTCTTGATACAAGTGACTGGGATGTAAAACCCCAAGCTGTTGATGTCTTGATACAAGTGACTGGGATGTAAAACCCCAAGCTGTTGATGTCTTGATACAAGTGACTGGGATGTAAAACCCCAAGCTGTTGATGTCTTGATACAAGTGATTGGGATGTAAAACCCCAAGCTGTTGATGTCTTGATACAAGTGACTGGGATGTAAAACCCCAAGCTGTTGATGTCTTGATACAAGTGACTGGGATGTAAAACCCCAAGCTGTTGATGTCTTGATACAAGTGACTGGGATGTAAAACCCCAAGCTGTTGATGTCTTGATACAAGTGACTGGGATGTAAAACCCCAAGCTGTTGATGTCTTGATACAAGTGACTGGGATGTAAAACCCCAAGCTGTTGATGTCTTGATACAAGTGACTGGGATGTAAAACCCCAAGCTGTTGATGTCTTGATACAAGTGACTGGGATGTAAAACCCCAAGCTGTTGATGTCTTGATACAAGTGACTGGGATGTAAAACCCCAAGCTGTTGATGTCTTGATACAAGTGACTGGGATGTAAAACCCCAAGCTGTTGATGTCTTGATACAAGTGACTGGGATGTAAAACCCCATTAAATCAATCTAAATCCAGACATGATTTTGTTGGAACTCATCAGCAACATGTAACACACAGCACAGCTAGCTAATACTGTTCTTTTTGTTATTATTTACAGGGGTTGAAAATTCTTCAAGCCCGATGCCCGGGGCTAGAAATTTGGCAAGCAGGACTTGGCAAAAAATCTACTGAAAAGACCCAATGAATTTTATTTCCGACTGTCTTGAAAAAATCTTTTAAAACCATCTGTAGTCACATTGCCCTGTTGTTTGTTGTTTACATTCATTCTTGAACATTACAGTGCTTGTAAGAAATGTTAGTCATTAGGTAGGCAGTTCAAGCGTTGAATTGATAAAGAAAAATCTAGATAGTTATAGCACTTGTAATCGCTTCAAATATTCATGTCCGATTGTGTCGCTGTTGAATTTTAATTTCACATCTAACAAGCAGACTGCATCGGGCTCCAGTGGTCAGAAAAGAAAGTCACAACCAAATATGATAAGGACAAGGGTGTCAGATTGTTTCAACAGACATGAATTGACAAATTTCCATGGATCATTTATGATGAGGACAATGCAGACATGTATTGTAAATACTGCCCAAAAAACCTCTAACTGCCGATAGAAATGATGCATATTGATTTGTGTCTTTCTTGGTTTTGCCATAAACTCTGGACTTGATAAAAAAATTTGGGGGCTTTTGATTTTCTGTTTAAAAAAGTCCTGGGCTTTAACTCGTCTGATAAAAATTTCAACCCCTATTATTTAACATTGAAATTCTGTTTTTGTTATGTGTTTATTTGTCAGTTTTAAGGTGTATAAAAATAGGCTCAGCAGACCATAAGATCATATCTAGACATACCTAGATATGTTACTTTGTGATAGAAAAAAAACATAACTTGGTACTCATTTTTGAAAAATCACTAGAACAAATAAGCGGCTCCGATTAGACTAAGAATGAACAAGTTGTTCTATACCTACCCTGCTGGTACAATGTCTGCAGGAACGTTAATACAACAACTGTGTTTGATATGTGACGACTTATACTGATCTGCTGATCTAACATCCATTATAACAATCTCCACACCTTTGTCATTCAGTAATTCATGAAGTTTTGTTGGAGTTATCTCCCCTGTAGACTTTGGTTCCTGACTTCCTATTGGTGAAAAATATGATAACAATAATAAGTATCATGGTCCGCTACTTTTGTTTCAGATTTCATATATTCTGAGGAGGTATAATAAACTTTGGAAAAATAATTTTTTGTTTGTTTTATTATTTAGAAATTTTAAGGGATGCTGTCGTACAAGCCTTATACTTGTGTTATCTAATCTTAAAATCATTGAAAATGTATGTATAAAATGAACCATACGTTAAGTCATATTAATATACATGCATTATGGATGTTTTCAGAGTCAAGAGGGCACTATTCTCCTATACTGTTGTCTGGAGAGGTATCGTGTCCGAGCCGATAGGAGACTGTTCCCGTGAGGTGATAAATACTGATAAATAAAATTAGCCATATACTTAGTCATATCAATATATTATAGATATTTCTAGAGTTCAGAGGGCACTGTTCTCCTATGGTGTTGTCTGGAGTGGTATAGTATCTGAGCTGATCAGAGACTGTTCCCGCAAGAGAGGTTTTAAGTAATCTGTTGCTAAATATTGATAAACAAAATTAGCAATCATCATGACCATATACTAGTGGTGTTCTGATTAATCAAAATAATCAAAGATTGAATGGCTACTTCAACCAACTAAGCAATCGATCATAAAATTGAAAAAATTCAATACAAACAAATATGAATGAAAAAATCCTCACCCAAACACAATTTTTGTAACTGAAGTTTTTGTCCATAACTTATTGCAAATAGCCTATACTGTAAAGGATAATCGGGGGAAATTATCATTTATAGTAACTGAACACATTTCAAAGCCTCCTTCTCATTGGCTGTTGTTCATTTTCCTAGCTAATTAAAAACTGGGTCACTGGAAATGAAACAGCTGATGTAATAATGGCTGATATTAAAAAAAATTTGGATAAAATGCTGATGATCATTTATAACCGATGATTGATCAGTTGCACTGAACCAGATATAAATTATGACATTCCAACCAATTCCCAACACTACTCTCCAATCTACTGACAGTACCTTGGTCATCTTTTTTTGTTTCCATGGTGATGTCATCTTTAGCTTTTACAACGTCGACATCTTTAACGGTAATATCCTCCAGTTTTTTACTGTTGCCGTTAGCGTTGTCTAGCGATGCTAACTTTTCCGCGACTATCTTAGCTTCCATCAAGTCATATCTGTAATAAAGGTATTATATCTGCAATTAATTCTATAAAACTGACCTAGAACTTCAGAACTTTTAGTTACAAACAAGATGTTTAAACATTTCTACTTTAGACTACTGTGACTATGACAAGACCTTAAAACCAATGCCCAAAATCAAGAATGGCTTGGCACTTTAAAGAACCCTCCCTGCATATTGCCTTGACTAAACTGCAAAGGTAGACACCTATATCTGGTTATGTCTCTATTTCAGTGAAATATTCTTAACTGGAACAAAACATCAATCAATCAATCAATCTGTCCAATTATCGACCCATCCACCAACCCACCCATCTCAACCAACCTACCCACTGACCAACCAACCAACACACAACCCACCCATATCAATGATGATTTTGTATTATCATATGACTACAGTACCTGTCTTTGATGTTAGATGATAATTCCTCTGCCTTTGTAATGGCTTTGTGAATATTCTTCTTCCCGATAAGACTGTCATAATAATCCTAGTAAACATAAATAAGATGATTTCTATCTGTAATTTGATTGGATTGCTGGATCATGTGATCAGGGTGGAGAAAACATTGTGTATCTCTCTAAAAAACAACATATCCCTTAACGTTACGATGATATGACATCATCAATAGAGAATTGGTCACAGTGGTCTAGCGTTTGCCTCCGATGAGTTCTGATAGAAGGAAAATCAATGAATCGTAGGACTGATGTTTTATTCTTCCAGGCTGTCTGATTTTTAATATTTTTTTCTGTCAGTTTTTCTTATTACCATGGTTATTTTTTGGTATAATAAACAATTTATTGCCTTTGTTTGAGGGAGATATGACTTGTTGCGGGTAATAGCAATAAATGTATAATATGATACCTGCCTTAAAGATCAGCTCTATATAAGGGCTATATGCTTTTAAAGGCCAGTAAAATTTTATCAAAATGTTTTGATTATTAACTTTTTTCTACCTCCAGAAAACTGTATCTAGCATAAACTGAGACCTCACTTCGAGTATTAACTTTTTTTTTAACAGCTCCAGCATTCAAAAATAAGTTTGATAGTGCCTGTGTGCAGGTGAGCTAAATCTACTAAGAATCCTATCTTACTTTTTGTTTTTTATAATCTGCCGTTTTCTTTATAATTGTGATGACGTTGAAATATTTCATATAGAGTACATAAGCTCTCTCTTCATCTCCCAATAAATCCTGGGCTTCTGCTTCCTTTATCATCTTCTCTGCACTTCTTAACAACCTGGAATCAAAGTACAATAAGTGCTGAAAACAGTGAAATATTTCATACAACATATGGAACGCTAAAGAACCCTGTTGTATAATGACCAACAGTGCAAAGCACCTGCAGTGATACGAGACCTCGTTTATTTTAAGTTCCCATCCGAAAAAACTGTGACTTTCATTTTGTAATGCCTAGTACATAGCGAAAAAAAACAGTCACTACACACTTTCAAGTCTTGGGTCAGACCTGGTCATGGTTAGAACCAACGATCTCCCACTAACGGCGTGAGCACTCTACCAACTGAGCTACCACAGTGGTGCATGATAAAGAACCCTGCTGTATAATGCCATCAGCACAACACACAGCAAAATTTCTGCAACTTTGCCCATAGCTGGTGACATCTCAATATCAGTGAAATATTCTTGACTGGGACATTAAACATCAACTTTCGTTGCTTTGCCGGCTTTATTTCAATAACTAACAATAAATAATATACAGTCAAACCTGTCTATAAAGACCACCAAAGGGAACCAGTATAGTGGCCTTTATGGACAGGTGGCCTTTATATACAGGTTCAAATAATATGTATAAAGAATAATTGGGATACAATTCTACTGGCCTTTATAAGCAGGTGGCCTTTAAGACAGGTTAGACTGTACTTACAGTTTTGGGTTGTTAGTAGATATCTGTTTACTCTGTAAATCAGCAAACTTATTTAACTCCCCAATACTCTTAGCCATATAAATCTCCTTCTTCTGTACCCCAGGCATCTTCTAGTTATGTATGCTGTATCAACCTTCAGGTGTAGTGTTTGTTACACATCTGTAAACGATATTAAATAAAATACCATATAGTAAATAAATAAATAAATATATAAATAAATAAATAAATAAATAAATAAATAAATAAATAAATAAATAAAAGACTGATAATTAAATAAAATACCATATAGTAAATAAATAATTAAATAAATAAATAAATATTAAAATAAATAAAAGACTGATAATAAATAAATAAATAAATAAATAAATAAATAAATAAACAAATAAATAAATAAATAAATAAAGCACTCCAAAAAGTTTGACTTGGGTAGAGCAGATGACACACATTGGTATAATAAATAGATATAAATAAAAGCAATTTTGATGTAGGTGTGGCAGATGATATGCTCAACTGCTGCACCCAAATCTCTTCATAGTTATTAAATATATACAATTATAGCATTTCAGTGAGTGCGATAAAACATCATATTGCACTCATTGAAATGCTGTAATTGTTTTATTACATGTTAACTATCTTAAAATGAGAAGACAAGTGTTATATTTTACTAATAAATATATTTTGCCTTTTATGTTCTGAGACTGGCCGCCATCACGGTACCAGTGCAGCGTCACGGCAACTAATGACATACTAGTGTCTGTGATGTCATTAAATGGTGCAATTCATTCTTTTTGTGTTCAAAGTCCAGTTTCCAACGACGGATTTGATTGGCTTAGTGCAATATGTTCTCAGAGTAAAATCATATCATAATGTAATAATATTTATTGATACATTAAATATATTTAAATCATGTAAAAATTTTATGAGCCAAAAAAATGTCTATTATAGCAGAAATTGTTAAAAAAACAACCCAAAATTCTGAAAAATTTGGCTTCAAGCACACATCTTTTGTGTAGTTTTAGAAGGTTCTGATATTTACGTTTGTCAGTTATAAAATTACATTTCTTTAAACTGAGATGGTAAATTATCATAATTAAAGATGTAAATTTATCTTATCAGCACAGTCTGTAAAAATAGTCACTAATGTTTCTGGTTTTATATGTTTCACAATTATGTATCTGATGTTCTATTTTCCACAGTTGTGAAAAAACCCCCACTTTTTACAGTCATGTTCAATTTTGCCGAACACCCAAATCCTGTCTGTGATATTTTCTTTTACTAAATTTACTTTCGTCTATTTTAACCACAATTCTTTTGCCACCAATGACATGATTATTATCTTACAATGAGTTTCTGTGCATACTTCTCGGTAGTTATTACACCAATCTACGATTGCAGTTACAGAGATATCCAACTCATGACATACAAGTCATATACCCAATAATAAGTTAATAAAATGACTTGTTCAAGTTTTAAATGATGCTGTCAGTTACACTATAAATGCTCTACTGTCATACTGAAATCCAATTTTTTGGTTATTTTAAAAAAAAATCAATATTTTTAATTTTAGACATTTATGCACGAGACAGAGAGGAAGTAATATAAGCACAGGCCATTTTGGGGGGACCGGCATTATAACTTTATTGTGTTGTTAAAAATACTCATGCCCAAAAAGTGTGAGCAATTTCATTTCCATTAAACTTGTAAATAAATATTGTGGCGAGAGGAGAGAGAGAGAAAGCGTGGGTAAATGGGTAAAACTTTTTGATTGTAACCGTTTAAAGTTGTAAAATAGTAATTCATGGTCTCTGGTGAAGCAGCATATAATCAAAGCTGCATACATGCCATATCTCACGCCGTGAGACAAAACCTCACGGATTTTTGTTTATTTTTAAAACTCCCGGCGTTAGATCGATTTCTCACGGGAAATTGCTATGCCTCCCTTAATTTTTTTTAAACAAGCTACGCCAATCAGTTGGGATGATTACTGAATAAACATGTTTGAAGTGTCCAAAGTCGGGTGCAATGTACCGTAGATAATCCCCTAATCGGCAAGTGGACACGCTTTGTTTCCTACATGATGTACTTGGTCATAATTTTAATTTAAGATACACGTGTATGGAGTATCATCTGTGATAGATAAATAAACAATTACACAAATTGTTCTTTCTTTGTGAAAATTCCATTCAGATATCCGGCACCAGAGGCTGAGAGAAACTATCTTTTTTGAACAGGGAATTTTTTGGATGGAAAACGATGTGAATAGCATAAGACAGATGGAAATAATTACCTTTTTATGTATTCCTTATTTAAACGAAGGCTGTATAACGCAATTAAAATCATGATCTCTTTATTTTTCTTCTAAACATACCCAAATTTCATCAAAAAGACTATTTAAGCTGAATGAACTGACCACCAAAAGTCATGCTGTAGCATCCATGTTTAACTCTTAGCCCGATAAAATGGTCGTTAACCAGTCTGCTTTGAATAACATGTATAAAGTATATCAAGGGGAATAATCATGTTTCTACAGAAAGTAAACAAAGCACATGGCAGAATCAGTCGTTTGACAACTGTTTGGTGATTGTTTGGATGAATAAACCTTTTCATTGATAAAATGATTATAGAAAGGAAACATCTGAAAGCAGGATTTGTTGTGTAACTTATTTATTTTTTCAGAAAAAAATGTAAACACATTCTCTCATTGAACAGTTGAATAAAAAAATGAGATCTTATTGTGTCCCATGGATTTTCTAATTTAGTCTTGCTTGTAGCTTAATAATAAAAAGTCTTGAATATGTACTGTGGGTCTCTAATGAATAAATCTTTTCATTGATAAAATGAAAAAAAGAAAGGAAACTTATTTGTAATAAAAATCTACTCTGGTGTTTTATCATTTAATGTTTTGACAAAATGCACATCTTTTAAATATTATATATAATGTAATGAACACTAAATTATTTTTCATGAAAATTTAGATGAAAGATCAAAGTTTGAAAAAGACATTAAGCTATGACAAAATACAATAGCATTTATAGTTGTCAAAAAACCTAAAAATACGCGAAAATTGTCGGCATTACAGGTTTACGTAAAACCTCCCTTATTTTTTTCAAAACTCCCTTAAAATTGCCACCAATCTCACAGTTTGCTCCCATAAAAATATGGCATGTATGCAGCTGTGTGTAACTAGCGACATTTAATACAGAAGCTGGTGTAACTTAAGTGCTACAAAAGTTCAATGTTCATTTTCATATGCAAAGAAATTAAAAACCACATATCACTACAAAGTAACCATCATTTATCAAGCAGTCAAGAATTATGCTTGATTATATCAATATCAGAATTTAATATTCGATATCAAATTAAGCCAGGCTTATGATAGTGATTGGTTAGAGATGAATATAACGACGAATTTGTAACAAATAGATTTAGAGAGCGTGTACATAAAATAAAATAAATTAATATTATTGATCGATGAAAACCACAACCTGGATTTAGTCGCCGACTCTGAGACGGAGGGGAAACAAGGTGAGTAAACGAGAAATAACGACGCCATTTAACAAAAATAATTATCAGCGATTTACCTATTTACTTGGCGATAGTCATGATAAATTTTCTTACTGCGTAAATTTGTAGTAATGTCAGAAAAAATCTGTTTACATTTTCATTCCTATTCTTGAACTTCCGTCATTTTCATCACATATCCCAGAATGCAGTTTCATAAAATTAACGAAAGTATATTACACACAAAAATTAATAATACAATAATGATTCATAATTTTTCTCTCAAAATAATTTAAACTTTATTTTTGAAATATTTGAAATTGCATGGAGGTTTATTTTTAAGTATTGGTATAGGGAAATAATTTCGTTTCGGTTATTTTGTAGAAATCTGTAACATAATTTGAATGCGGAAGTTGTCGTGTCAGGAAGAAAATGCGGTATATCGTGGTTCTAGCCGTTTTTCTGCTTTTTAACTGTGCATGGTCAAAGAAAAGTAAAGACGGTGCTCAGAATGAAGAAAAGGAGAAATGGAAGAAGAAAGACGTCAGAGATTTTACTGATGCCGATGTAGAACGCCTGTACGACCAGTGGGAGGTGTGGCTTCAACTTTCGGTTTCTAGTTTCACTTTACCCCGTAACCCCAAAGCCTGGTAGTTTCGTCGTAAAACCCATTCACATCCGGGTCGTTACTCTCTGGTCAGTTACGTCCTAATACTAGTTCAGTAGATTAGTCCCATTTTATGTATATACACTCCACTTCCATATAAACATGATAATGTTATTTGAATGTTTTGTATTTCATAAAAATATGGGGTTATTATGGTTGTATGGTGTTTTTTCATGTACAAGTTTAACAGTTCTTTTTTTGTGGGTCACAACCAAAATGCACAGGTGTGTCGCACACTGTTAAGGGGGTAGGGGATTTATGTTGCATCTCCCCTTCCCTGAAAAATAGAAAATTAGATTAAAAAAATGGTCCATTGCAGTATGATTTTACAGAGAAATTGATACAGTACACATGCAGTGACTTTTTATTTTTCACTTGTACAGGCACAAAATTAATCCATTATACCCTTAGTCCACCCATGTAATAAACCAAATCCGGGGCAATCATAGGTGGATTTTAGAGGTAATGAATGAACACTGCAAATCCTCAACCTAAGGCCATATGTTGGCCAGTCCCCTGGCTTGATTGGTCAGCAGGTATCCACATGTCAATGTGGGCTATGGGTCAGTTGGCAGGTGTTGTTTATTATTGGTTATTGTGGTTGCTATGGTAAAGTTGTTATGGTTATTATGGTTGCTATGGTAAAGTTGTTAATTATTTTGGTTGCTACGAGTGGTAAAGTTTTGGTATTATGGTTGCTATAGTGAAGTTGTTATGGTTATTATGGTTGCTATGGTGATGTTATTTTTCCTTTCAGGAGGATGAGGAAGAGCTTCCTTATGATGAATTACCAGAATGGAAGAAAGAGCCACCAAAGGTTGATCTGTCACAACTTGACCCTAGCAATCCAGAAAAACTTTTAATGAAATCAAAACAGGGAAGAACTTTAATGATGTTTGCTACCATTGCAGGTAAGATGTCCAAGTTTTTGTCATTGCAGGTAAGATGACTAAGTTTACTTTAATGATGTTTGCTACCATTGCAGGTAAGATGTCTAAGTTTTTGTCATTCATCACCAAGTTTCAAGTTTCTTTATTTTTCATACTGAATTTTATCAATACAGAGAACATATATAATAGGTAAACATAAAACATATACAATATAGTGCACATGCAGGAAATTATTAATTATAACCTTGATAAATTTACACAAGTTATTTAACATAGACAATTGTTAGAAGAAAAAAGATTATAAAACTTAAGAGTATTCGGTTTATTTCTAAAATGAAAAGGAATATAAAGATTTCGTTCTGAAGACAAAGAATTGCATTTCATGATATAATGATATTCATCTCCTAGTTCTTTACCACACAGATTACAGAGTCTCTCATTTCTAGGAACATTTAGCCAGCGGCCCATTTCTATTGGTAATTTGTGATTTGAACATCTATACTTTGTTAAAACAATTTTGTTACATAAAGATAAATTAGATCTTAAGTATTATAGTACAACAAAATCATAATTTATAAAAATTTATATGATATACCTCTAGAAGAGTTATTACAATCGCTATTCCATTTTTGTAAAAACTGGTCGCATAATATCTGTTTAACACTTTTTACTAGCAATGTTCTATTGCAATATGTTTGAGGCAACCATATATTATTTAAACCACACTCATAAAAAATTGTGTGTACTTTTGACATCCATTTTGAATTAAAACCATTCAAAAATTTATTCAATAAAATGTGTATAATATTGTTGTATACTTTGATTCTTTATTATAAATTATTCTTGACCAATAGCTAACAATTCTTGTTTTAACAAATACACTAAGTGGATATCTTCCTAATTCCCTATAAACAATAAAATTTGGTGTTGATTTTTTAACATGTAATACTAACTTATAGAATTTTAAATGAACACTCTCTATAACATCTAAATTACTAGACTCCCATACTTCACATCCATAAAGTAAAATTGGCATAACAATCTTGTCAAACAAATCTAATTGACACTTCACCGAGAGATTTAAAAGCCTTGCCTTTTTTAAAACTGTATACATAGCTTTAGTAGCTCTGTGAGCTAGATATTTCTTTGCAGTTAAAAAAGAACCACTTCTAGAACAAAATATACCCAGATATTTATATTCTTTCACAATTTCTAATGTCATATTATTAAATGTATAAAAATAAATGTTTTGGTTATCTACCCTTTGAAAAAAACAACAACCTTGGCTTTATCAATATTAACAGTTAACTTCCATTTCACCCAGGGGTGAGATATAGTATTAGATTGTTATTTACACCCAGGGGCCAGATAATATATGAGGCGATGTCAAAAAGTTCATAGAACAGGGTATATATTGCCACAACAAACCATACATTTTATTATTATTTTTCAATATAGTCCCTATTACCCCAATGCACTTAGCCCACTTTTCTATCAGACTGTCTATACCTTTGAAATAGAAGTCTTTGGTTTTGGTCCTGAAACCATGCCTCTGTGGCAGCCTTAAGTTCATCATCATCAGGAAATATGATTCCCGTAAATGGGATTTAAAATTTCTAAATAGGAAATAATCACTGGGTGCCAAATCGGGACTGTAGGGTGGGTGATTAAGTTGTTCGAACTTGCATTCACGAATCGCTGCTTGTGCAATCCTTGACTTGTGCACAGGAGCATTGTCGTGAAGAAGCAATATCCCTTGGCTCAACTTCACCCTCCTGTTTAATTTAATAGCAGCTTTCAGCTGCTTCATTAGATCAGCATAGTAAGCCCCAGTGATAGAGATTCCAGCAGGTTTATAATTGATTAACAGAACACCCTTAGAATCCCAAAACACAGTGGCCTTGACTTTGCCAGCTGATGGTTGGGTTTTGAATTTCTTTGGTGGGAGTGGGCCAGGGTGCTTCTATTGCATGGACTCTTTTTTGGTTTCTGGGTCCCAATGATAAATCCATGTTTCATCGCCAGTTACTAAACATAAATGGAAGCTCTCCGGGTTATCATTATAAATGCCAAAAAGCTCCCGACTTGACTGGAGCCTTTGGAAGCGATCCTGCACATCAAGGTTTCTGGGGACCCATCTTGCATATACTTTTGACATCCTAAAATGCTCATGGATAACCGTGTATACACGTCCATGTGAAATGTCACACTCCCTAGCTATGTCCTAATTCGACGATCATTCATGATGAGGGTTTCCACAGACATGACAATTTCCTTTGTGATGGCATCAGCTGGCCGACCTGACCATGGGTCATCCTTCAGTAAGCTGCGCCCATGTTTAAACACAGCTTACCAATTTGCCACTGTGGAATAGGCAGGACCATTGTCACCGTACACTTCGGTCATTCACCAGTGAATTTGTTAGGCATTTGATCCTTCTACTGTGAGGAACTATATTACTGACCTAAACTCAACATTTTGATTTTCCATTATTGCTTGATGGTCACCATCTTTGAATGCTTTTGAGAATTACACCTGGCAGGGTTTGACCCAAGGCTTGAAAATGGGAAGTGACTGTTCTTTTGCCAGGCACTTGGCATTATGAAATGAATGTCATGGTTCTTTCAGATGGGAACTTAAACAAACAAGGTCCCGTGTCATGGTAGGTAAGGAACCATGCTGTATAATGCCATCAGTGCAACACACAGGCAAAGTTTCTGCACCTTTGCCTATAGCTGGCAATATTTTGATTTAACTGAAATATTCTTGACTGGGACATTCAACACCATAACTCAACTCTCAACTCAAAGTTGGATTTTGATGATGAAAATTTTGGTGGCTAAATTGGTGACTAAAAGTAAAAAATGGCTTTTAGTTGCCATGGCACCTGTTTTAGTCACAATATTGAGCCCTGTGAGGTCATCATCAAAGGTCAGTGTCCTAAGTTAATTGTTTGAATTTGCGATATTTTGGCAGAGTAATCATAAACATGGAAGAGTCTATATAATATAAATAGGGATATATAAAGGGGCATTGACAAATGAGTTGGGTTGAGTAATGGTGTTTAACGTCCCAGTCAAGAATATTTCACTTTTATCGAAATGTCACCAGCTATAGGTGAAGGTGCAGAAATTTTGCCTGTGCGTTGCGCTGATGGCATTATACAGCAGGGTTCTTTAGCATGCCAAGCCCACCATGACATGGGACATCGTTTATTTTAAGTTCCCATCCAAAAGAACCATGACTTTCCTTTCGTAATGCCGAGTGCTTGGCGAAAGAACAGTCACTACCCACTTTCAAGTCTTGGGTCAGACCCGGCCGGGGATCGAACCCACGACCTCCCACTTACGGAGCAAGCACTCTACTAACTGAACTACCGCAGTGGTTCATTGACAAATGAACAAATGACAGCATGTACATGTATATATGAATATATTAATATATACCTATTTGTGTAGATAAAACTTTATAAACACTCTGCCAAAATACTGCAGACTGACTATATTTGATGTAATTTCAGGAAATCCTACAGAGAAGGAGACAGAACAGATATCATCAATATGGCACTCCAGTTTATTTAATGCACAATTTGAAATACAAAGGTAAGACTAATAAAATCCCACATCGGTAATAGTGTGCTTTAGCAAGTTCTGAACATTGAAAATATTTACCTGAGTTTGAGTTATGAGGCTTGCCAACTCTATGACCAGAAATGTTCAACCCCAAGGATGAGATTTCCCTATCCTACATGGAAAAACTCATAATGGATTATTTTTCTTCCATTTTGGGTTCAAATGTGATCTACAAAGACACAGATGCCATGTTTGTACAATGTAACTTTGTTATTCAGTGATTACATCAAAAAAAATATGACCATTGGAAAGAATGTACCTGATTTTGGTTTATACAGAGTATAAACTAGAAAACAAAGTTATCCATTTTAAAATCCCAGAATTAAGATTTGAAACGCACTAAAAATTTCTAAATTTTGAAGACTTGGGAGTCATTTTCCCTCAAGATGATGGCATGTTCTCCACATAATGATATCATGTAATTGTGATGATTATGATGTCACTAAAAGTCACATGGTCATGTCTCAAATGGGCAGATATGGAAGAAAGAGATATTTCCAACAAGGATGGATATTTTCCTGTTCAGATTGTGCTTTAACGAGTTATAATGATCATCCAAGTTTAAGAGGTACCGTTTGAGATATCTCTCTCTTACACTGTTACTGGTGTAGGATTTTTTTTTACACATTTGCAACATCAAAATGAATACAGTAACACCTCGATTCATGGCCACCATTTTTTCCGTCAAATTTTGGCGTTATAAAGGGGTTTGGCGATAAATTGAGGGAGGCTCATAATGGAAAACATAAACAAAATGGATTTTGAGACTTCAAAATGGTGTGGTGATAAGCGAGGTGGCAAAGTTATCGAGGGACATTATAACAAGGTTTTACTTTACTGTGGCGATAAGCGAGGTGGCAAAATTATCGAGGGGCATTATAACGAGGTTTTACTTTACTGTGGCGATAATCGAGGTGGCAAAGTTATCGAGGGGCATTATAACGAGGTTTTACTTTACTATGGTGATAAGCGAGATGGCAAAGTTATCGAGGGGCATTATAACGAGGTTTTACTTTACTGTGGCGATAAGCGAGGTGGCAAAGTTATCGAGGGGCATTATAATGAGGTTTTACTTTACTGTGGCGATAAGCGAGGTGGCAAAGTTATCGAGGGGCATTATAACAAGGTTTTACTGTGGCGATAACGAGGTGGCAAAGTTATCGAGGGGTATTATAACGAGGTTTTACTTTACTGTGGCGATAAGCGAGGTGGCAAAGTTATCGAGGGGCATTATAACGAGGTTTTACTTTACTGTGGCGATAAGCGAGGTGACAAAGTTATCAAGGGGCATTATAACGAGGTTTTACTTTACTGTGGCGATAAGCGAGGGATGGCAAAGTTATTGAGGGGCATTATAACGAGGTTTTACTTTACTGTGGCGATAACGAGGTGGCAAAGTTATCGAGGGGCATTAGAACAAGGTTTTACTTTACTGTGGCGATAAGCGAGGTGGCAAAGTTATCGAGGGGCATGATAACGAGGTTTTACTGTGGCGATAAGTGAGGTGGCAAAGTTATCGAGGGGCATTATAACGAGGTTTTAACGTATTTTCATCTAATGTTCAGTTTTCATGCTACCATCACACTACCTCTCATTGTCCTACTTCGAGAAGTTTTGCCAAAGGCTGTAGTTTTCTTTGGTTCCTCCACCAGTCTAGGACGGGATGCCTCAATATAAGTGAAAAAATTTATACAGAAACAAAAACACTGTTACTGTACTCCACTTCACTTCACTCTTAGTAAATTTCTTGCTACAGTCATGTACTGTTCACAAGTTATGATTTTCTTTTTGTTATGTTTTTGGATCTTCTTCCAATTCATGGAACACCTCAAATGTTTTCAAACATAATTTTTAAAACAGTTCTTTCAGCACTTTGATTAATTTGTAGATATGTGGTAGGAACAAATAGAGTTTTATTTATGATGAATGATGGTGCCAGAGCTTGGGAAATAAAAGATTACTTGGTCTCACTAGAAAATTGTGCAGAAGTGACTGTAGAAGGAAAGTCATATCCAGGAAGAGGAGCTCTTATGGAACAACAGAAAAGGGTAATGGAAGACACTTTGTATATTTGGATTGCAAAATTAAAGCCTTATGCATGTATAAGTATAGATGAATCTGTCTGAACGGGACCCTGGTAGTGGTTGAATGGGGCAGAGGTCGGGGTTGGGTGGGGCAGAATCAGGGGTTTGATGGGGCAGAGACGGGGGTTGGGTGGGGCGTTCTATCCAGAGGTGCAGTTAAGTGGATCATCCTTATGCAACAGGTGTGACCAAGTATAGGTAGGACTGGGGAATGAACTCGGGACTTCCTGCCTTGTAGTCGAGTGCTCTACCAACTGAGGTACCAAGGCAGATTCATTCCTCCCATTATTCTTGAGTTTTCCATAACCCAAAAATGAACAAACTTGCCCAAATTCCCTTAGGCAGTCCACCACTTCTGAGGGTGGTTTTGAATTTATTTGGCTTCTTGATAAGAGCTACTGTCATGTTCAAACAATAGAATGTATTTTATTTTGAAGTATTTTTAAATGTTAAACTGTTTTGATTGATGGATACGAACATGTGTGAGCTAGGATGTTAATCCCCCAATTCAACAAAATTGGAGGGGGGTGTGGCAAGAAATAGGTCTCCTCTGTTATTTTTTTTTCCATCTGAAGAGATGATGCTGATTGTGTGTGCAACTGATGATTACGTTTGCTACTGATGATGATGCTGATGATGGTGCTGCTGTTGGTAATAATCTATGCAACTACACTGCTACTTGATGATGATGATGATGGTGATGAAGAGGAGGAGGTGGAGGAGGAGGCAGATGATGATGATGATGGTGATGATGAGAGGAGGAGGTGGAGGAGGAGGAGGCAGATGATGATGATGATGATGATGATGGTGATGATGATGATGATGATGATGATGATGATGAAGAAAACTTGCTCTTGAGTAATTACTAGACTAGCCCTGCTTTCCATCTTGGAATAAAAAAATGAATTGGAGCAGAGGATCAGAATGACTGTATCTTCTTGTTTATTTATAGGCTGAGGAAACTATGAAAAAAGAACAAGAAGAAGGAGAGGAGGAAATCAAAGCTGATGACGACGATGATGATGATAATGTGGCATCAAAGAAAAAAACGAAAACAGAATTATGATGAATGATTCATTTTATGTAGAACTTGTTAGATGAATAGATCATGTGATCGCCGCAGTGACTCTCTCCCCCTTTTCTGAAGCATGTGAAGTAACATAAAGTAGTTTTTTTCCTCATTTCTTCTGCCAAAATATTTTCTACCTGTTTTTTCAAAAACTATTTAACAGGGCCCAGTTGCATAAAGTTAAATTAGAGTTCATCATTAAGTAAAACATAATTATCGTAACACTAAATAATTTGCTAATTATGGTTGAATTAATGACTATTTTATTATGCTTTTTGCAACTGGGTTCAGATATTTATGAAGCGTCACTGGAATATAGAATAAGTGTCATTGACTTTGTACATGTATTTTCATTATGCACATGGTTTAGGACATTCCAGTTGGGGTTCATTTGGGAGACACTTTGGAATTTTTGGAGACACATTTGAAATGGCATACCATTTGAGTTTAAACTTTATGTTAAAAATTGCATGTATAGCCAAACAACATTGACCTGTCTGTTTGACCTTTCATTAAGAAAATTCATACAGGAGAATCACTCCATTATATGTGTAGTGATAGTATTGGTAGTTTCCTATGATGTAGACGAACCAAACACCTGTGTTACCTATACATAAACGCACCAGTCCATGTTTAAATTAAAGGTTAAGCAGACAGGTCAATGTTGTTTGCCTGTATAAAACAACTTGAGATCTTTGGATTCTTCATTCAATTGTTGTATTTTATATTTTTTTCTTACAAAAAATTGTAATTTTTTTAAAAAAAATCGGGAATTTTTTTTAATAAATAGCAAACATTTTATAAAATGCTTGCCATAGAAAAAAGTTATATATGCATTTGTGTTCGAGATATGTATTGTAATTATATGGTCTAGGGGAGGTAATTTACCTGGCCTATCACCCCATGGGTTAGTGAATTGTCTCCCTTAGAAATAATGCCCTGATGTATTGTTATTTTGTTTATTCATACACAATAAATGTTGTTGTTACCCCAGCAGGTGAACCCACAGGCCCCAACCAGCCAAGGATCTGCTTACCTTAATTAAGGTCTTGGACTAAACAAAATTGAAAACTGTAGTAATTGTAATTTTTAAAAATATTTTCTTTAAAATGTAGTTGATATAGGTTTGTTTTTATATAGTAGTCAAGAAAAATTCATTTTTGTAATAATTTCCCAAAAGTTGTGAATTCTGAAAGAATTTCTCCAAAAAGTGGTAAAAACAGTTTATTTTTTAAAGAAAGTGTCAAAAACAGTTAATTTTTTTACCAAAAATTCTAGAATATTAATTTTCCATATGTACATGCATGTATATATATTTAGCTAAACAAATATTTAATTCACTGTATATGTTGATCTTTGTCTTTCATTTTGTGATGTTATATCCAAGTGCCTTAATGTTATAATCAGGAAAACATGGATGGTAGAAATCTCATTCCAATTTCAATTTTAACATCATCATAAAAAAACCCATAAAATGCACTTGTCATTATATAATCATCCGAGAAAAATTGAAAAGAAAATTCTGAATTTTTTATCAGCTTCTGTGTGAATTTAAATGAAATGTAAGTTTTTAGTTATAAAAAATATTTTGCAAAGGAAATTAATATTTTTGGACATGATTATATAAAACAATGCTGCAAAAGGAAGCTCTGAAAATTTTCAGAAATTATTATTATTGTTGTTTATGTTCAATTTTAGACAAAAATATTTCATACCTAAATCATTACTTGAAATATTTTAGTTATGTTACGTTGCAACAAAAATGTCAAAAAACACTAAAGAATATTTTGTGCCATATTTATCAGTCTTCCTACTGTGTAAGTTGATGAAAGGTCAAAGGTCACTGTACAAGGTGGGCGTGTCATGTATGGACAAGTCAATAAAAGGTCAAAGGTCACTGTACAAGGTGGGCGTGTCATGTATGTTGTCTTTTCAATAAGGACACACATATGTACTTATGTTGTCTTTTCAGTAAGGACACACATGTACATAATATTGTCTTTTCAATAAGGACACACATGTACATAATATTGTCTTTTCAATAAGGACACACATGTGTACATAATGTTGTCTTTTCAATAAGGACACATATGTACATAATATTGTCTTTTCAATAAGGACACACATGTACATAATATTGTCTTTTCAATAAGGACACACATATGTACATAATGTTGTCTTTTCAATAAGGACACACATGTACATAATATTGTCTTTTCAATAAGGACACACATGTACATAATGTTGTCTTTTCAATAAGGACACACATATGTACATAATGTTGTCTTTTCAATAAGGACACACATATGTACATAATGTTGTCTTTTCAATAAGGACACACATGTACATAATATTGTCTTTTCAATAAGGACACATGTGTACATAATGTTGTCTTTTCAATAAGGACACACATGTGTACATAATGTTGTCTTTTCAATAAGGACACACATGTGTACATAATGTTGTCTTTTCAATAAGGACACACATGTACATAATATTGTCTTTTCATTAAGGACACACATGTGTACATAATGTTGTCTTTTCAACAAGGACACACATGTGTACATAATGTTGTCTTTTCAACAAGGACACACATGTGTACATAATGTTGTCTTTTCAATAAGGACACACATGTGTACATAATGTTGTCTTTTCAACAAGGACACACATGTGTACATAATGTTGTCTTTTCAACAAGGACACACATGTGTACATAAGAAGCTATTTTGCCCTCATATCTACTTCATTTGAAATTGATAGTTTTAAAAACATACACATACTGTAAACATGGTTATTTTTGCATGGCTGAAATTTTTGCTAATTTTACGACTTGTAACCCTCAACCCTCGCAAATTATGATAAGACCTTGCTATTGACAAAAGAATGGATAAAATTGGAAAAATATTCTCCTTGCAAAATGCCATCAATACAATTCCACAAAAATTTCTACTCGTTAAAAAAACATGTTTATAGTTTATACATGTTCACACACACACACACACACACACACTCTCTCTACCTAGAGGAAATGTTTAGAGTATGATTTAAGTATGTCTGTACATAATTACAGAACATATAATTATTTTTTCATCTTTGTTAGAACATCAAATAAAAGAACATAGTAAACACTGGAACACCAAATAAGAGAACACAGTTATCACTTGGAACATGAGATTGGTGTTCTAGTTGGTGTTCCAAAATCACAAAGTGTTCTTCTTTAAGACATTATTTGACAGGATTATCATTGTAACACCAAGCAAGAGAACACAGTTATCATTAGAACACTAAACACGATGTAGGTGTTCTAGTTGGTGTTTCAAAACCACTCTGTTCTACTTTAGGACATCATTTGACAGAATTATCACAGGAACGTGATGCTTTTGATCTTGTTGGTGGTGTTATCATTGGAACACTACACACAATGCTGGTGTTCTATATGGTGTTCCAAAATCACAAAGTGTTCTTCTATAGGACATTATTTGACACAATTATCATTGTAACACCAAGCAGGAGACCACAGTTATCATTGGAACACTAAACACAATGCTGGTGTTCTATTTGGTGTTCCAAAATCACAAAGTGTTCTACTTTAGGACATCATTTGACAGAATTATCACAGGAACATGATGCTTTTGATCTTGTTGGTGGTGTTATCATTGGAACACTACACACAATGCTGGTGTTCTATTTGGTGTTCCAAAATCACAAAGTGTTCTTCTATAGGACATTATTTGACACAATTATCATTGTAACACCACTCAGGAGACCACAGTTATCATTGGAACATGATGCTTTTGTTCTAGTAGGTCTTCTTATATCACTGGAACACTAAACAAAGAGAACGCAATTATCACTGGAACATTAGGCTAGTGTTCTAATTGGTGTTCCAAAATCACTCATTGTTCTTACTTGAAGATATTATTTGAATCGGCTATTTACTAGTTGTTACATTTACTTTTCATTGTAGTTTACCAGTGTTATATATATTTCTGATACTATTTATACATATTTTGTAATATTTCAATGTTTCTAAGATCTTTCACGTAATGTTTATTGTACTACAGTAGACTCTGTTATAAGGGACACCTGTGGAAAACTAATTTGACCAATATTTGTCAACCTTGACCCAATAATTGTCAAATCTTGATTGTGTGCCTTGACCCAATTATTGTCAGTCGTGACTGAATAATTGTCTTAACCAAAAAAATGTATGAAATATTGATGTGTAGTGGAACCAGGAACTTTCTAAAGGTGGGGGGTTACTTTTGTTTGTTGAAGTCCAGTTCGGGGGTGTGGATGGGGGTGGGGGTTGGCTCTTGAGAAAAACTAGTGTCACACTGATAGAGAACAACATTCAACCAACCTACCAAACAACCAACAATAACCACGGTAACCAAACCAATCTGATGCAACCAGCCAAACTGACTAACAAATCATTAACTAACCAAATTTCTTTATTGGTTGACTACAGGCAGGTTTGAGTGTTTGTATGTTTATTTTAGAGTGTCCTTTATACACAGGTTCTACTGTAATAATGTAGGGTGATATGATATTCATATTTTGTTACTTATATAAACTTCTAATAAAATTACTTTCTAAAAGATTTATATATTTGAGGTTACTATTATACAATTATTGCCTTTGTTTGAGGAAGATATGAACATTTGTTCACCCACAACAAGTCGGCCGAGTGAAATGTGACTTGTTAAGGGTGAACAAATGTTCATATCTTCCTCAAACAAAGGCAATAAGTTGTTTATTATACTTAAAGATAACCATGGTAATAAGAAAGACAGAAAGAAAGAAAAATATTTAAAAAAAGACAGCCTGGAAGGTTAAAACATCAGTCCTTCATTTATTTTTCTCCTATCGGAACTCATCTGGCCAAATGCTAAAACGTCGTGACCGATTTTCCATTGATGACATCATATTATTGTGATGCCATGGAGTGTTCCGAAAGGATGGGATATGATGTTTTCAGAGGGATACACAATGTTTTCTCCACCCTTGTCATATGATACAAGGATCCAATCAAATTAAAGATTGTATCATATTTTTCTAATGAGGTATAATAAAATCCTTTATGTCTATGTATCGAAAATAATCCCAGATATATTTGACGTTGCATAGTTCCGTGTTCATTTCACACAATTTTGATTACACACGTGGCGGATGTAGCTAGCTAAACAGGAAATGCTTACCCTTCCAGAGCACCCGGTCTCACTCTCCTGTTGGAAGTTCACATGTCTAACCTTACTTGTCAGTTCCAAAGTTTTTACTTTGCTTCTGGATTGTGATTCGGACATGGATTGGTATGTTTGTTTTTATTTTGCTTCTGGATTGTGATTCGGACATGGATTGGTATGTTTGTTTTTATTTTGCTTCTGGATTGTGATTCGGACATGGATTGGTATGTTTGTTTTTATTTTGCTTCTGGATTGTGATTCGGACATGGATTGGTATGTTTGTTTTTATTTTGCTTCTGGATTGTGATTCGGACATAGATTAGTATGTTTGTTTTTTTATTATGATTATCCTAGATATATTTGACATCTGATAAATCCATGTTCCTTTTTATTCTCAATTTTAATTATACAGGTGTAACTAGCTTAACGGGAGGTGCTTACCCTTCTGGAGCACCTGACCTCACTTACACAGTGCAAGTTTATGTGTTAACTTTTGTCAGCATAAACCAAATATCTCGTATCTCTATATATCTGACCAAGACTTGAAAATTGGTAGTGCCTGTCTTTTGCAAAGCAGTCCGTATTTAGAAATGAAAGTCACTGGGTCCTTCGGAAGAGACCTCAAAAACCCATTCCCTATGTCATGACAGGCGTGGCATGTTAAAGAACCCTCCCTGCACAATGCCCCCAGGACACTGCAAATGTCAAAGTTTCTACCACAATTCACCTATAGCTGGTGTCATATCGATATGAGTGAAATATTCTTGACTGGGACATAAAACCACAATCAATCAATCAATGGATCAATCACTCATTCATTCATTCATTCATTCATTCATTCATAAATACATGTAGACAGATTTGACTGTATATATGTTATTTTTGTTCTTCCGTCCTAAAACCTGTCCCATCCATATCTTCCAGGTCTATGGATGGGATTTTGATCAAACTTGGAATAAATGTAAACCAACATGAGGCAATGTGTCTCATACCAAATTGAGGTGATTAAGTCAAGGGGTCAAGATCAGGGATAAAATGTAAAGCAACATGATGTCAAGTAATATGAGGGGATGTGTAGCAAATCTAGATGCATTGGTCAAAGGTTAAGATCAAAGGGTCAAATAAAAAACATGGGACATTGTGTAGCATACCAAATATAGGTGCATAGGTCAAAAGTCAAATGGTCAAATAAAAAAGTGTAGCATACCAAATCTAGATGCATAGGTCAAAGGTCAAGATGAAAGGGTCAAATAAAAAAGAACATGGGACAATGTGTAGCATACCAAATATAGGTGCATAGGTCAAAGGTCAAGATCAAAGGGTCAAATAAAAAAGAAAATGGGACAATGTGTAGCATACTAAATCTAGGTTTAAAGGTCAAAGATCCAAGGGTCAAATAAAAAAGAACATGGGACAATGTGTAGCATACCAAATCTAGGTTTAAAGGTCAAAGATCCAAGGGTCAAATAAAAAGAACATGAGACAATGTGTAGTATACCAAATCTAGGTGCATAGGTCAAAGGTTAAGACCAATGGGTCAAATAAAAAAGAACATGGGACAATGTGTAGGTACATAGATCAAAGGTCAAGATCAAAGGGTCAAATCTTATAATTTCATCTCGGCAAGGCAATGTTGTGGACGGGGTTTATAACGTTCCTGTAAATTTCCCTTTTTTGTTTAGGAAACTGTTTTACTTAATAAAACGGGTTTGGGTTCATTTGATGTTTCTACTCAAAGTTATCAATAAATGTCCATACTTTTATAAACTTGAAGTTGTGGAAACAGAAGCTTAAATCTGCTTTTGTTTTGTTTAAGTAGCATAAATGATACGCTCTGCTACCAGTTGTGTTACTCTTTAATTGAGAAACTGTGGAGTTTTTATAGAAAATGTCCCAAAAATTGGTAAAACGAACGAAAAAAGGAAAATAGTAAAATTAGGTAAGTATTTGCATGATCATTGCAAAAATAGACAGGCTTATGATGTTTTCTTATATACTACATGTATTTATAGTCGTATCATCCCAAAATTAGGTAAAGAAAAAAATTAATGCGGGAAATTTTGGGCTCCTTAGCAGTATACATCCTTAATATTGTTACATTGGTCTTTCTTTCTAGTCTGTTTCAGTTAAATCAGATTAGCAAAATGTTCATATTTGCACAGAATGCGTTTAACAACAGCCATTTTCGGACAGCGAGGTGACTGACTTTCTCACACTAGGACCTGGCCCGACTGGGATTTGAACACAGTCGGTGATATGCGCTTGATTTAAGCACGAACGTTAGACGACTGTGCCTCCTTGACTCTGACCGTGTGAAAAGAATTAAAAAAAATAATTTGTAAACTCGACACACAAGAAGTTGTCTGTGATTCGAACCTATGCAATGAGATGTGTAGTGACGTGGTAAAGGCACTGTTAGGCAACTCGGGGACCAAGGTCCTTTTCCTTGAGTAAAGAATTTTGTCAGAACTTTGTAGTTTTAATTAACAGTCATACTCGCTTAACTTGTACACTTCAAATTTAAAAAAAAAATTAAAAAAAAATGCGTTTTTTTACAAAAATAATTACTGGATTTGAAAGAAAAGATGTTGTAATGTAAATGTAATGTAATACATAATCTGAAATTTTCTAAACACTAATCTTACAGTTACGGAGATATGACAAATTAGAAAAAAAAATCCTCTTTTTTACAACATTACAAAAAAAAAAAAAAAAAAAAAAAAAAAAAAAAAAAAAAACACAAAAAAACCGTCAAAAATGGGAAAATTAAAGTGAAAATTAAATTATAATGTTAATCCTAAATGTTTTAATAATTTTAATTATTACCATTACATAATTTAAACACTAACTGATTTTTACTCAGGACATGATGTGTTTATAAAACTCATTATCTATGTACAGTCAATCCTCTCTTTAAAGGTCACCCCTGAAGGGAACCAATAAAAGTGGTCTTTATGGGCATGTGGCCTTTAGATACATGTTCAAATAATATGAATAAAGAAGAAATGGGATACAATTTACTGGCCTTTAAAAGCAGGTGATCCTTCTAATTATTACAGGTTGGACTGTCTGTATATAAATACATTGACCGGTTATTTGAAATTAAAGGTTTTTATTGTTTAAGAATAAAAATAAATTTATATGAAATAATACAAAATAAAATAAAATAAAATAAAAATAAAATAAAATAAAATAAAATAAAATAAAATAAAATAAAATAAAAAATAAAATAAAATAAAATAAAATAAAATAAATAAGAAAATAAACATGCTGTAAAACCATTGGCCACATGTGTATATAGGCTATAGCGATTTGTTCTACTTTGAAGCTCTTGTCTTTGAACACACAATTTGTCTTGAAAGTTTAGTAGGGCAGAAAAGCCACACGATCGTTCAAATAGGAAATTTGGCATACACTCTGGGTCGAATTTTCTGAACAAATCTATTAATTTAACCGTATGCAGACAGAAATAAATTTCAGATCTTTTTACCAGTAACATTTTAAAGAATCGCTTAAAATCAAAATTTATAATTTAACTCACACACTCTATGTGATACGCTATAATATACACCGGTATTTTATAAAATGCTTAAAATCACTTCCTCGGGCACCTGTTATTTAATCATGCACAAAATTTTCTTGTCACTTTGGTATGCTAGTAAGTTCGTCGTACTACTCTGCTTATTATTCAACCAAAAACCATTATTTTATGTTAATTCTCTGGTAAAGTATTCTAAAACACTATATGTATATAGTTTATATATTAGTGTTGTGCTATATTTTATTACTTTATGGTATAATGTTATATTATTGTGTTATATTCTATACATTGTATCAATCGCCATATTATGTATAGTTATGTATGGTTTTGAGTGTAATAAAGAACTAGAACTAGTTCAACTGAATTACTTCCCTTGATGCTTTTGTAGCTATAGCTAGAGATTTACCTCCCCTTATTTATCATTTTAAAAATGTTGTCGCTCTTTTATACAATATTTATTTTTTTCTTATAAATTTGCTTTTATAAATTAGTCAAAATAATATCTTAATAAAGTTTAAAATCAAGTTTGTATTGTTTTAAAAATATTATGTTATATTTTGAATATTTTTTAAATAATATAAACTAACACCTTTTAATATTCAGATAAGAATACTATTAAATTGATATGTAACGCCTCGACGGTATTATTTCACTTATAAAATTTGTTTTCAACAGTCTGCACTTGTTGTAGACGTAAAAATTCAATAATATGGGCTGGGACCCTTCTGTAATTCTCTCTTGTTTATTCTTTGATTCAACCCGACTAATGAATGTAAGAGGGAAAATTAATAATTGTTACTAAATGTTAAAGCCTAAACTGAGAATAATTGTGAAGCTACTGAATTTGAATTGTTTAACCCCTTAACCCCCGTAAGCGCCATAGAGCGCCAACCGGATTTTCAGGCAGTGTGTCGTTCATATTTTGTTGTAAAAATCGTTAATTTTGACGGATCGACATAAACTTGGTATCATAGGAAACTACAGAACATTACCTACAAATAATGTTCTTCAGGTTTTTTGATAGAAAGAATACTTTAGTTCGAATTTTTTACTTGAAATTTGTGGAACGGTTTTATTTTTTACGTGATTAAAATTTTGAGTTGATTTTCCTCCGTTTTTTTCTAGAGAAAAAGTAACTCGTTCAAACTTTTGAAATAGTTTATCAATTTCGTTAAAAATCAGATTTTTATAAACAAGGAAAAGGATGTTTGTTTTATGTAAAAAAATCAGTTATAGAGATATAAATAGTATAAAATTTATCACACTGAACAATTACCACTTTTTGTGTTCATAACGTTTCACTTTGACGTTTTTACCTTCATCCGCGAAAAACGTGTATTCTTTTTTATTTTTACACAATGTCGAGTTTGAAGCATTTAAAATTCTACAACAGTCACTATATAATTCACAAAATCTATGCCGTTAGAAAGCTATTTATACACATATAAATATACTTAGACACATATAAAATACTTATACTCTAGACATTATATCAACTTAGCAGTTCGAAATCTTTGAACAACAGGTGCATCCGATGTGAAACTTTCAACCTATTTTTACATGTCAACATCTACAAGGTGCAACTCGATCGATCTTTTGTATCGATGTTTACGGGGACTTTTCAAAATCTATTTTCAATTTCGAATACTTTTTTATTCTCACAATCAAATATTGGATATTGGTGCTTTTAAGAATTTATGTTTGTTATACATGGTTGATTAAAAAAGATCTTGTCAGTTGATTCATCACGTTTTGCATCGAAAGGCAGGTCTGTGTAAACAGCAAGAAGTAAACATCATGGGTCATTGCTAGTTTTTGTTGTTCATTGTGCATCTGTAAGCTATATCAGTATATACAAAAATATTGAGTGAGTTTTGAAGATTTGTGTTAAAATATGCTACATATCTATTTCTTAAAAACTTTTATCATTCGAACTCTTGACATAGATTTATCGTACTCTACACGTCCTGCGCACAAACTTTATCCGTCTAAGAATTGTCTTCTACTACGTCCGTACAGTGTATCTAAAAATATAGGGGCCCGGCGCGGGCTTGCATCGGGTTTTATTTTATATTTAGATCAGTTATTTTTAAAATTTATATTTATATTATTTTTTTGTATTCGTCATGAGTGTAAGTATAATGTAAATAATCTAAATAAATATAAACTGCGAAATGATTGCTGGTCTCGGCAAACTTTTTTATGAACAGAAGTCGAGAAATATACGTGAAGTTAAAAAAAACGATATCTGTGAGGTACAATTTTAAGAACGATTCAGTTCAAAACAAAATAAGTTACTGATCAATAACTCCTGCTAAAGCTAACGGAGAAATAATAATAATAATCAATTATTCAAAATATAAAACATTACAAAAAATGACGGGGTTCTAAAGAAATCCAGTTACAAAGACCGCATGCATCAAGTTTGTTTTGATTGATTTATTTATTTATTTTTCAGCAAAGGTTGCATTGTATTACACTTATTCATGATGATGATGGTACGCTCTTTGCTGTATATAAAGAAAAAAATGTGCTTTTAAAATTCCACAACATATCCAGTATTGTAATATATATTTTTAAAAATCCTTCTTGGAAGATTGAAGGTTATCAAATTGTTCCTTCCACTTCATGTGGAAGTCCCGGTACCTTGAATAGAACTGCACTCTCACAGAACTGCATGAGAAAGTTCGTCAGTTCACAAAGTGATTTCCATGACTATGTGCTTCGGTTTTCTCCACCATACCAGAAAGAAATAACCACCTTGATATAATCTCTCTCTCTCTCTCTCTCTCTCTCTCTCTCTCTCATGCTGCTACGGTAAGTAAAAGTGCAGAGCTAGAATTTCCGAAATGGCTCTATTCTTTAGATTGGGACACAAATAACGAAGTCTTATTCCACAGTAAGAAAAAAAAACTTCCATAAATGCTTTGAAAGTAGAGGAATATAGCAGGTGATGCATCGATATAAGTGAGACAATATGACACAAATGAGTAAACTAGTAGTATAAAAGTGTGTATTGACAATCTGTTACAAAGATCACATAAATTTTGAGGGTATAGTAACCAGTTTTGGCGTATGAAATGCAAATAAGTTTCTCAGTGTTGTTTCTGTCTAATATTGATCACAATATACATGTAATATTGTTCAGCTGACTGAATACTGTCTACTGTCGTTTACTGAGGAACACAAGGATAAACATCTGAAATGCCTGAATTTTGAAGACCGCGACTGTTTGTTGATAAAGAGTTCTATAGTTCTGTTCGCTGATGGTGCGTTAGAAGAATGAACATTCCCTGTAGTCATTGTTTTATAGCTTGTTAGAATTTGTAAGGCTAGATGGTGGTTCCTTGTACTATCGCTTGATGGTATCGGCTGTCCGCTCTGATTAACTATCAATTAATTATTGACAAACATACAAAAAACATTGTCAGAATATTTGTCCTGCCCTTTTTCTAGTGATCTCCAGTCTCGATAGAATCAACCGCTTTTCAAATATCCCCTAAGTTCCATTTGAAACTGTAACGGGTATTTTTCGACATACATTTCAGTCTTGATTCTTATATTATCAGAACGGTAAGATTGTGAATACTGGAGAAAAAAGTGTTTTCACAAACAACCGATTTATGGCCAGTGACCTGGCAACCTAGGATCTGTCTCAGTTGCAATTCAAACCTGTAATGTGCTGTATAAGCCAGGCGCGATAGATGATTCTCTCTTGAAAGATCAGTGTCACTTGTGCTCCTAATGCACCTTCAATTTGTCCTCAAATACAAATGGCAAATAGTGTTCACTTATTCTCTATTACCCGACCTAGTCTAAAAATTCAACCACTGCGGTAGCTCAGTTGGTAGCGTGCTTGCTCCGTAAGTGGGAGGTCGTGGGTTTTATCCCCGGACGGGTCTGACCAAAGGTAAAGATTGTTTTTTTTTTGGCCAAGCACTCGCCCCATTACAAAATGAAAGTCACGATTCTTTTGGATGGGAACTTAAAATAAATGAGGTCCCGTGTCACGGTGGGCTTGGCACGCTAAAGGACCCCGCTATATAATGCCTTCAGCGCAACGCACAGGCAAAATTTCTGCATCTTCATCTATAGTTGGCGAGGTGTCGATATAAGTGAAATATTCTTGACTGGGACGTTAAACATCATTACTCAACTGAACTCGTTAGTCTGAAAATAGGCTGCTACATAACCGTTATTTCGTCAAGCATTCGGTAAATTTAAATGCTAGTAGAATGGCATTCCAATAGAATTTTCAAATAGCGATCTAAACCTTTTTCCCAATTAAGAAATCGGAAAAAACCAGCTGTAGTAATGTGTTTCATGTATTCTGTGTTCATCAAAACTTTTTTATTTCATTATTACTAACTGCAAATATTTCTGTTATTTTTTATGTGCGCATTTTATTTTTGAATATTACAAAAGTACACGTTTTACACACAATTTTTCACCACTACTGTAGCTTAGTCGGTAGAGTACTGGTGTTGTATATGGGAAGTTGGGGTCCGAATATTGACTGGGTCTGACCACTACTTGGAAATACAATAGTGAGTTTATTTTCCTCAAGAACTTGGCATTCAAACCACAGGTTTTCAAGGGAAAAACAATGACCATGTCATGATAAGGAACCTAGCAGATTGCACTGTGCGCTCTGTCGCTTCATCTTTATCCCGATATAAATGAAATATACTTGACTTGAAGGTAAAATCCTAATCAATCAATCAATCAATCAATCAATCAATCAATCAATCAATCAATCAATCAATCAATCAATCAATCAATCAATCAATCAATCAATCAATCAATCAATCAATCAATCAAATTTAAGTCCTAATTCTAGCGAAAATGAGAAAATTTTAAAAACCAGTTCACTCTTATTATAAATATCATTAATACTGATAAAATTCGACAGAACCTACATTCTACCATCTGGAAAAATGTGAGAATAGCAAATTTATACTACTTTTCACCTATATTTCTCAGGTTTTCGAGTTTCCGTTGCCATGGTAACGGATATTTGATTAAATTTATGACAAAATTTAAATCAAGTGAAAATCATCATGTAAGTGTTAACAATATGTATTGCTAACCATTTCGTTTTAAATTGTTGAAAGTAAGAACCCTACATGTACGTTCTCAACATTGAAACTAACAGAATATGGATGTTTTTGTTGAGAATTAAGCATGCTTATTTTAAGTGAAATTTGTCATATTTTAACAATAAATTGTTATTAGATGCTTGAAACTGATTTATTTATAAAAAATTCAGCATATTTTTCACTTGCTGGTATATATAAATAGGCGAAATGCTTTAAGTTTTTAACAGAAATTCCCGCTTTTTGTGTTTTTTAAAGGGATTTCCGGTTTATGTTGCCATAGTAACCGATATTTGTCGAAAATATTTTTTATTCTTATTTAGTATAATCAGGTAAAAATATATTTATGGTTTTACCTTCTAATACATGAAACTCCGTCGATAATTTTAAAAAAAAATGGAGTCGAAACTGCGAACAATTTGGTTGTTCAAATATAAATTTAGCACAAATATATAGTGTTTGTTTTCAGTATTTGGCTGAAAATACACACAATTTGCTGCTTGTATTTTTTAGGAAAACATGAAAAATTGGATAAAATTTTTATACAGCATCTTTGCGTAATATTTAAATTTAATACGGACTCGATTAGATATTTTTCTAATGTGTCAAAATTAGGATATGAGCAATTTATTGAAACAAATGCAAAAATGTGCAAAATATTACTCATTTTCTTGGTAAAATCGATGGTTACGTTGCCATGGTAACTGATATTTAGATTTTATGCACCTATAAGTGAAGTATGGTATATAGGGATACTAAATATATATGGGTTGGTATTTACAACTTTTAGTCTAAATGCCCGAAAAATTGCTTTGAAAACCAGGTACTGGTTTTGTAAAAAGCCACAAAAAATAGCGGGGGTTAAGGGGTTAAAAGGCCTTGAAGAATAACCCATTATCACCAGTGATAAACTTCGTTGACGAAGGAAACCGGTATAGTTGACAAATGGCAATGGCAAATTGTTTACAAAGAAACTGTCAATATATGCCATTTTATTAAAATTATTTTTGAGAGAGTCATTCCTCTAGGTTAATTATATTATGTATAGATTTGTCAGCTCATGCATGCAATATTGTAAACATAATTGTAATATTTTAAATGTTCTCTTTATCGTCAATGTTCAATTATGAGAAATAAAGGATTTGAAATGTGTCCCAGTTGTCCCATAAGAGAAAATTTAAAAAATTTAAAATTAAAAAAAAAAAAAAACTACAACTCAGTATTACCAAATAAAACAAATATTTTAAGAAAAAACTGTTTACGTTATAATTAAACCTGTTTTGATTTCACAGCACTAGACGGCCGTTTCATAGTAAAATTCCTGATCAGTGGTGCTTGGACCAAAACTGTTTTCAGGATGTTGAAAGAAAAACGAACAAACCAATCCGTGTACAAACAAGAGTAAATATTTGAAACTTGACATTAAGTTAAACAAGGGAAGTGAGGCCGGGTGCTCCGGAAGGGTGAGCACATCATGTTTAGCTAGCTACACCCACCACGTGTGAAATCAAAATTGAGAATGAAAAATAGAAGAACCCGAATTAATTTTTACAAAGCCAATGATTTGAACGATTAAGCATAGGTTTAGTTAATACTAATTAACTCTTTTTAATTTTGCAGCACTAGACGACAGTTACGGAATGAAATTTTTCACCTGGTTTCACAATCATTCCTTGAGATTTTACTTAAATCTGGAAAATATAAATAAAATTTTATCATATTAAAATAAAATGTTTAAACCAAACTAAACTAGAATTGTCTCTCGAGAACCAAATACCCCTGCCCCAAACATTTAATGTTTTCCTGCAACCTTGACCTTTACGACCATGATGATCTTAGTTCAAGGTCATGACACACCAGATGATTCATGTGAAGTATTATGAGAGTCGTCCAAAGAAAGCAGTGATGAGATATGGCCCGGGCACTGTTTTACACGGACAGACGGACAGACAGACATGGTGATTCCTGTAAACCACCCTCAAACTAGTCGCGGGGTAGGCGATGGGGTGGGGGTGGGGATATAAATATAGATAGCAATAAGCTTAGAATGATCTTCAAAATGACATTAAAACAGTTAGCGTCACAGAAATAATGAAAAGAGTGCAAAAATGTCTGTAAATTTGTGCAAAATGGCTGACCTATTTGACCATTAAACTGTCTAGAAATGGCGTTTATAGTGCTATAACTTCCATTGTCGTGTAAAGCAAACTGCATAACTCATTTTTTTGAAAATCTAATATTGGTTTTTAAATTCTGAAATAGCTAACCAACTTATTTCAATATCATTTTACTGGATTTTAAGATAGGAAAATTGGTTTCTTTTTACTTTGATATCAAATTAAAACTTACAGCTGCATTAACTGTTGTGCTTTTCACATCAAGCAAACGTTTATAAAAATCAGTATGTACCAGTCCCTGACTTTTGTCTCGTTTAAGCTTGGATAAAGCCGTTACTATCTCCTCTTTGGTTACTTGATTGTCAAGAGATTCAACCACACATTCATTAGTAGAATTGTCCGCAAAATTATCATTTTCCTCCACGTCAGGACAGGGAATATCTATTAAAGTGGTCGTAGAATTTGTCTAAAGTCACACCTCGTCCTTTAGGTTTAGATTTTGAAGAAAGTGCGTAAACTTTTTAGGGTTTATTGCTATTTAAAGTAATACATGTATCTACCATCTTGAATTTCAGGCAACTATATAATCGTTTTAAGCTATTTCCTATCTTTAGTTCTATTTCGCCTAGTGGTATCAGAGAAGATGATTTAAGTTTTAAATAACTCCGCAATGATTAAATTTAAAAAAAAATGGTATACGATTTTTGCATAATGAGGATATCATTAAAATACTTTTTTTCAGAAAACAATTGGCATCCAAGTCTTGTTTTGCTCCTGCCTTGCTTGCCAGTCAAGAATATTTCACTTGTATCAAATCGTCATCAGCTATAGGCGATGTGGCAGAAATGTTTAACTATACAGTGCACTTAGAACAATGTGTAGCAAGAGCAAGCTCTGAACATCGCCGTGAACCTTGAGATGCTTTACATGGAGATCAGCAAGAATGGAGAAAGAAACGTAAATATTTGATATCTGAAATACCCATTTAAATAACAAAAATTGTTTGAATGGAAGATTTTCACGACAATTGTATTGTAATTTAGGGTGTACGAGACAATCGAGATTTCCCTCCATATGGAGCTCACTTCCTGTCGATTTGACCGCTTCAGTGACCTTGAAGAAAGTGGCGCACGCGATACGTAAAATGAAACGTATGGTCAATTATTCTATGACGTCATACCTGTTACCTATCGACGGGGAATTCCCGGCGCTTTGGGTCTGGACATTTCACGTAATAAATATTGGTTGACTATAAAACAGAGTGTAAACTGTATGTATGCATTCACGCCTTACCACGCCTTATTTGTTAAAACGCTAAATTAAAATGGACGTGATTTTGAAATGCGTGACGGTACGCTGATGCAGATACACTTATAAGGCACTGACTGATGGCTGAGCCAGGGGGTTGTTGGGGTGTGTACAACGACTAGATAAGATTTGTTTATGTTATGAAAATAGAAAAAGTCGCATTGGGCAAGATCTGGAAATTACGGTGGGTGTGGCAAGACGGTTACCGACTTAAAACGGTTTCATAAGCTTAGATGTATCTGATAGAGCATTATGATGACGTAGACGTACATACTTATAACGGTCTGGGTAGCTCAGTGGTAGAGCACTCGCCTATAGTGTTGGAGGTCCTGGGTTCGATCCCCAATTTTTTTCTCTTTCCCGTTACACTCAAATCCTGACACAGGGCGTCGTTTAAGATAACATTTCTCGAGCTTTTTAGGTATAACATTTTAGTATAAGTAATACCGATCTGTAACACTATCGCCCTTCGGCACTGGAATCTTCGGCACTGGAATCTTGGCACAGCAATCTTCGGCACTGGAATCTTCGGCACTGCAATCTTCGGCACTGCAATCGTCGGCACTGGAATCTTCGGCACTGCAATCTTCGGCACTGCAATCGTCGGCACTGGAATCTTTGGGACTACAATCTTCGGCACTGCAATCTTCGGCACTGCAATCTTCGGCACTGCAATCGTCGGCACTGGAATCTTTGGCACTGCAATCTGTACTGCTATATCATCACACGAGAAGAACATAAGATGAAGACCCTTCTTTGTGCTTATGCTTTGCAACTACAGACCTTCTACTCTATTTAGGTAGTCATATTTTGTTTCCAATTTTCCTACTGGTTCGCAATTATGAACCTTTGTTTCTTCATCAGTAACAATGTTTGCAAATTGTCTTTAATTGAATAAGGGAAACATTTTAAGCAATTGCTTAGCGGTTTGTACTTGTACCCGTTTTTGGCCATCTGTCAATATTTGCAGAAATCTTTCGTACTTTCAAAATTCATTTCAAAATGAAAAACACTCACAATAGCTTTGGCAACATCACGAATCGTGTATCTGCCATGCCATCATTTTCAATTATTTCCCTGACTTTTGAGACATTTGCGTTGCCTGTTATGGTCAATGGTCGGCCAGGTTTTGCTGCATCTTTGACGAACTCTGTAGCTCACCCAGTCAATACGCCGCATACAAGCGTAACACCCCCGATCACATTATACCGACACCGGGTGAACCAATGGCAAGGAAAATTGACTTTGCCACAGGTGGTCTGAGCGGGACTCTAACTCATAGCGATGAGAGACCCTGGATCAGTAGACTGGCGTCTTATCCATTAGACGACCGCAGCCTCGGAATGTCATGAGTGGTTAGATGTATTTTTCTTACAAAGTGAAATAATTTGTCTTATTCTGGACAAATGTCTGTAATGTTGTATTTGCCTTTAATGGTGAAAGTTTAAGTATATGATAAACGGAATAAAACATGGTGAAATCCATATCATATGTCATATCAGACCTCGGTCATATGGATTCAACCCTATAGTATCCCGTAGTTATTACATAATGGTGTCGCCTCGGTCAATATTTATTTTTACGGTGAATATCACACCATATACAACCACTAAAAAGTCCATAACTGTTTTATTATATAATATATCCACTGTGGCACTTCGATTGACAATGTTTTCTCAAACCTGTGACCAGACAATCTAACCTATTTTACCGATGTTAGATTTCCCTGTCTCGCCCTGGTTGGGACAGATCACACGAAAAATACCCCGCATTAATTAGATCTCTCTGAGTTTTCAAATCTGATTCTATGAAGAAAAAATAATAAATGGCATTTTGAATGACAAACAATAAATTGATGATGCCATAACGTCAACGTTCTTTGAAAAAAAAAAAAAAAAAAAAAAAAAAAAAAAAAAACCAGGCATCCCGGATGAGACACAATCACTTGCGCACACCTAATTGATGACGTTATAATCATTTTACGCGATAACGTCAACAAAAATCGATGATGTACACCGAATTTGATATTCACCGGATTTTTCAGAAATCCGTGGTATATCATGTGAGATTCAATGGTCATGTGTTACCATCTTAGCCAATAATAAAGATGGAATTTATTAATTATATAGTAAAATTAAATATAATATGAGCTTGTTTTGATATGCTTACACATTGTATATTACGTTTTTGTTTGTCATTATTTTACAATAGAACAAAATGGGGTCCTCTGTGGTTTTGTTTGATTACGCATCATACTGTAAACGTATTTAATTTCGCTTGTATTAATTTTGGCGGTGAAGAAAATTTTGACATTTCCGCGTAGCTAAGTTTTCGCGGGTTTGAAATATCCACTATAACACAATAAGCATAATATAATTTTCCCGAGGTTTTAATTTTCGCGCGAAACAAACGACCGCGAAATAGGCGAAAATCAGTACTCCGCGAAAATAAATACGTTTACAGTATGTCAAAAATACTTGTTGAACACCATATCAAATGTCATATCTGAGTGACACCCCTATATCAGACCGAGAGGGGTTTATTTTATTACCTTGAAACTTTAACCATTTAAAAGAAATACAAAAACACGTGAGTCCAGTATATGACACAAAGTTGGCGATAATTTCACCCACGACATTCCCATAACATTTTTGCCAAAAGAACCTTTGTAAGTCATAAGGAAACCGTGGAATGCTTTTCTAAATTATACGCTATGGTAGAGTTTGTTTCCACTAATTTGACTTTGTTCAACAAAGAGGACTGCTTGCAAATAAATTCTTGATTCAGGGATATTGCAAGCCTAGTCTTATCAAGGCCCTCAAGTTTTATGACCGTCATCACAGTATTGTTGATAATTCTGATGCCTCTGTATCCAGGATTACCCTGGATAATATGACCTCCAACAGTTATAAAATATGTTTATTTCACACCATTTCGATAACACACGTGGCGGATGTAGCTAGGTAAACAGGGTGTGCTTACCCTTCCAGACCAACGGGCCTCACTTTCCTGTTGGAAGTTCATGTATCTAAACTGACTTGTCATTCCAAAGTTTTTCCTTTGCTTCTGGATTGTGATTCGGACATGAATTAGTATGTTTGTTTTTTATCATGACCCTGGAGTACTTGTGTTAGAATAAAAATTTATTTTTGATTTTTATAATGTTAATAATGGTTATGATATTTTGATTTTAATATGGATCTTTTTAATTATATTCACTTTATTCAATGTTTTGTTTCAGATCTAAGAAGTTATGTTAAACATTCCTGAAAAGTGAAATTGTAATATTTTCAGGGAAAACTTTACGAGGGATTAAAGGCGAAAAGAAACTTAGAAACTATGTCGGAGAGCAAAACATGCAAGATGAAAAGGGGATTGCCTGTTTTACCAGATACGCAAAATGCATCGATTGTTCTTAACAAGTGTTCACAACTGATATTGGATATAGCCCCCCATGCTGTTGAGAAAATTTTCTTTCAGATATACAAAGATGCAACAGAGACATATCGACGTCACCGTATCGTATGTAACCTATTTACGTCCGGCATTGCACTAATTTACTCAATGTTATATGAAAATCGAAAAATTTTGTACCATGTTGTGATGTACCTTTTATTAAACATGTTTTAATTTTGCAGCACTATACAACATTTTCGGAATACAAATTCCTTATCAGTAGTGTTCCAAACAAAATTCAAATATTTTCAAGGTGCTAAGATAGGACAATAGAAAGACCAACATTTGTTTTACCAAATGCACCCACAACAACGGTTTAAAAGATTAAGCATAATCAAAAACAAACATACCAATCCATGTTCAATCACAGTAAACACTTTGGAACTGACAAGTTATGTTAGACATGTGAACTTCCATCAGGGAATTGAGGCCGGGTGCTCCGGAAGAGTAAGCACCTCCTGTTTAGCTAGCTACGCCCGCCAATTAGTTTCTTAGCAATTTAAAAATTTACAAAGCAGATAATTTTGATTTACAAATTTTATCTGATAATGATACCCTTGGGAATGCTTTATCAACCAACAGAGATAAGAGTCCAACAGTTTTTCGTGAATTAATATTTTTCATTAAGTTAACCTGACAATGATACCCTTGGGAATGCTTAGTCCACCGGCAGAGATACGAATTGAATGGTTTTTCGTGAATTAAGTTATTAGCTCACCTGAGCCAAAAGGCTCAGATGAGCTATTGCTATCTATCACCGTCCGTCGTTCGTCGTCGGTCGTCCGTCGTCCGTCGTGTGTCGTGTGTCGTGCGTCGTGCGTAAACTTTAATCTTCTCCTCCAAAACTACTGGGCCAAATTTGATGAAACTTGGCGATTATCATGCTTTGGTAACAGCCTTTCAAAATTATGTTCGGTGTTTGGCCACGCCCAACAAGATGGCCGCCGTTACTAAAATAGCAAAAAAACAAAAAAATCTTCTTCTCTGAAACCAAAAGGTGCAGGCAAATTTTGATTGGATATTTAAATTCAGCATACCTTGGAACAATAAAATTGTGTTTTTCATGAAAATTGAAAGGAAAAATGGGTTACGCGTTTTTTGCGTAAAATTATGTAATTTTGAAAATGTGACATTTATTGTTATAACTCAATAACGACTGAAGATAATTGTATGGAATTTTCACGGTTGATCTATTTTCTAGCAAAAGATGTCAAAGGTCAAGGTCATGTCCCAGTTTTTGACCTTTGATAAAAAATGCTATTTTTTAAACATTTCAGGTGATAATGGCATATTTTCAGTTAATTGTAGGTATTGACATGACGATCATTTTGATTCATAGATCAAGGTCATGGGTTCAAAGGTCAAGGTCAAAGATGCACACTATTACCATTATAGTTGATTATCTGCAAAACTATTAACTTTTTGTATAGGCATACATATTAGAATATTGTAGGCAATGGTACAATGGTCATTTTGATATATTAATAAAGGTCATGGGTTCAAAGGTCAAGGCCACAGATGTAAACAAGTACTGAAATGGTAAATTATCAAAAAAACCTATAAACTTTTTTTTATAGGCATGTACATATTAGAATAATGTAGGTATTGGCCTAACAGTCATTTTGATATATGAATGAAGGTCATGAGTTCAAAGGTCAAGGTCACAAATGCAAACAAGTACTGAAATTGTTGATTATCTCAAAAACTATAAACTCCTTGTATAGGCATATATATTGGAATATTGTAGGTATTGATCTAATAATAATTTTGATATATGAATAAAGGTCATGAGTTCAAAGGTCAAGGTCACAGATGCAAATTAATACTGAATTGATTAATTATCTTGAAAACTATAAATATTTTGTATAGGCATCTAAGCTAGAATATTGTAGGTATTGACCTAATGATCATTTTGATATATGAATGAGGGTTATGGGTTGAAAAGTCAAGGTCAGAGGTGAGCGTTAAGGCCCATGGGCCTCTTGTTTGATATTTAGACTTAAACATGAATTTTGACGCCAACGAAAGGCTACATTTGAAACTTTATGACAAACGTGATGACTTAAATTTTTCTATTGTCAACTTTCCTTTTCTATGCAGCAGTAAACTTTCTTCTCCTGCTTATGATATTTTTGTTTCCCAATTAATACGCTATGGTAGAGGTTGTTTCAACTACAGGAACTTTGTACAACGAAGCAGGCTGGTTATAAATAAATTGTTGACTCAGGGATATTGCAAGCCTAGTCTTATCAAGACCCTTAAAAAGTTTATGGTCGTCATCACAGTATTGTTGATATGTTTGACGTCTCTGTTTCCAGGATTGCCTTTGATACATTTGACGTCTAATAGTCCATGTTCCTTTAACCCAATTTTGATTACACGTCGCGGGTATATCTAGCTAAACATGAGAAGCTTAACCTTCCTGGGCGCCCGGCCTCAAATCCCTGGAGGAAGTTCATGCGCCTAACCTGACTAGTCAGTTTCAAAGTTTTTTCTTCGCTTTGTTAATAAGTATGGTGTTTTTGTGCCCAGGACTGCATTGGTCATATTTGACGTCTCATAGTTCCATGTTTATTTCACATGCGTGGTGGGTGAAGCTAGCTTAAATTGAGGTACTTCCCTTTCTGGAGCACCCTGCTTCACTTTCCTGTTGAACGTTCACCTGTTTTTTAGTTTTGGAACCCAATGCAAGTAAAGTAGGTGATGTTGTTCCTCTTTAACATTGATACAGAAAGACTCGAGAACTCCCCTGTGTTTGGAAAGAACTTCAACTGGTACATATAGTTCTAGTATATGTGGAGTTATCTGACATACTGTCTAAACCAAGCTCCTTAATAAGACATTGGAGTTAGAATTTATTTTCACAAAGAGCAGACATTTTCGTCATAGCAGTAAAAGTTAAAGATATTTATTCTCATAAAATGTTAACAAAATATTTTAATTAAGGCATTGCATTGATATATTTGTCAGTACAAAGTTTTTTGAGAATGAGGAACATTTAATTAGACAATAAATTAATGCAAAATTATTTTATTATATTATGCTTTTAATAATACAAAACATTGCCATGTTAGTCCAGTATACACTACATGCTTCATCCATATTTTAAGGTAAAATACTTATATTTAAACATTACAATTATTGGATAGGAAGTGATGAATAAAAATAATCATTACCAACACTTGATATACAATGTTTGGTCAAACAAACTGCCTAGAAAGGCAGTTGACCTTGTATACAGTCAAACCATAGTGATCTCTATGGACCTTGTATACAGTCAAACCACTGTGATCTCTATGGACCTTGTACACAGTCAAACCACAGTGATCTCTATGGACCTTGTATACAGTCAAACCACAGTGATATCTATGGACCTTGCATACAGTCAAACCACAGTGATCTCTATGGACCTTGTATACAATCGAACCACAGTGATCTCTATGGACCTTATATACAGTCAAACCACAGTGATCTCTATCGACTTTGTATACAGTCAAACCACAGTGATCTCTATGGACCTTGTATACAGTCAAACCACTGTGATCTCTATGGACCTTGTATACAGTCAAACCACAGTGATCTCTATGGACCTTGTATACAGTCAAACCACAGTGATTTCTATGGACCTTGCATACAGTCAAATCACAGTAATCTCTATGGACCTTGTATACAATCAAAACCACAGTGATCTCTATGGACCTTATATACAGTCAAACCACAGTGATCTCTATGGACTTTGTATACAGTCAAACCACAGTGATCTCTATGGACCTTGTATACAGTCAAACCACAGTGATCTCTATGGACCTTGTATACAGTCAAACCAAAGTGATCTCTATGGACCTTGTATACAGTCAAACCACAATGATCTCTATGGACCTTGTATACAGTCAAACCACAGTGATCTCTATGGACCTTATATACAGTCAAATCACAGTGATCTCTTTGGACCTTGTATACAGTCAAACCACTGTGATCTCTATGGACCTTGTATACAGTCAAACCACAGTGATCTCTATGGACCTTGTATACAGTCAAACCACAGTGATCTCTATGGACCTTGTATACAGTCAAACCACTGTGATCTCTATGAACTTTGTATACAGTCAAACCACAGTGATCTCTATGGACCTTGTATACAGTCAAACCACAGTGATCTCTATGGAACTTGTATACAGTCAAACCACAGTTATCTCTATGGACTTTGTATACAGTCAAACCACTGTGATCTCTATGGACCTTGTATACAGTCAAACCACTGTGATCTCTATGGACCTTGTATACAATCAAAACCACAGTGATCTCTATGGACCTTATATACAGTCAAACCACAGTGATCTCTATGGATTTTGTATACAGTCAAACCACAGTGATCTCTATGGACCTTGTATACAGTCAAACCACAGTGATCTCTATGGACCTTGTATACAGTCAAACCACAGTGATCTCTATGGACCTTGTATACAGTCAAACCACAGTGATCTCTATGGACCTTGTATACAGTCAAACCACAGTGATCTCTATGGACCTTATATACAGTCAAATCACAGTGATCTCTTTGGACCTTGTATACAGTCAAACCACTGTGATCTCTATGGACCTTGTATACAGTCAAACCACAGTGATCTCTATGGACCTTGTATACAGTCAAACCACAGTGATCTCTATGGACCTTGTATACAGTCAAACCACTGTGATCTCTATGGACTTTGTATACAGTCAAAAAACAGTGATCTCTATGGACCTTGTATACAGTCAAACCACAGTGATCTCTATGGTCCTTGCATACAGTCAACCACAGTAATCTCTATGGACCTTGTATACAATCAAAACCACAGTGATCTCTATGGACCTTATATACAGTCAAACCACAGTGATCTCTATGGATTTTGTATACAGTCAAACCACAGTGATCTCTATGGACCTTGTATACAGTCAAACCACAGTGATCTCTATGGACCTTGTATACAGTCAAACCACAGTGATCTCTATGGACCTTGTATACAGTCAAACCACAGTGATCTCTATGGACCTTGTATACAGTCAAACCACTGTGATCTCTATGGACCTTATATACAGTCAAATCACAGTGATCTCTTTGGACCTTGTATACAGTCAAACCACTGTGATCTCTATGGACCTTGTATACAGTCAAACCACAGTGATCTCTATGGACCTTGTATACAGTCAAACCACAGTGATCTCTATGGACCTTGTATACAGTCAAACCACTGTGATCTCTATGGACTTTGTATACAGTCAAAAAACAGTGATATCTATGGACCTTGTATACAGTCAAACCACAGTGATCTCTATGGACCTTGTATACAGTCAAACCACAGAGATCTCTATGGACTTTGTATACAGTCAAACCACTGTGATCTCTATGGACCTTGTATACAGTCAAACCACTGTGATCTCTATGGACCTTGTATACAGTCATACCACTGTGATCTCTATGGACCTTGTATACAGTCAAACCACTGTGATCTCTATGGACCTTGTATACAGTCAAACCACAGTGATCTCTATGGACCTTGTATACAGTCAAACCACTGTGATCTCTATGGACCTTGTATACAGTCAAACCACTGTGATCTGTATGGACATTGTATACAGTCAAACTACAGTGATCTCTATGGACCTTGTATACAGTCAAACCACAGTGATCTCTATGGACCTTGTATACAGTCAAACCACAGTGATCTCTATGGATCTTGTATACAGTCAAACCACAGTGATCTCTATGGACCTTGTATACAGTCAAACCACAGTGATCTCTACGGACTTTGTATACAGTCAAACCACTGTGATCTCTATGGAACTTGTATACAGTCAAAACCACTGTGATCTCTATGGAACTTGTATACAGTCAAACCTATTTATGAGAGCACTAAAATGTCCTCATATACAAGTTCAAATAACATAAAAAAAGATCAATCGGCGGGTGTAGCTAGCTAAACAGGAGCTGCTTATCCTTCCGGAGCGCCCGGCCTCAATTCCCTGGTGGAAAGTCACGTGTTTAACCTTACTTGTGAGTTCCAAAGTTTTTACTTTGCTTCACAATTGTGATTCAGACATGATATAGTATGTTTGTTTTTGATTTGATAGATTTTTAAAATAGGTTGCTCTTATACAGGTCCAACAATAAAGTTAGATAAACCTGAAAATGAGGTTATAAATAAGAATAACAATTTAAAATTTTGATTGTATTTATGTTTCTGATTCATTAAATTAGTATTATGTTTGTCCATCTTTGTTTTTATAAGTTCTTCAATTCTCTTGGGCATATGGTCATAAAGGGATTGCAACCATTTCTGTTTTTGTGTTTTAGATACATAATTTCCAAGCCAAGTTCGTGAAAACCATTTCTTTTTTGTGTTTAGATACATAATTTTCCAAGCCAAGTCGTGAAAACCATTTCTGTTTTTGTGTTCTAGATACATAATTTCCCAAGCCAAGTTCGTGAAAACCATTTCTGTTTTTGTGTTCTAGATACATAATTTCCCAAGCCAAGTTCGTGAAAAGCATTTCTGTTTTTGTGTTTTAGATACATAATTTCCGAAGCCAAGTTCTTGAAGTTTTTTCCACATTTTGACATTTAAAAAATTAAATCAAAGTAAATACAAAAATAGTTGAACACTACAAAATTAAGTCTTGAAATTAAACAATAGTATACTCTTCCTTTCAAAAATCACACATCTTCCAACCATGACCAATACCCAACTAAAACATCTCACATTCACATCCCTTATATATGTTTCAAAAATGTCAATTCATCAATACTGACACACCTATCGTATACTGCATAAAAAATAACACATTCACCCCAGTTAAGCAAAAATACTGGACTTGTTTATCAAAACTGTGTTAAGGACAATATATAAAACATGGATTGGACATTTAAAATGGCTTTATGGCAATACATATAATATTGACTGGACACTAAATATTGAATATACAATTTGTGGTTATTAAATACAAATAAACAAAAATACACTGTTACACTCTTACTGACCAGATATTATATTTATACTGCTAAACTGAATGAAAAAATCTCTTAGAAATGTTTAGCTGCAAAGTCATATTGGAAAAATTATTTTATTTTACAAAAATATAGATAATTGAAAAAAAACTGAAAATTTTCAAGAATAATTATGGTTCAAATGGTAAAATATTTTTGATGACACTATTAAAATATATCTGAAACAAAACAGATTTTATTTCAACAAAACTATTGTAGTATTTTTATCTTGGTAATATACCTATATCTATGTTGTACAACTATATACATTTTCTCTATAGTGATTATACATGAAAGATATATATGTAGCTACTTGTTATACCAATTTAATATTACAGCAATAAACGGCCCTTCCAACAAAAATACTCATCAGTAGTGCTTGGACCAAAATTTGATACCAAATGTTTTAGAGGGTTTAAAATTAACAAAATATATTTTCCAGCTTTAGCTAAAGTAATACTTGCTTGATGATGTATACCTTAGATTTGAGTAATTTTAGATTTTAACTAGCATTAAATTTAGAAAATTGTATATTTCTGACAATACAAAATTATTGCCTACTCAGTTGATTTATTTCTATATATAAATGTATTCCTTAAATATTATGTGAAAACATGTTTACGCCTAATGAAAGGGAAAAAATAATGTATGAGAAATTATATAAACTGTAAACTGACAAGGCATTACTTCTGTCAAAAAAAAAAAAAAAAAAAAAAAAAAAAAAAAAAAAAAAAACATATATGATAAACAATAATTTCACTTCTTTTATTATTTTAATTTGATCATGCAATTTGTAATGTCAAATATTCCTTTTAAGTAGTTCGACAAAGTCGTTTCAGTTTGAACTGAAATTGAATACATTGTTTTCTTTGAAATAGGATTTGAGCAGATGCTCTCATTGAATATTAGGTTACACCAAAAAAGACGTCACTAGAAAAACATGTGATTTTTTTTAACATTTTGGCTGCAGTCTCTACAAAAAGGGTTTTAGTAATGATGAATATAGTTTAGAAGTTTTGACAAATGAAAAATAACAAAACTAATTTTCCAATTTTAATTTTTTCCAACCGTGTTCGACCTGTGATTTCGGTAAAGACACACAACCGACTAAACATTTTAATATTAAAACGAACAATGAAGCAATTATGGGTCCAACAGCAAAAAAAGTGTGAAAATCGGTTCAGAAATAAATCCAGTATAACATTTTGAAAATCTTGATTTTAAAGGAATTCTTAGACATTCGCAGCTATAATTGGAACAATACTGCGGAATCATGCTAGTAACGTCATGTTAATTGTACGTCAACAACGCAGATCACGAAAGGGCCGATAAATCGTGGCACTCTTGAGGGTTTTTTTGTTATGCCGCGGATTGCCGATATATCGGTCTGTGACACAGAAGTGGTTAATCGGTCCATTGTGTTTGACCTTTTTTCATTTGTAGTTTCTATAATTATCTTACCGTAAAGGAAATAAATATCAATTAAATTCACGATTTCAAATTTTTTTTTCTCAAAAATGTTTTTTATCATTAATCAACATGCTTCCATTTATTTTGGACTGGTCATTGTTATTCATATTTGCAAAGATTAAGGATATTAAAGCATATCATTAAATGACGGTCCTTACTAAACACAGGCTACTCGGAATTCTACAGACCACGATGTTAAACCCTGACATCCCAGTTTTGTTTATTATTATTATTATTATTATTATTATTATTATTATTATTATTTTCTTACAATACAATTTAATTTACAACAACATATGTATAAATTATATGTGAATGAAAAAATTAAAAACAGAATATCATTAACAATCTTAAATTAAAAAAAATGCTTAGTATGTAATACATCTTTTGTATTTTGAAACATTCAATTTTAATTCTGCCTTGACATCCATCGCAGAACAATTACTACATTATACAGTGATAAAAGATAACAAGAATTGTTCTTCTACTCAGCAAAATAAAAATTTCCTGTACGTTGATAACATCCCTTGTTGTATTTTCAGTAAAAAGAAGGTGCTTTTTTATTGTAGTGTATTTGAGCCTCTTGCTGCCAAACAGCCATATGTATACTCTACCGACAGCCTGCCATACGAACACATATGTCCTATAAATGGAATTGACAACTCATTGTTAAAAGACAAAGAGATATTCATAATCTTTTGAAAAGAAAACAAAAACTTGAATTAGCAGTGCATGACTTATTTACTTGATGATGTCAATTTTTATCTAAATATTGTAAATATGACTCTAAATCTCATGGCCAGTTTTATATATGAAAATACCACATACTTTATCTTCCTCTTAATTCTTACTTTATACTTATAAGGATGGGGACATTTCTTAAGTAGCACTAGAAGATGATGCACCCGACGACGATAACTCTTGACTCAAATTGAAGGCGCCGGCATCAATTTGTAACGCATCCATGATATCTTTTATGGGGGTGACTATTGCGGAAAAATAAGAAGTGAAACCTATTGCTAGTCCAATAAGATGTAAGATTTCTTTGTCTCCTCTCTTTTCAACTTGAAATACGCCGGAACCGGAATCTCCACCTTGGAAAAATATTGGGCATGTGCTAATGCTTCCAACTTCATATTGATTTTGGAACGTAGATACATAGGATGAATGATTAGCACTTCGAAGTCCGCCAATATTTGATCTTACAACAGTCCCATTTGAGTTTAGTATGCCTCTTGTCACATGTGTCGTCATTCCAAATTTTACAATCCGAGCATCAGTATCAATTAACAGCGGATCCGTTATCACACTGCCTTCAAAAAGTGGCAAATCTTTAAAATCTACAGCAAACACATCTTAAAGGTAAATGAGGTAAAGTGTACCAGAAAAATGTCTTTTCTTAGCAAAAAGGCACTGTTTAACTCACAACAATGCAAATGATGAGTGGTTTAAATGATAGTATCTCACGGCATCATTATTAATAAAATTTTGTGACAATAGTAACAACTAACTTCTTTTAAATAAAACTTATAATGTTATATATTTATTGTAATAGAACAGCAAATGAAGCCAAAGCAATATTGCATTATCTGAAATGTGTAAAACAAAATTGTCATAAAAATTCGCCAACCAAAATATTTTTTATACAAACAAATAAAATAAGAAATCTCGTCACTTAATATTACAAAACCTGATTTATTTTTTGCAGTTTTCAATTGTAATATAGAAAGGTGAGAATTAGTTCAAATTACATACTATATCAGTCTTAATTTTACAACACTAGATGGCCGTTTCTGAATACATTTCCTTATCAGTGGTGCTTGGACCAAAATTGTCTTTAAGATGTTGAAAAGATACCCAAAGAACCAAAATATATTTTACCAAATTTATTTAAGGAAATACTTTGTAGTATATCTTAGTTTTTTAGGAATTTCAAATTTTAACAATGAACAATTTTTCAGCATGAATTTTAACATCATTCTCTAGGAACACTACTGAACCAATTTAAACGGTGTTTAGACATCCAGCGCTAAAATGCTATTTCCAGTTAGAAATTGTCACAAAGTGTGTAACTAACTCGTGTTCAATTTCCATGAGTACATTCCATACGAATTGCAAAACCACAGAAACTGAAAAGGGGGTGTTTTTGTCAGAATATTTAACATTAAACACAAAAAATGTATGGCCAAATAAAATAGACGTTGTGACCGATAAAGAGTTTCTTTACTTTAAAAACTGACAAGTTAAGATAAAACGCGTTGTCGTTCATGAAAATGCATAACATTTACCTGTTAGATATTATATATTTATGTAGGAGCGAAACTATACTTACTTGCAGAGTTCAAATTTGATTCTGAAATTACTGCAAATTCTCCACTTTGTGGAATTCTCTTCTGATTTGTTATTTTAACAACTCCTACGTCGATACTGGATTCTTTTTTGTCTAGACAGGTAGGTTTGAAAATAGCTTCATACACTTCACCTACTGCACACACTTCAGTATTCAAATTATGACCACTGTTTTTGAACGTATTTGGAGGAGGCTGTAAAACGAGAAAGCTTTTACCTTGATGGAAACGATAGTCTGGATTAAGTTTCTGGTTACAGTAGTGATAATTGTCAGCATCGACATCACACGTTGCGTGGGCACATGTCAAGAATCCAACACCTCCATAACATTTTAAGAATGGACCTACTGTGCCTTCCAATTTTGAATCGACAATTCCAAATCCACATCCCATTTTAAGTATTTCATGGTAATTTGTAGAAGCATCTGTGTTGTATCGTGGTCCAAATTCAAAAAATCCCTCGCGTACATCAACTGGTAGTTGGTCATTCTCCCATTTTAAATATTTTGGAAAATCTATCTCTTCCTCGGGTATCAATCCTTTACAGTAACAATGTAAAACTATACATGGTTCAGATATGACTTCCTCCCCTCCCTGTTTGGATCGGACGTTACTTGTTGTAATGATATTAAGGTTTCTATGGTTTTGGAAAAGCTGTTTACTGTTGGCCTGTATTATACACTTTGCAGTTATCATCTCTTCTCTTGTAAGCTGCCTTTCTTGTTGCGATTGACCAAGTATCACACTTGATTCTCTGGAAACTATTTTTGGATTGGTGATCTTCACGCGGTTTTCTAAAATTGTTGTGTCAATTGGTTTTTCCAATTTATCAGTAAGAATAAGAATTTCGATCTTTTCAGCACCAGTCACTGAGCTTCTTACTCGGAAAGCTGTTGATGGATTACAATTGAACATTTCATTTGCGATCACACTCACATTCTGTACGTCTGTAATTAAAGAAAAGAAAAATTAATTTAAATTTAAAACAGTACAGTTTGTCATTTAAACTTTTGTCAAATGTTGCCCCAGATAGATCTCATAAGTCGGAAAAATATACAACTACATATTATACCAGTTTTATATTTACAGCACTAGACGGCCATTTCGGAATACAATTCCTCATCAGTTGTGCTAAGACCAAATTTATGAAACCAAAAATTTTTTGTAGATGTTGAAAAACTACCCAAAGGACCATAATATGTTTTACCAAATTAAGCTAACGGAATACTTTTCATGAAGGAATATACCTTAGTTTTTAAGAAATTTCAAATTTTAACTTGCAGCAAATTTAGACAATTATAGTATATTTTTGACAATAATACGAAATTATTGTCTACTAAGTTGGTGATATCCTCGGGGCACTAGCCACCAGCAGAGATATCGGCTCAGGTGTTTAAATTACATTTATACCAGTTTTAATTTCACAGCACTAGACGGCCGTTTTGGAATACATTTTCTCACCAGTAGTGCTTGGACCAAAATTATGAAACCAAAATTATTTTGAAGGTGTTGAAACGCTACCGAAAGGACCAAAATATATTTTACCAAATTTACATATTTTACAAAAACAAATTTTATGTTAGTGTGTGTTATTGAACAATCTTATCAATGAGATCATAATTTTTGTTAAAAACTTCTATTTTAATGTTATGTTTTAACTAAGAGGAATTAAATACAATATTTGGTGATAATAATGTAGATATGTATACTCAAAGTTCGGATTAAAAACTTAAATAAAGATTTGGGATATGTATTTATTTTGTAAAGTTAATATTTGTAGACCTTTTCCCATTTTCTCCTTTCTTTTGGTCACGCTATTTGCCTTTTTAAATTATAACCTTAAAATTGCAAACTACATCTAATAAATACGCAATTTTTCACAGATTTTAATATAATTATAATTGGTAATAATATGGAACGAGACTGGAATAACAGAAGCATACATCTTTAAATCTATTAATATATCATATACCGATTTTTTTTTAAATTTTGAGTGTCGATGTTTTATTACATACAATGTAAAGATGTTTTACATTTCAGGTTTGGAAAGTCAATAAAGTTTCATAATTGTAACCGTTTACACGGCTGCTGTATTCTGTAAACGTTAAGTTGAAAAGTATTCTTTCTACATCTATAGTCCCAATTTTACAGTTGTTAATAAATGATAAACAAACATAGTAATCCATGTCCAAATTAGATTCCCAAAGCAAATTAAAACTTTAAAACTGTCAAGCATTGTGACAAGATTAAATATATAAATATAATATAATATAATATAATATAATATAATATAATATAATATAATATAATATAATATAATATAATATAATATAATATAATATAATATAATATAGCAATATATGCATCACATAGAAATTAAATGATAAATCCCGAGGTGTTAGCGTGCAATATATTTGTACTCAAAATTTGTTCCAGCCCGAGGTTTCCCGAATCAATTTTTCATATTACACGCTTTGTCGCATGGCACTGTTGTTTATGACGTCATACGATTGTTGTTACATGGCTGACGACGTCATGGCTGTGTTGTTGTCGTATTGCACCAGTTCTTATATCCATACACAAGAACTAGTGCGATATTGATGTAGTGTAAGACAAAATGACATTTTTAGACAAAATGCTAGTGGAGATAAACAAAATTTATTTTGCTATATAATGAAATGGTTATTGAACTGATATTGTGAAATATTGTCCATCGTTGACTCGACATTGGCACTGCTCGCAAGCTCGTGCGAATGTCGAGTCAACTCGGGACAATATTTCACAATATCAGTTTAATAATCCTATAATAATGAGCCGATATATCTTGTGGTGGCTGGTGCACAGAGGATATCACAAACCCTGTAGGCAATAATTTTGTATTATTGTCAGAAAATTACTATAGTTGTCTAAATTTCCTGCAAGTTAAAATTTGAAATTTCTCAAAAACTAAGGTATACTCCCTTATGCAAAGTATTTCCTTAGCTTAATTTGGTAAAATATATTTTGGTCCTTTGGGTAGCTTTTCAACATCTTCAAATAATTTTGGTTTTCATAATTTTGGTCCAAGCACCACTGATGAAGAGATGTATTCCGAAACGGCCGTCTAGTGCTGTAAAATTAAAACTGGTAAAATATGTACATGTAATAATAATATAATATAATATAATATAATATAATATAATATAATATAATATAATATAATATAATATAATATAATATAATATAATATATATAATATAATAATGTTAATTGCAACTGTTATGCTGGATTCATTGTCATTCAATTTAAACTGCTATGATTGTTTTTAGTGACAAACTTACCTTTGGTTTTCAAATATTTCAGTAGTTCCTCAAACCATTCAACATGTTCTTGACTATTGGCATCAATTGCTGTCAGATTATCAAAAGATAAATCTATATCTTCACATCCACAGAGTTTTATTACTAACCCTTCAAAGCGTTTTGATAACTAGAATGTCAGACATTCCCTTTCTTTATCTACAAAACATCTTGACAAAACCAGACATATTGCACATGAATCCTGTTCTACTTGTTCAAAGGCCTGTTCATCCATTGTATTAGCTAACATCTTGCAGCATTTGAAGCCATGGTTTTCAATTGATTTGATAGTTGATTCCACCCATATTGTGTCACTTTCATCGCTCGAATGAATAAAGTAGATATGGAACAACTTTCCTTGTGGGACCACATACTGTCTATTGGATGCAGGAACAGAAATATCTAAAAAAGAAAAAAACCCACACAAGTAGGAATGATTGAATGGTCACAAGTGCCTGACCTTGATTCTTTCTGAACAAAATGTCTAAATGCTACCTTACATAGCTATACCTGATACAGTTACAGGTTTGTTTGGTGAAAATATACAGTCCTGTGTATATCATCGGTATTGTAATTGGAAGTTATAAATTCTAACCAATGTTTATAATTGTAATTGGCCTAACTCTGTGATTTTATTGAGTTTTGTTAACTTATATTACTGGTATATAGCTAAGCACATGTTTGAAATAGACTAAGTTCAGACTTCGCTTAATGTTGACTTAAAGTTCCGATCTTATCAAATATCTTTTGTATTTTGTCAATTTCACTTGAGCCATAAAAAATATCTAAAATATGAAATTGAATAGCAAAAGTTAATAAAATTGGGTTGGATATTGCCAAGATCAAGAATAAAACAAAAATATTTATTTGGTTTGAGATTCAGAAGATGTCTGTGAAACAGAAATGTTTAAATGCCTGTTTGTATAATCATTCAATAGAAATCTGGTTTGTATTCATATTACATTGATCAAAAGCCTTGTCGAGGTCATGTAGGTTTCGGTATAAAACATTAGAATAACATTTACTTTTTATTTTGGTGTTTTATCTTGTAATTGATTTCCACCAGGAAGTGTTAATCTCTGGATATAAAATTTTTTGTTGTAATGCTTGAAAAGTGAAGTATTGGAATGTATACAAAAATAAATGCAATAAATGCATTAAAATTACATATTATTTTACAACACTAGACGACCGTTTCAGAATACAATTCCTCATCAGCAATGCTTGGACTACAAATTGTGAAACGAATATTTTTCAAGGAACTGACATAAACATATTTAACCAAATTTAGCTCAGGAGAAACTTTGTAAGGGAGAGTATTTATCAGTTTTTTAGCTCACCTGACCGAAGGTCATGTGAGCTTATGGCATAGCGCAGCGTGTGTATGTGCGTGTGTGCGTGTGTGCGTGTGTGCGTCGTTAACACCTATTTTCGACTTCTCCTCTGAAACTACTGGACAGTTTTTAATGAAACTTTGTCAGAAGTATATATGGGCCGGTGCAATTCAGATTTGTTCGTGGCGTTGCCATGGCTACCATAACTAGGTCAAGGTGACCTAGGGGTGCAAAAATCTTAAAAAATCTTCTTCTCCGAAAGTACTGATTGGAGAAAAAATCTGATGTGATATTTGGCTTCTCTAGGGTCTTAAGCCTATAGTTTGTTCATTTTGTGAAATTCGGATAAAAAATAGGTTACGCGTTTTTGCGTTTAATTTTGAAAAAATCGTAAAATAGCTTCAAATTGCTATAACTTGACTATTTGACCAGATAATGACATGGGGTTTTCAGTTTTGACATCTTCTTGTTAGTATCTTCAAATTGAGGTCAAGGTCAATTGTGAAGGTCGTGACCTAATTTTTTTTACCTCTGATTATAATTATTATCTCGAAAACTATAAACTTTTGTATAGGCATGTATATTAGAATGTTGTAGGTATTGATACAACGATCATTTTGATGTATAGAAAAAGGTCATGGGTTCAAAGGTCAAGGTCACAGATGTGAAACAATACCGAAATGGTTAATTATCTTGAAAACTATAAACTTTTTGTATAGGCATGTATATTAGAATGTTGTAGGTATTGATACAACGATCATTTTGATGTAAAAAAAGGTCATGGGTTCAAAGGTCAAGGTCACAGATGCGAAACAATACCGAAATGGTTAATTATCTCGAAAACTATAAACATTTTGTATAGGCATGTATATTAGAATGTTGTAGGTATTGATACAACGATCATATTGATGTATAGAAAAAGGTCATGAGTTCAAAGGTCAAGGTCACAGATGTGAAACAATACTGAAATGGTTAACTATCTTGAAAACTATTAACTTTTTGTATAGGCTTTTATATTAGAATGTTGTAGGTATTGATACAACAGTTATCATGATTTAAAGAAAAAAGTCATTGGGGTTTAGTATTTATGTTTTCTTTAAATCTATCAGCTAGCCATTAGTTGTCAGGTGAGCGTATCAGGCCCATGGGCCTCTTGTTTTAAATCTTAACTAGAAGTGAATGTAAATTGCAGAAAAATAAGCCTATCAGAATGTACTAGACAAATATTGATCGAAACTTTTATCACCTGCTGGTTTGATAAAAACATGCATGAGACTCCTGCAAACTACATGTAATTTGATAACAATATTTTCCATTAAATGCAATTTTGTATTATATATATATATATATATATATATATATATATATATATATCAATGCGTACAAAATGTTATTTAGGAATTTAGGATATAAGGGACACTTACAAAATGACTATTATAGCAACGTCCTTATGATTATATTATGTGCCACACCTACCTCCTTTGATATTTTTTTCCTCATTTGCAAACTTCTGTTTTCCATCCATTTTGGTTAGCACCTCAACTAACTCCATATTTCCAAGCTGACAGGCTATATTTAAAGGCCTTACTCCATTATTATCACAGCACTGAACAAGTGCGCCATATGATAATAATAATTTCACAACATTTATATGACCATGCTGGCAGGCTACATGTAAAGGTGTTACTCCATTTTTATCACAGCGATTGACATCTACTTCATGTTGTAATAATAATGTCACAACATTTATATGGCCATGTTGACAGGCTACATGTAAAGATGTAACTCCATTACTATCAAAGCAATTGACATCTACATCATGTTGTAGTAAAAATTCCACAATACTTGTATGGCCATGCTGGCAGGCTACATGTAAAGGTGTTACTTCATTACGATTACAGCAATTGACATCTACATCATGTTGTAATAATAATTCCACAATACGTGTATGGCCATGTTGACAGGCTACATGTAATGGTCTTACTTCATTACTATCAAAGCAATTGACATCTAGATCATGTTTTAATAATAATTCCACAATACTTGTATGGCCATGCTGGCAGGCTACATGTAATGGTGTTGCTAGATTATGATCACAGCGATTGACATCTACATCATGTTGTAATAATAATTCCACAATACTTGTATGGCCATGCTTGCAGGCTACATGTAAAGGTGTTACTCTATTAAGATCACAGCGATTGACATCTACTTCATGTTGTAATAATAATTCCACAATACTTGTATGGCCATGCTGGCAAGCTACATGTAATGGTCTTACTTCATTACTATCAAAGCAATTGACATCTACATCATGTTGTAATAATAATTCCACAATACTTGAATGACCATGCTTGCAGGCTACATGTAAAGGTGTTACTCTATTAAGATCACAGCGATTGACATCTACTTCATGTTGTAATAATAATTCCACAATACTTGTATGGCCATGCTGGCAAGCTACATGTAATGGTCTTACTTCATTACTATCAAAGCAATTGACATCTACATCATGTTGTAATAATAATTCCACAATACTTGAATGACTATGCTGGCAGGCTACATGTAAAGGTGTTACTCCATTATTATCATAGCTATTGACATCTACTCTATGTTGTAATAATAATGTCACAACATTTATATGACCATGCTGGCAGGCTACATGTAAAGGTGTTACTCCATTATTATCACAGCGAGTGACATCTACTTCATGTTGTAATAATAATGTCACAACATTTATATGACCATGCTGGCAGGCTACATGTAAAGGTGTTACTCCATTATTATCACAGCGATTGACATCTACTCCACGTTGTAATAATAATTTCACAACATTTATATGACCATGCTGACAGGCTACATGTAAAGGTGTTATTCCACTGTCATCACAAACATCTACATGCGTTCCGCTTATTAATTCTGATTCAACGAACTTTACATCACCTTCCCGTAATGCTTCAAATAAAGAAGCTAAGTTAGATTTTAATTTTTCCTTGGTATCATATTTTGTTTCTTGTAATGGTACTATTTTTAGATAATTCTCTTGCTTTTCTTCAAATGGTTCTGATGTGCAGCATTTAGCATGGTGTGTTTCACTCCTTGATAACGTTTGTAAAGTATTGTCATCAACATTTATTTGGGATATTGACATCAAACTTTCAGCTTCCTTTTTAGACTAGGTTGATATTGAATCAATTGAATCGCAAATACTCCTTGCTGTTTAGAAAGCAATTATATTATTTTTCAAAATATTTTGTAGAAGAAAAACATAATATACTGAACTTCTTAAAATGATTGGTTTAACAGTAGGATTATGTTGACTAATCAGAAACAAACATACCAATGTCTAACTGACAATCACAAAGAAAAGTAAAAACTCTAAAATTTGCGAATAAAGTTAAGCACGCAAACATCTACCAAGCCGAGGATTGTTGCTTTGAAAAGTTGTAATCCTTCCTGTTTAGCTAGCAACATCCGCGTATAAAATCGAGATTAATAACAAGGATATAGAACAATGGGTTTTCACATGTAGACATTGTAATTTGAGACTTAGAGACATCATACGTATCAACAATATTGTGATGGTGGCCATAAAACTTTCGGAGTGTCTGGATAAGCCAGTTCTTGGATTGCAATATCTATGTATGTTTTCAAACAAGTTTGACAAACTTATGATAATGATCAGTTTAAATTATTTTAGTTAAGGACCTTAGAGAAGTGGTTTATAAACAGATTTTCAAATAATTGAACAATTTATACCCGGCTAATTTGTGTCTTTGTTCAAATGAAGCATTTTTTATGCCGCAACTTGTTAAATTTAAAGATTCTGCAATATACTTGCTTCTGCTGTTCAGGGTTTAATTGTTTCACAGTTAATACGCTACAGTCGCAAGTCGAGAAATTAATACAAAGAAGCAAGCTGGTCACAAATAAATCGTTGCCTGATAAGAATTGCTAGCGTATGCTTATCAAGACCCTCAAAAGTGTTCGTTTTTGTTCTCAATTTTAATTTGGCAAAGGGTACGTATGATTAGCTATACAGGAGACCCTTCCGGAACACCCTCCTTTACTTCCCTGGTTGAACCACATATATCATGTTTGCTATACTTACCGATATCTTTGTCATATACTTCTAATGGATCACATTTTTGCGAATTTGCAAGAATTTCTATTTCAGTTAGAAAGTCTTTCCCAGCAATACGTACAACAGCCTACAATATAAAACAGAAAACTGAATAATTTTGATTATGTCATTAATTTATCATTAAACAGGTTGAGTTAAGAATTAAGATGCAAATTAATCTTCACATATACATTTCTCTTGCATTAGGAGTTTAAATGCACCGAAAAGTTGTCTAACACAAAAAAATTAACGACACAACAATTTTCGAGATTAAAGGTTTCAATTTCTTAATACCTTCAATGTTACAAAAGTATGGATTTTAAAAAAGAATGAATGAAAATTTGACATTAAAATAGCAATAAGATAATGATTTCAGGAAGTCAAACAATTCCATCTCACAACATAACATTTCTTACAGTCTTTAAAACTAATGTAAATTTCTTAAAATCTAAAAAATAACAAAACAACAACAACAACAACAACACAACAACAACAACAACAACAACAACAACAACAACAACAACAATAATAATATTGATTATAATAATTAAATAAAACATAAAAAATACTAGATGAAACTTTGGTGGCCTGGTAAAAAAAGATGACTGTCTCTACTGACATCAATGTGCCAATGTGGAGTGTCAAGGTCCTTATTTTTTATTTAGGTAATTTGACAATTATCAAAGTTTTTACTTTACTTTTAGGATTGGTATTTGACCATGGATCATTTTTGTTTGGTTGATTGCAACCTCTAACGACGACGTAACAGGTTCGATCATGTGCTAATAATCAGATTTTAGTGTTTTAAAAATCACTTGACAAAGTAAACGGTTAACATGCAAGTTGAATTTGTCATGATAACACTTGCACGTACTTGCGGATTTTGAGCAAATGTCTTTTAAATATTATATATCCAAAACGATCGTCTAGTGCGCTTACCACTATAATTAAAACCACTGGTTCGTTATATTTGCTAGTGGACTGAGGGTTCTCAAGGATATCATAATTTCAATCTGCAATTCTTTTGTATTGTCAGAAATAAACTACTGTCCAAATTTGCTGCTAGTTAACATATGAAAAAACTAATGTGTACTTCCTTATTCAAAGTTTTCTCTTAGATAAATTTGGTTTAATTTTTTATTACAGTTTTTGGATGCTGTTTGAATCCCTTGAAAATTTGGTTTTACAATTTTGGCCAAAGTACTATTAATGGAGAATTGTGTTAGGAAATAGACGTCTAGTGCTGTAATATTAACACTGGTATCATATATAATTAAGGATTAACTTGCAAAAATCGAGAATAGATTCTTGAATTTTGCTGCTTTTTGCATAAGTTTGAGAAAGGTAAGGATGAAGAATATGTGCAGAAGTAAATTTTTGTGGTCAACATGTCTGAAATACAAATTTCCAATAAACATAGAAATTCTTGAAAAAATGAAAATGTTGAGATTTGGGAAAGGAATGTTTTGGAAATTAATTATAGAGAATCAATTTTGTATACAGAAAGTTTTGATAAGCGTAGGCTTGCAATATTCCTGTGTCAATAATTTATTTATTTGTAATTAGCTTGCTTAGTTGTATAAAGTTCCCGTAGTAGGAATAAGCTCTATCATAGCGTAATAATTGTGAAATCAATGCATCACAAGTAGCAGAATCATGAATATCGCTGCAAAATAAAATTAAAATTAATTTATATACTTCTATCTCTAACTGACCTCAGTTATGGTTTGCCACATGAAGGTTAATTCTGTTCTAGCAATATTTTGTATATTGACACACAAAAACCATCTGTGGTAGTAGTCAATATTTAGAAAAGCCACTCTTAAACTCTTGTCAAAATGGTTTGGAATGTGAAGTTGGTTAAATTCTTTTCTAATGCGGCCTTGCAAAAATATCAATTCGTCAAGTTCTCCTCGATATTCCAAAAGCAGTATGACCATTGCATGTAGATTTAGATCTGAAAAATAATTGATATATAACTATGATAATTTTTCAGTTATTTAGCTAAAAGACAACCAAAAAAAGAAAGATACACTCTCAAGTTAAATGTAAAGATAATTAAAAAAAAAATGTAAAATTGTTAGTCACAAATATTGATTTTTAAACATTGTATACGATCTGTATCTATTCACCTAAAAATAACATACTATTCAATTCTCAAAAACGAAAGTAATTCCTTTGTAAAGAACTAAAAGAAAAGAAAAGATTTGTCATCTTTTGTTATGAAATACACACACACACACACACACGCACACGCACACGCACAGGCACGCACGTGAAGAGATACATAGCAGCATATATATCTGAAACCAAATGAAGCTTCGTGGCGGATGTAGTTACCTAAACATGAGCTATGTACCCATCCGAAGAACACGGTATTACTTTTCGAATTGAAGTTCTCCTGTATTAAGTAAATTAACCAGTATTTCTTTTTTCTTTTTTTTGTTGTTGTTGAATATGATTTAGAAAGGGATTGGTATGTTAGATTGACACGCTTTTAATGTGTAGCGAGAAATCAAAGCTAATTTTGCAAAGATGAAAAAGTATTTATAAAAATATAAAAATAATGTTTTACTATATGAATTAAATAGAATATAAACTTTAGGTCACATACCGTCTCGTTGACTCGAATTCGAAATTCCAAATGCATGCAATTCGTGAAACTCCAAATCTGGAACATGTTTGTGTGCATGTAAAAACACTTTCTTTACAGCACGGGGAGCTATGTCCAATATCAGTTTTGAACACTTGTTAAGAACAGTTGCTGTATTTTCCGTATCTGGTAAAACAGACAATCTCGTTTTCATCTGGTTTATTTTGATGTCTGGTATAATTTCTCTTAGTTTCTTTTCGTTTCGTAGAGTAGTCCATGGAAGTGGTTCAATGTATTCCTTTACACTTAATATGCTTTCTTGACTTCTTGCTATAGTATTTGTGTTAGGTATTGGTTTATATTGCTTATATTTCTCTAATTCACCTGATTTCACTATCTGTAGGTCTTCATGGCTACTTGGTGAAAATTTATATGCAAGCTTTTGACCTTTTTTATCATCAGACAATCTCGTTTTCATCTGGTTTGTTTTGATGTCTGTGGTAATTTCTCCAAGTTTCTCTACGTTTTCAATTTCACATACAGTATTCCGTGAAGGTGGTTCAATGTGTTCCTTTACTCTTAATATGCTTTCTGGACTTCTTGCTATAATATTTGTTTTTGGTGATAGTTTATATGGATGATATTTCTCTAATTCACCTGATTCCACTATCTGTAGGTCTTCATGACTACTTGGTAAAGATTCATATGCAAGCTTTTGACCTTTTTCCTCACCGGGTGGAGATTCATTAAGACCGATATATTTACTCTCCTTATCCATTTTCTATATGGAAATACAATCAGTGCTTGATTGTTACTGGGTGAATTGTATGTATGTATCAATATAATATCTGTAACTTAAGGACTAAAGTTTGTAAAATTCTGCAAAAGTAACTTCGAAACTACATCTTCTTCATCTGTTTTATAGTAATATATTTCTTTTTTCGCTTTGATTTGCACCGTCATATTTTAGGTATGTTTAACATGGCGTCTTAGATCTGAAACAAGACAATAAGAAAGTCAACTTGTTGAATTTTTTTTAATTTATCTTTTTATTTAACATTCAACTTTAACATTGTAAATGACATAATAAAATTAATTAACAAAAATATTTTCCCGTTTGATTCCAAGTCCTCGGGATCCTGTCTTACTAGACAATATTAATCCGTTAACCGGTGTGACTGTTATCTTGAACTTAAAGGTCAATGATTGAAAAATTATGCTGTTTATCACGTGCAATAATGATATAGTATATAGTCCGTCAGCGACAATGTGGCAGAGCGTTTATAAACATGTAAGGCGAAAGAGGATCCCCTTGTCTACAGCCCCTCTCTAGCAAGATTTTTTCAGATAGAATTCCATTTTGTAACACTGCAGAGCTTGCTTTATGAAAGAAGATTTACCCAGTGTATAATAGTTTTTAAAATTAAAAAAAGCGAAAAACTTCTATAACGAATTGGGAAGATACCGAGTCAAAAGCTTTTTCGAAATCAATTACTAGTAGCAAACAGGGTATATTATATTCATCGGTATAATCCATTATATCATAAATTAACCTGATATTTTCGCCATATATCTGCCTTTTAAGAAATCTGTTTGGTCTTTATCTATTAGTTTGTTAAAAACTTTTTTAATTCTGTTTGCAATACATCCACTGGCTATTTTATACGCACAGTTTAATAAACTAATAGGCCTGCAATTTTTAAAATATTGTTTAGGTTTGTTTGGTTTTGTTAAACATGTAACATAAGAATTTGACATTTTTTATCAGATACCGATGCTTTTCATCAGACTTCAAAAGCTCTGTTGACGATATCAGACTATCTCTGTCTACCTTCTAACCCTGTTGGAACAACAAAAACATTCAGGGTTTGACGTGAAAATACGAATGCTTCCAAAATACTTAGTCCACAGAATTAACAGTGAAAAATCTAAAGTTAAAATTCTAAAAAGGCTTCAGTTAATATCTGGGAGTTATGTCGTATAATAGCGTAGATGTACTAAAAAGGTTAATGAAACTTAGTCAACACAACCAAACAAATTTTATAAATGATTAAAAAATTCAGCGTGGAAGTTTGGTTATCCTAGAAAAACATTGGTCCTGCTCATACATCTAAATCAACTGAGCAGTTTCTTAAACAAATGAACATTTTAACCTTGATTGGCCCGTAAATTCCCCTTAGGACCCTTAGAAAATAGCCAAAGATAGTCCGAAATCATCAACAGACTATTAAACAGCATTAGTATCAGATCAAGAAATCAAAATGTCAAATTTTGTATCTGATACTACCTTAATGAGTTTGAAGTGTTATTCAAGCATGGACGAGCTTTTACAAAATTCTAGTAGTAAATTAGCTTTTGTTGATACCAAATTATTAAACTGATTCTAAATAAAATACTTCTGAATGAAATGTATTTGTATTTTTGTTCTTACTATTATTGTATTAGGGGTACCGTTTATTTCTGGAACGAGCTGTATAATTTTTTTTATAGTTTTTAAGATTATTTACCATTAAGGTATTGTTTTGCATTTGTGACCTTTGAACTCATTATCTTAATCTATATATAAAAAATTGTAGTATCAATATAAACAATATTTTATATACAAGTCCGTCCAGAAAGTTTTGCACCCTACTTATAAACCTTTGTAAAATAGCAGTTTTGACGGTTTTAGTACTTGATGTTTTGTTAACTTGTATTTCTCAAAGGACTATTTTTATATACCACATAGAATGTTTTTTTTCAAAAAGCATTATTAATAAAAGTTTCAATTTCAGTTTTATTGAACTGCGAGTGTTAAAAGAATTAAAAAGATTTGGGAAAAAAATTCTTCAAATATGGACTAAAATAATAGAAAATACGGAAACGTCCTGTAAAACTTAGTTCCGCGTGATTTCCGAGTACTTTTGAAGGTAAACATGCACTTTTATCAGTTACAATCTATTATGTATTGAAAATACTAAAATATTTAGAAAAAGAGGAAAATTGAATTATTGGTGATTGTGTTAACCTATAAATTATTTTTCGTTTAGCATCCATTTCTTACTACAAAAAGATGTTTCATAGTATCATTAGGTGTAGAAAAAACATTTTATTTATTTTTTGGAACAAATGCTTTGTTCCCATTGTCTGAAATATTTTTGCAAAAGGAGAGCAGTTTCTGAGTCTGCAATATATAAAGGGAGATAACCATGTATCTTGCAATTTTGTTGCATCAAATTTACATTGGTTAGGTCAAGTGGTATGTCACATGTAAGTAACTATTACACAAATCATCAATAAAACGTGTAAAAATTGTTGTAGCAAACAAACTCGTTTCTAGCTATGAACCACTTTAATGGGGCGCAAAACTTTCTGGACGCACCTGTTTATGCCTATAGAAAAAATTTGTTTTCAAAATAATTATTTCAGTACTCTTACGCTTATGTGACCTTGATCTCTAAACCCATGACATTTTTTTCTACTCAAAAATACCTACAATATTTTACTATATATGCCTATAGAAAAAGTTTATAGTTTTCAAAAAAATAATCATAATCATGTCAGTACTCTTTTGCATTTGTGACCCTGATTTTTTAACCCATGACAACTATTTTTACATCAAAAAGATCGCTTGTAGCAATCACAGGATGAAATGCCACCTATAAACCACCTATATGCATGGCTTATAGGGAGCTTAAAGATTGGCTTATAGGAACACCTCTATATATTAGCCATCTTTTAGCCTGGCTTATTGGCATTCAAAATATAAGCCACCTATAAGCATTTCATAAGTAAATATGAAGGTGTAACTACATATTTATGTCCATAGGTAATAAACATATCACAGTTACTAATTAATGACCATCGGCACACCTCATCAAAAACTTACGTAACTAATTGATAACGAAAGCAAATTCAAACTCATTTAACCAGAGAATAGCATATTCTACGTAAAAAATTTACCCGTATGGTGTTAATCTAATTAACTTTAATTAATTTGGATAAAGTTTTCAAAATTCTTTTTTATTTGACTCCACAACTTAAATATCAATTTTCACATTGTTTTTGGATATTTTGTACAGTATGTAAATTTTATATATATACTATATTAACTATGGTATATATATCAAATATGATATGTTGTGACATCATCTTGTTTTATTGCTGGGTATTTATATAATTTTGGTCTAAAAGAGAAGCATGATTCTTATATATCTAAAGAATCATTACTTCCAGTAAAGTAAATTGAATAAAATTGTACTTGTTGAATATTTTGAGTATAAAGGGAGATAATTCCAACATCTGTTTTGCCTCTAATTTAAACTGTCTACAATAAATGACCAAGTTGCGTTATAGTAATTCAGCTTCCCCTTATGTATAACAAGCATGTTTTATAATCGCAGTCTGTCTTTTTAAGTTTTTTAAAGTGGTTAAAATTAATAAAGTTTCTTTCACTATATATTGATGTATGCATGAAATATTTACCAAGGAGTAGAAATAGTTAAGTGTGTCATATGAAGAGGTTTAACCCTGAGTATAACATCATATCATTGTAATACACACTGATTGTTTAGTTGAATATTATTCCACCAGTAACTGAAGTAGTTCAAAATTTTCTTGTAATAATACAATAATAAAAACCTGTGTTCAATAGTGCCAACCATGTCATGGGACATATAACAATATGGTAAGGGGACAATGTCCGGAGCACCCGGCCTCACTTCCCTAGTGGAAGTTCACGTGTATAACTTAACTTGTCAGTTCCAAAGTTGTTTTACTTTGCTTCTGGTTTGTGATTCGGATATGGATTAGTATGTTTATTTTTGATTATGTAAGAACATTTTATTGGGTAAGCACCTCCTGTGTAATGTTTTATATTAGAAAGCTTGATATTTAGTTTCAGAACATACTTTAAGTTATAGAGAGAAGCCGAAAACTGTTTATTCTGTGAGAGAAAGAATTATTAAAGGCGCGTTACCGATATTAATTCTTTGTCTCACAGAATGAACAGATTTAGGCTTCTCAGTGTGAATAAAATACAGCTTTAAATCCCCATTCATTAAATAATGGACAGTTGTAAGTGAAAATTATTTTTGTCAACAGATGAATTGGGATCACAATTCACATTTCAATGATTAGTAGGTAACTTCACACTGTTGTGTGAATAGTATTCGTCATACAGAGTGAAGTAAAATTTATGATTTTTGTGAGTTGTACTTACAGGGTGAATAAAATATCATGAAATAGTAAAGGCACGTTTTAGTGGATCTGATTTGTGTGTCTATACAAATAATAATCAGTTGTGTGTCTATACAAATAATAATCAGTTGTGTGTCTATACAAATAATAATCAGTTGTGTGTCTATACAAATAATAATCAGTTGTGTGCCTATACAAATAATAATCAGTTGTGTGCCTATACAAATAATAATCAGTTGTGTGTCTATACAAATAATAATCAGTTGTGTGCCTATACAAATAATAATCAGTTGTGTGTCTATACAAATAATAATCAGTTGTGTGCCTATACAAATAATAATCAGTTGTGTGTCTATACAAATAATAATCAGTTGTGTGCCTATACAAATAATAATCAGTTGTGTGTCTATACAAATAATAATCAGTTGTGTGCCTATACAAGTAATAATCAGTTGTGTGTCTATACAAATAATAATCTGTTGTGTGTCTATACAAATAATAATCAGTTGTGTGTCTATACAAATAATAATCAGTTGTGTGCCTATACAAATAATAATCAGTTGTGTGTCTATACAAATAATAATCAGTTGTGTGTCTATACAAATAATAATCAGTTGTGTGTCTATACAAATAATAATCAGTTGTGTGTCTATACAAATAATAATCAGTTGTGTGTCTATACAAATAATAATCATTGTGTGTCTATACAAATAATAATCAGTTGTGTGTCTATAAAATAATAATCAGTTGTGTGCCTATACAAGTAATAATCAGTTGTGTGTCTATACAAATAATAATCAGCTGTGTGCCTATACAAATAATAATCAGTTGTATGTCTATACAAATAATAATCATTTGTGTGCCTATACAAATAATAATCATTCAGAAAAATGTTTCTAATTTTTACAAAAACGTTGGGATTCAAGGTTTTTATACTAATTACTGTGCGCAACAGTAGCATCTAGATTTTTAAATACAGGTTTAAATATTGTCAAAAAACAGAGCATCGGTCTGACGCCGCACGACCGTAATATAAACGTTCTTTGTTCTTTGGTAATGGAAGAAATATTTTACAATGTGAATCTTCTGATATGGGAGTAAAAAGAAAAGCTACATGCAGTACAAATGAATGTTTCTGAAATAGTGAAAAGTTCAAGTGAAGAGCCTGTTAAATTTCTAAATCCAAAAGTGAAATAAGTCTGTGAAGAGAGTCTAATTCTTCTGAAATTAAATCAAACTATTTAGTGTGATGTGAAAACAGTGAAATGAGCTAAAAATGTGAAAATTAACAATTTTCCCATTTTAGTTTCTGTACTGTTTTTCTGTTGCCATTTGATACTATCTTTTTCGGATAGATAATCAGTTCTCCTGTAACTGTCCAATAAGTTAATCTAGCTGTACATTCTAACTGTCCATTCAGTTTGTTAATGTTCACTGGTATCAACTTATTTGACACACACAGGTGAAATTTAGATGCTTAGAAAGAATAATGTCATAGCAATGTTTTAAAGGGTAATACGAGGGGTATTCTAAACTCATCTGTGTTGATATCAAATGTATTTTGCCACTTGTTTTTACTACTGCAGTCTGCTAAGTCTGAAAAGTTCTCAATTAAATTTAAGTAAAAACCTTTATATGGCATTTGTTTTATTTTCAAAACCTTGTTGTTTTGAGAAAAAGTGATTTTTTTTCTTTATGAATACATGTATTAGAACAGGCTTTTGTTGTCATGTTCTCTTTCCAGCTTCTTGGTATTGCAGATCTTTGACTGAAATATTCCATGAAGTTTACTTTTAAGTTGTATTTATTTTCTATTTTATTGGGTAATAAGTAGATTCCTTTTTCATTTATTATGTCTTTTAAATAAAATATTCTTTTCTTGTACCATTGTTTATAAAACACTGTTTGCTTATTTATTTTAATACTATCACTATACCAGAGTCTTTCTTTGAAAATTAATTGTAGTGCAAAATTGTTACAATTGCAGAATTTATTCCAAAATGCCAATATGTTTTCATAAAAAAGTGGCATTTGATCTATCTTCTGAATACAGCATTAAGTTTGAAAAATGTCGTTCATTGAAATGCAAGATGTGTTTTTAATGCTTTCTTGAGAACAATATTTTCATTTAGATTCATTCTTATTAGGAATTCTTTTGATCCAATTTAATTTAAGATATTTTATTTGTTTTATTTATATTTTATTTGATTACTGTGGTAATCAGTTTCTTTACCAACATTTTAACCAGCCGGACCATTCTGTGTTATCTACATGTATGAAAGTCAGGCTTTTGGAAAAAATATACCACCATACAAATAGTCCTACATTAAGCACTCCATACCGATTACAACGGGAAAATTACTGGATAAGAGAATTAGGCACTGCTTCGCCATATGGATGTAATGACAAAATTGTAAGCGTAGGAAATCTTTCAAGCCCGGGTTGTAACAATGTAAATGTTTTACACTTGTTCAACAAAACACCACGTGACAATAGAAGTCATGGACATCGCCGTTATAACAGACCCAATATCCATGATGTTAGTTTCTTATTCTTTTACCATTCCTACAGAAACCTCTCGGATTACACCATATCCGAACTAAACTCTACTCTATACCACTATCCCGTCTTAGACAGTTACAAGAAGAATGCATATCTAAAACTACTATAGATTTTAATACACCAGAATATAAGCTTACTGCTATCATCATGGATATTGCTTTTAACAGATTATTGAAACCTGCTCGGGAAAACGATATTGATAACGATGGTCAACGCCAATATCTTAAGTTACACTATGCTAACAAAGGAATAGATGCTATAAACATTTCCAATATTCTTCTAAATAAACAAGTCCAATCTAAAATTCCTGCTTATTTCAAAATTAATTCTCCACCTCTAGTTTCCTACTCCTATAATAAACCTATTGCATCCAAAATATTTAATTATAAACAAACATTGCAGTGTTTAAACTTTCATAATTTTACTCCACCTACTTGCTCTTGCTCGTCTTCTCCTTATATTTATGGACCGGCTGGACATGTAATAACTGGTGATCTCAATATAATTGAGAACACCAAATTAAGACTTTTACTTTCAAAAGGTCCTAAATATAGAGAAGCTCAACCTTTTACTTGGGGACAGAATTTCCGACTTATCATGGATTCTGTTGAAGAGTACGCCAGACGTTGGGCTAAATTAGAAGATGTTGAGCTTGATACCTTATCCGACTGGATAAAGGTTGTGAGATCTTTCGTTAAAACTAGGATTGCCAAACTTAAAGGGTCTATGAGTACTAAACCTTCTTCAGTACTCAAGGATCCAGAAATCAAAGCAATTCTAACAGACATACACAACAAATATGTTGTTGTCCCAGCTGATAAGGCTTCCAACAACATTATTCTCGTTTGTAAGAGGTTCTACCTTGAATGTCTTATTAAGGAGCTTGGTTTAGATAGTATATCAAATAACCCTGCATATACTAGAACTAATTTTACCAAAGATGAAGTTCTTTCCAACCATAGGGGAGTTCTCGAGTCTTTTGGTATCAATATTAAAGAGGAAGATCTTGGTCTTCCTTACTTGTATTGGATTCCTAAACTACATAAAAATCCATACAAGGAAAGATATATAGCAGGCTCATCTAAATGTACTACTAAATCATTATCGGTAACTCTAACACAAATTTTGACAATCGTCAAAGATGGTCTTCAGTCTTATTCAGAAAAAGTATATTCTACATCTGGAATCAACCGAATGTGGATTCTCAAAAATTCTAAAGAATTACTTGAACATCTTGCTTCTAATACTTTATCTCATGTAAAAAGTATAAAAACATTTGATTTTTCTACACTATACACCACAATCCCTCATTCTAAATTGAAAGAACGTCTTAAAGAAATTATTCACTTGTCTTTCTTCTACAAAAACGGTAAGCCTAGATACAAATATCTGGTGCTGAATAGGGATTCTGGTTATTTTGTCAAGCACCATACGGATTCCAAACAAAAATATACTGAAGATACCATCAACAAAATGTTGGAGTTTTTGATAGATAACATATTTGTTGTGTTTGGTAATATAGTTTTTCAGCAAACAATCGGTATACCAATGGGTACAAACTGTGCACCATTGCTTGCTGATTTGTTTCTTTATTCTTACGAAGCAGAATTTATGCAGAACCTTGTTAAATCTGGAGAGAAAACTGTCGCCAAATCATTCAACTCAACATACAGATATATAGATGACGTTCTGTCTCTTAACAATCCTAAATTTGGAGACTATGTAAATGTCATCTATCCTAGTGAGCTTGAAATAAAAGACACGACTCATTCCTCAAGTTCTGCTTCATATTTAGACTTATACCTTAAATATGACGCACAGGAAAGGCTACATTTGAAATTTTATGACAAACGTGATGACTTCAATTTTTCTATTGTCAACTTTCCTTTTTAATGCAGCAATATACCTGCTTCTCCTGCTTATGGTGTATTCGTTTCCCAATTAATACGCTATGGTAGAGCTTGTTCCCACTACGGGGACTTTGTACAACGAAGTAGGCTGCTTGCAAATAAATTGTTGACTCAGGGATATTGCAAGCCTAGGCTTATCAAGGCCCTCAAAAAGTTTTATGGCCGTCATCACAGTATTGTTGATAAGTTTGATGTCTCTGTGTCCAGGATTGCCTTGGATATATTTGACGTCTTATAGTTCCATGTTCCTTTCGCACAATTTTGATTACACACGTGACGGGTGTAGCTAGCTAAACAGGAGGTGCTTACCCTTCCGGAGCACCCGGCCTCCCTTCCCTGGTGGAAGTTCACGTGTCTAACCTAACTTGTCAGTTCCAAAGTTTTTACTTTGCTTCTGGATTGTGATTCGGAAATGGATAAGTATGTTTGTTTTTGTTTATCAACATCTGGAGCTTTTTATCCCCTATTTTCTGGTTTTTGTGAGAACACTTTATGTTTAAAGTCAGGGTTAGGTAGACCTAATTTTTTCAGATACATTTATTTATTTCAGTCTAAATATCTTTTATAAAAAGTTTATGTTTATAAAGATAGAAGAATTGATAAAGTAGTTTACGTAAGGCTAGGGTTTTGGTATTGAGAATTTTATCTATTGATTTTAAATCTCATTCTCCATAAGTTCAATTTGGCTTTCAAGTCAGATAGTTTGGAGTTAAGGTTTTTCCCCAGAATGTCATTCTCGGTGTCATCACCGAAAAATCCTTCAGGCATATAAGTGGAAGAGTACCAGGTTTACATTTTTTGCAACGGCCTATTTAAACTGCTTCGGTTTTGTTTAAATTTACCTTTAAGCCTGAGCAAACTTTGAAATTGTCAAGAATTGTGCCAAATTTTACATCTCTTAAAAACACGTCATGTTATCTACAAGTAAACCTATTTTAAATTCTATTGAACTAATGTTTATGCCTTTGATTTTATTGTTGTTTCTAATTTCTAAAGCTGGCAGTTCAGGAACCTAAAATTAATAGATAGCTTTATAAGGGGCAGCCTTGACGAATACCTCAGTTTAAAAATATTTTTTCTGTCGAAAATCCATTGTTTAAACCAACACTACTTATTTCTTGGTAAAGACTCTTTATCCATTTTATTATGTTTCCCCAAAGCCAAAAGTTTTGAGCGTTTCAAATATATAGGGCCATTCTATGGTATCAAAAGCTTCCTCAAAGTCAATGAATAGAATATATCCCGGGATATTTTTTAAATTTGTTAGGTATATTGAATCAGAAATCGTTTTTATATTTTTTACCAATATATCTATCGTTAACGTAGCCAGTCTGGTGAGAACGTATTAATTTTAAGTAGAAAAAGTTTTGATTCTCTTTGCTAATAGTTTTGCTAATATCTTATAGTCAGAATTCAATAGTGATATAGGTCTCAAATTTTTCAGATTACATTTATCGTTGTCTTTTTTTGACAATAAAGTTATTACCCCTCGTTTTTGTTCACTTGATAAGGATCCTTTTTGACAACTGTAATTGAAGCTGTCCAGAACAAGTTCAGAGATATCGTTCCAAAATGCAACATAAAATTCTTTTTCAAAACCATCTGCACATTGTGATTTCCCTCCCTGGAAAGCAATTCACTTTCTAGTGTTTTTAAATTTAATCTAATTTGTAATTGCTGCAATTTTGGTAAATTTTGCTAAGTTAATGTTAAATTATTGGTGCAAGTTTCATTCAGAGATGTGTAAAGAATTTCACAAAAGTTTTTTTATTTGGAATAAAATTTCTGATTTGTTTGTGGTAGAATTTCCATTCTTGACAAATTTACTAATAGATTTAATTTTGAAGTTTCTTTTTTTCTAATGAAAGGATTTAGATGGAATCTTTATGACGTAATCTTAGTGAGTATTAAATACTTTATACCTATTGTTATTCATGTGTAAATAAGTAAATAAATGAATATTTATTTTTAAAAACTTCAATAAATATCTAAAAAAATGAGAGAGAAGAGAGAGAGAGAGAGAGAGAGAGAGTAACAGAGCGAAGATCAATGCATCTCTGAATAACACTCATCAGTTTTTAACTGTCATTATTTGATAATGTTTTTTTCATAACTTTGAGGTTAAGGAAGGTGTATTAAATAAATAAATAAATAAATAAATAAATAAATAAATAAATAAATAAATAAATAAATAAATAAATAAATTAATAAATAAATAAATAAATAAACTACAATTTCATCAGATAAAACTGGTTTTCTCTGCACTATCATCTTTTCGTCTTAATGTTAGGCTGTCTGGATCCAGTAAAATAATATGTATTCTCTACATATAAATAAATAAATAAATAAATAAAAAATAAATAAATAAATAAATATTAAATAAATAAATTACAATCTCATGATATAAAACTGGTAGATCTCTTTGCACTATCATCCTCTCGTCTTCATGTAAAGATTTCTGGATCCCATAAAATACTAGTAATTGTATTTCCCAATATACTCCGTCATCTTTTCTATTGATCACGTGAGAATGTTGGTTATCATAAATAAACTAAAAATGATGATATTGATTTTAAAAAGATACCTATAATTAAATTATCATTAAATTATTTTTGATCTGAATTTGGTAAATAAATTGTTATCGATATGACAGATTAAAATGGCGGATTAATCTGTTTGGAAACCATACAATGTTATTATACGTCATTCATCTTCTAACTCCTTGTAAACCAGAAATGTTTTAAATACATGTAGTACAATACATATTTTCTATATGTTAACAAACCTCATGAATTTCGCTGCCCCTGGACAGTATATAATACATTGCTATTGCTATTGGTCTAAAGTAAAATGGCCGATCTGAAATATGTCTGTTGGTGATAATATTTTATAATTTATGTGATTATAGGTCTATCGTTATGCCTCACTTCATATGAAAAGATCTTTGTCGTCAATATGTGCAGTTTTGAAAACAATTTAAAAAAACATATGACATATATCAAAAGTCGATATTTATCTATTGCGTGCGCATTGTGGTATTGTATATGGATAAATGTAGTGTTTCATGGATATACGGTACAGACCTGTCGAAAGTTTAACAATAAGCTAAGAATTCAACTACCAAGTCGCCAAGATATGAATAATTAGGTAATGAAAAAAGCATCCAAGATAGAAATTATTCACTTGTCTTTCTTCTTCAAAAACGGTAAGCCAAGATACAAATATCTGGTGCTGAACAGGGATTCTGGTTATTTTGTCAAGCACCATACGGATTCCAAACAAAAATATACTGAAGATACCATCAACAAAATGTTGGAGTTTTTGATAGATAACATATTTGTTGTGTTTGGTAATATAGTTTTTCAGCAAACAATCGGTATACCAATGGGTACAAAATGTGCACCATTGCTTGCTGATTTGTTTCTTTATTCTTACGAAGCAGAATTTATGCAGAACCTTGTTAAATCTGGAGAGAAAACTGTTGCCAAATCATTCAACTCAACATACAGATATTTAGATGACGTTCTGTCTCTTAACAATCCTAAATTTGGAGACTATGTAAATGTCATCTATCCTAGTGAGCTTGAAATAAAAGACACGACTGATTCCTCAAGTTCTGCTTCATATTTGGACTTATACCTGAATTATGACGCACAGGAAAGGCTACATTTGAAACTTTATGACAAACGTGATGACTTCAATTTTTCTATTGTCAACTTTCCTTTTTTATGCAGCAATATACCTGCTTCTCCTGCTTATGGTGTATTTGTTTCCCAATTAATACGCTATGGTAGAGCTTGTTCCCACTACGGGGACTTTGTACAACGAAGTAGGCTGCTTGCAAATAAATTGTTGACTCAGGGATATTGCAAGCCTAGGCTTATCAAGGCCCTCAAAAAGTTTTATGGCCGTCATCACAGTATTGTTGATAAGTTTGATGTATCTGTGTCCAGGATTGCCTTGGATATATTTGACGTCTCATAGTTCCATGTTCCTTTCACACAATTTTGATTACACACGTGGCGGGTGTAGCTAGCTTAACAGGAGGTGCTTACCCTTCCGGAGCACCCGGCCTCACTTCCCTGGTGGAAGTTCACGTGTCTAACCTAACTTGTCAGTTCCAAAGTTTTTACTTTGCTTCTGAATTGTGATTCGGAAATGGATTAGTATGTTTGTTTTTGATTGAAGCTATCGAAAGAACTGTCAGCTAACGAGAGGCCGAGATAAAGTGTCGATTCGACACAAATTCGTTAGCTCAGTGTTAAATTTCGATAGGTCTGTACTCTAGTTCTGATATCGGGTGTGGGGTAAGGAGCTGAGATAAATAAATAAATAATTAAATAAATAATAAGACTTAAAAAGTAAGTAACGGGTTATATTGTTTAAAACAACATTACTTATATCTTGGTAAAGAATCTTTATCAATTTTATTATGTTTTCCCCAAAACCGAATGTTTTGAGCATTTCAAAAAGATAGGGTTGTTCTTTGGTATCAAAAGCTTTCTCAAAGTCAATGAATAGAATTAATCTGGGATATTTTTTAAACTTGTAAGGTATATTAAATTAGAAAATGTTCTTATATTTTCACCAATATATTTATCTTTATCATAGCCAGTCTGAGCAGAATTTATCAATTTAGTTAAAAAAGTTTTGATTCTCTTTGCTAATAGTTTTGTAAATATATTGTAGTCAAAACTCAATAGTGATATAGGTCTCTAATTTTTCAGATTATTTTTATTTTTGTCTTTTGTCGATTCGACACAAATTCGTTAGCTCAGTGTTAAATTTTGATAGGTCTGTACTCTAGTTCTGATATCGGGTGTGGGGTAAGGAGCTGAGATAAATAAATAAATAATTAAATAAATAATAAGAGTTAAAAAGGGAGTAACAGGTTACATATAATAATAATAATAATAATAATAATAATAATGATAAAAATAATAATAACGGTTATATGGAGTACGGGTTGAGTATGGAAGTTATACAGGCCAAAGTACCAGTGAACAATGAGTATATATCCACTAATATATGAGGCGCCGTTTCTATATTTATTCACTATTTTTTCATATGCATAATTCATTTATGGATATCCATAAATCAAATTTAACATATGTTAAAATATTTTTAGATATCCAAAAATAATTTTGCATATGCAAAAATCGATTTATGGATATCCAAAATTCGATTTATGGATATCCATCAATCGAATTTTGCATATGTAAAAATGTTGACTATTTTTGCATATCTAAAAATCGATTTATGGATATCCATTAATCGAATTTTGGATATCCATAATTCGATTTTTGCATATGAAAAAATAGTCAGTATTTTTATATATGCAAAAATCGGTTTATGGATATCCATAAATTGAGAGTGCAAAATGATTTCTCCTTAAATATGCAGTGAAAAATGTTTTACTATTTACGCGGGAAATTGTCAAATACGCGGAAAAGCTAAGTCAACAGTGGCATTTAAGACAGACAGCGTTGAGATTGTCTTAACTCTATTAAAATACGGTTATAGTCGAGATCTTCACTTTCAAAACATCTCATTGCGTTTAATATTACTCCGCTGTATTCTATCCAAGTGTTTGTTCTTTCCATTGCTTTCTGTAGCAGCCATCTTGGATTCTAAGACGCGACGCGCGTATCGCGTGGGCACTGCAGGAAACAAAAAAATCTTTAAATATACACAAGTTTACATGTTTAACAAAAATCGATGAAAAAACGCATTTATAATCTATATTGTAAAAATATGATTTTTATTTGCGATAATGAATAATTTTTTTATTAAATGTACCAACAGTATTCACTTCGGGATTGATATATGGGGAGGACTCAGTATTTTGGAATTTCCAAAATTTAATTTTGGATATCCATAAATCGATTTTTGGATATCTATAATTGATTTTTGGATATTCATTAATCGAGTTTTGGATATGTAAATATACTGACTATTTTTGCATATGCAAAAATCGATTTATGGATATCCATAAATCGATTTATGCATATGCAAAATTCGATAAATTGATATGTGAAAATAGTGAATAAATATAGAAACGGCGCCTCATACTAATAAGATTAAAGTGTCTACTGCTATGATTGCCTCTTATAATCATTTAATAGGCTAACAACATTGTCTTTTGCGTTTGACTTTTAACTATAACAGTGCATTAATGTAATCGTTTTAAAGCACACATCCTAGAATCAATGGTCGAGAGACAGCAAGGTAAACATTGATTTAAAGTAAGATGTTATAGGTTTATGTTGGTGCATATATTTGCATCTGTTTAAAAAATGAATATTGACGCTTTCCATGTATCGAGTAGATTTAATATGAATATCCTTCATGACGTGGAGAAGTAACCGTTGGAAGTTGAATGTTGTTACTGATGACGTGTCAGGTGAACATAGAACGAAGTCCGGATTGCACTCGAACTCAACACGTCTACATCATGATACCTAACCTTAGGACTGTAATATTGTGACTAGAATCGTTAACAGTTTTAGAGGATTGAGTTAGAAGCTTAAAGTAGGGATCAACAGAGGAAAACACTTCGTGATAATTGCATATATAGAAAAGTATTTTTAATTTTAGTTTCACTAAATGTGTTACTTAATAATTAGAAAAACGTTGTAGTCTTTAAAACATCTTAAAATTACGCATTTTAATAACCATTATTAGGTCATTTGCGGCAAATCAGAGTTTTGTGTTAAAGTTGAACAATATTTAAAATTAAGTGTTTTAGTTTTGTGTAGGCATTAAAATCACCTTGTATGATAACAGAAATAAGATTTGAGTACTTCTCAATGTCTTGGGAGCAACTGTGCGTAACCATTTACTACGTCAGGCATATTACTGCTTGTGTGTTCCGGGGAAATGTAAACCGTTGCCATGTAGAGATCTTTAAAAAGTTTAAAAAAAGTTTTATCAACTTTTATCCAAAATACATCAGTGTGATTAGATTTACTTTTAAGACACCTTTATAAATATTCACTTTTATATAAACCCCTGAATTACGCCAGCCCTTTTGTGTTTTTCTTCGTTGATTACTATCAAAATATCTAAACCCTTGGATGTTGCGCATTTGATTTCTATCCAGCCATGCTTCAACAAATGATACAACATGGAGATTCGAAAATGTGTTAATAAAATGAGGGTTTTTTGTTTTATCTACTGATACCCCTTCTATATTCCATGTTCCAATTTCAGAAAATTCACGTCATTTTTAAAATTGTCACTCAAAGTTAAAATATTTATGTGTTGAGATTGTTATTACCTAATATAATATTGATCTGAATTAGGTAAACACAATGTAATAGGGATACTGCAAGCCTAGACTTATCAAGGCCCTCAAAACGTTTCATGGACGTCATCACAGTATTGATAAGTTTGATGTCTCTGTGTCCATGATTGCCCTGGATACATTTGACCTTCCCTAATTCCGTGTTCATTTCACAACATTTTGGTTACACATTTGGCGGGTGTAGCTTGCTAAACAGGAGGTGCTTACCTATCCGGAGCGGTGTCTTCACATTTATCCAACATTTGACATTTTGATATGGGATAAGGTAAATTTTGTTGGATAAATGACATCAAAGGAAAATGGAAACAATAGGTTGGCTTGGGTACTGTGAACATAGAAATTCATAACTTTATCTTTTTGAAGATTAAATATACCTGGCTCAAGTTTCACAATAATATATAATTAATTCTTTTATGAAGATTTTCCTTAATTTAATATTTTAAATTTTGAATTGTTAAGTTTTTGTTTGATTTATTTTTATTGTTTTTCAGATATTTTTTTTAAAATAATGCAACTTACTTATTTTTTAAAAATATCAAAAATATAATAGGAAAATAATTCAAAATAACTTTTATTTGAAAAAATATTCAAATTAGCTCCATTTCAGAACAAAAAAAGCAATAGGAAAATATATAAAATATTCCATTTTGGAAAAAAACATTGCAAGAATGGAACCTTACATTATTGAAAAAAATCCCAAATATGCTCCATTTTGGAAAAAAAGATATTCCAAGAACATAACCTTTATCATGTATATATTTTATTTTTCCATTCGGTTAAAGCATCAAACAGGTGTCACATTTTTAACAGTAACATCATTTTTGAAACCACTATTACTTTGTAATATTTTTTTAATATACGCATGGAATTGAAATGATTAAGCAATATAATCGATTTCTCAATCAATCCAACCTTTAATCAATCCTTGATCGAAAATATATGAAATAATAAATTAATGAATACATTTGAGAGAAATTCATTTTTATTTGTCAAAATATTACATTATCAAAATTTAGTTAGGTAGGAAAAAAAATTTAATTGCTAAAAAGTTACATATTTATTTCGTATTTATAATTATTTTTAATTCTCAATTAAGAATAAATATTACTATTCTTTAACCACTGCGGTAGCTCAGTTGATAAACTGCTCGCTCCGTAAGGGGGAGGTCGTGGGTTCGAACCCCAGCCGGGTCTGACCCAAGACTTGAAAGTGAGTGGTGACTGTTCTTTTGCCAAGTAATCGGCATTACGAAATGAAAGTCAGGGTTCTTTCGGATGGGAACTTAAAATAAACGAGGTCCCGTGTCACGGTGGGCTTGGCACGATAAAGAACCCTGCTGTATAATGCCATAAGCGCAACACACAGGCAAAATTTCTGCACTTCCGCCTATAGCTGGCGACGTCTCGATATGTGAAAAATTCTTGACTGGGGCGTTAAACACCATTACTCACTCACTCACTCTTATTATTATTTAAATATAACTTTATTGAAATTTATTAAGGTAGGAAATAAAACTTAAATTTCTAAAATTTAACATATTTATTCAATTTTAGTCAAAATTTTGGCTATTTTAAACTTTCAGTAAAAATATGACACGTTATTACATTCTATTTAAAGGAACTTTTATTCTGGTAGGGGAAACTAACTGATCACAATACAGGGTGTCAACCTAATGTTGGATAAGTATGAATAGTGAATAGTGATTTTTCAAATGTTGAATAAACGTGAATAAACCTCCGGAGCACCCGGTCTCACTTTCCTGATGGAAGTTCACGTGTCTAACTTACCTGTCATTTCCAAATTCTGGATTGTGATTCGGACATTGATTAGTATGTTTGTTTTTACTTTGCTTCTAGATTGTAATTCGGACATTAATTGGTATGTTTGTTTTTACTTTGCTTCCAGATTGTGATTCGGACATTGATTGGTATGTTTGTTTTTACTTTGCTTCTAGATTGCGATTCGGACATAGATTGGTATGTTTATTTTTACTTTGCTTCTAGATTGCGAATCGGACATTGATTAGTATGTTTGTTTTTACTTTGCTTCTGTATTGCGATTCGGACATAGATTAGTATGTTTATTTTTACTTTGCTTCTAGATTGTGATTTGGACATTGATTGGTATGTTTATTTTTACTTTGCTTCTAGATTGTGATTTGGAGATGGATTGGTATGTTTATTTTTACTTTGCTTCTAGATTGTGATTTGGACATTGATTGGTATGTTTATTTTTACTTTGCTTCTAGATTGTGATTTGGATATTGATTGGTATGTTGGTTTTTACTTTGCTTCTGGATTGTAATTCGGACATTGATTGGTATGTTTGTTTTTACTTTGCTTCTAGATTGTGATTCGGACATTGATTGGTATGTTTGTTTTTACTTTGCTTCTAGATTGTAATTCGGACATTAATTGGTATGTTTGTTTTTACTTTGCTTCTAGATTGTGATTCGGACATTGATTGGTATGTTTGTTTTTACTTTGCTTCTAGATTGTAATTCGGACATTAATTGGTATGTTTGTTTTTACTTTGCTTCTGGATTGTAATTCGGACATTGATTGGTATGTTTGTTTTTACTTTGCTTCTAGATTGTGATTCGGACATTGATTGGTATGTTTGTTTTTACTTTGCTTCTAGATTGTAATTCGGACATTAATTGGTATGTTTGTTTTTACTTTGCTTCCAGATTGTGATTCGGACATTGATTGGTATGTTTGTTTTTACTTTGCTTCTAGATTGTGATTCGGACATTGATTTGTATGTTTGTTTTTACTTTGCTTCTAGATTGTGATTCGGACATTGATTGGTATGTTTGTTTTTACTTTGCTTCTAGATTGCGATTCGGACATTGATTGGTATGTTTTTTTTTACTTTGCTTCTAGATTGTGATTTGGACATAGATTGGTATGTTTATTTTTACTTTGCTTCTAGATTGCGATTCGGACATTGATTGGTATGTTTATTTTTACTTTGCTTCTAGATTGCGATTCGGACATTGATTGGTATGTTTATTTTTACTTTGCTTCTAGATTGCGATTCGGACATTAATTGGTATGTTTATTTTTACTTTGCTTCTGGATTGCGATTCGGACATAGATTAGTATGTTTATTTTTACTTTGCTTCTAGATTGCGATTCGGACATTGATTGGTATGTTTATTTTTACTTTGCTTCTAGATTGTGATTTGGACATAGATTGGTATGTTTATTTTTACTTTGCTTCTAGATTGTGATTTGGATATAGATTGGTATGTTTGTTTTAACTTTGCTTCTGGGTTGTTATTCGGATATTGATTGGTATGTTTATTTTTACTTTGCTTCTAAATTGCGATTCGGACATGATTTAGTATGTTTATTTTTACTTTGCTTCTGGATTGTGATTCGGACATTGATTGGTATGTTTATTTTTACTTTGCTTCTGAATTGCGATTCGGACATGATTTAGTATGTTTATTTTTACTTTGCTTCTGAATTGCTATTTCGGACATTGATTGGTATGTTTGTATTTGATTGATATGACATATTAAAATGGCGGATCATTCTGTTCGGAAACCGTAAAATGTAAATACATGTCATTCTCCGTGTGAACCAAAAATGTTTTAAAATACGTGTAACACAATATATATTTTCTATAAGTTAACATACCTCATGAATTTCTCTGTCCCCGGACAGTATATAAAACATTGCTGTTGCTATTGGTCTAAAGTAAAATGGTTGGTCTGAAATATGTCTGTTGGTGATAATATTTTATAATTTATTATTTAAAAATGACATAAAAATCTACATGTGTAGCATTCCATACTGCATCAAAATTGTTTGTTAGTAATTCCTTCTCTATGGATATTTTTGTACAGCAGAATTTAACCATTTCATGTTAAATACTGCTATTTCAGCGTCTTCAGTCAAAATTATTCTATATCTATGTTAATTTTCTTTAAATTAAGAAATAAGATTCTATTTGAGTGTATTCATTCAGTATTATGAATGAGAGTCAGGAATAGCATATTCGATGAACTGCGAAGCTCAGTTGGTGCTCGCTCCGTAAGTGGGAGCTTGTGGGTTCGATCTCCGACTACGTCTGACTAAAGACTTGAAAGTGGGTAGTGACTTTTCTTTTGCAAAGCAATCGACATTACGAAATTAAAGTCACACTTTTTTGGATGGAAACTTTAAATAAACAAGGTCGCCGTGTCACGGTAGGCATGGCATGACTTAAGAACCCTGCTGTGTAATGCCATCAGTACAACGAACAGACAAATTTCCGCACCTTTGTCTATTACTGGCGACGTCTCGATGTTAGTGAAATATTCCTGAATGGGACATTAAAACGTGAGTATTACTCAACTCAAATATAGACCCGATTCATACTAATGAAGGACCAAGAATAAAATCATTAAAAGCCAACAATCATAAATTATAAGTTTAAAATAATCCCATTGGGTAAAAATTGTATATTGTATATATAAAGAGAAATTTGCTTCCAATTTCCCAACCCCCACTTCCTTTCCCACAAAAAATGCCAGTAAATAACAACCACAGTTTGGAAAACAGGTACAGTGCGTCAAGTTTGACCTAGCCGGTTGACCTTTAATATAAATATTAGCTTTAGCTCATACACTGTGTAATTTAGGTGAGACATGTTTCATTACCATAAACACCCGGAACCCTGTTTAACTTTTGTTTATCCTTATATATCAACTTTACATAGCCCTGGAATTGCACAATGGACATGCCTGTTTGAATGTTTAAATTAAAGGTCAAACGGCCAGGTGAAACTTGACTCACTTCAAGTAATAGCTTATAATTCATTTCAGCTGTATTTGTGGGTTGTCTGCCTTTAAATGGGTTTCAAAAGAAAAACAGTTACTGTAGTCTGTAACTGTGTTACAATTCCAAAAGTTATAAATAATGTAGCTAAAGTGAGTAAAATTATTTAGCAATCGTATAGCTGCCTATACCCCCACCCACACACACACACATAGGACTTGCCATTGGGTTCCGGCCCTCAAACTAGGAATATTGAGAAGTATAGTTAAAACTAGAACCGTCAGTGCAGCTAATTTATAACCCGCCAAGGCAACATAGGGCTTGTCCTTTGGTCATGACACGTAACCTTTACCTAAATGTATGGCAATATTTATCTTGTAAAGTTAGAAGGAGCATAAAATCCCCAGATTATGGTCCTGTTTGAGCTGTTTATACTGTAATGGGGTGGTCAAAATCTGTATTGTGGTTCATATGACCCATGTTATACTTTTAGTAACAATAAAATATTTGAATTTCATTTAAAAAAAAAATATTTATCAGACTGGAATATGGGATATTTTTATGAACCATACAACTAAATTTGATGTTGGTGCCGAGTTTGATAAAAATCTATCCACAGATCCATATCAGTGATTTTAAATTGACTAAAATAACTAACAATAAAGGTAGTTTTTCCTGTGGTTAAATGCTTAAATTTTCCCAATTTGACCACTAAAATTCCTAAAACAACAAATTTCAGATATTGTCGCAAAATAACATCTTTGCAATGAGGCTGATGCTATTATGTAGTTTGATGTGTATCAAAACGTTTTTCCAATTGAAAAGACAGAATCAAAAACAAACATACTTTTCCATTTCCGAATCACAATCCAGAAGCAAAGTAAAAACTTTGGAACTGACAAGTAAGGTTAGACACGTGAACTTCCACCAGGGAAGTGAGGCCGGGTGCTCCGGAAGGGTAAGCACCTCCTGTTTAGCTAGCTACACAAGTTACGAGTGTAATCAAAATTGTGTGAAAGGAACATGGAACTATGAAACGTCAAATATATCCAAGGCAATCCTGGACACAGAGACATCAAACTTATCATTAATACTGTGATGACGGCCATAAAACTTTTTGAGGGCCTTGTAAGCCTAGGCTTGCAATATCCCCGAGTCAACAATTTATTTGCAAGCAGCCTACTGTGTTGTACAAAGTCCCCGTAGTGGGAACAAGCTCTACCATAGCGTATTAATTGGGAAACAAATACACCATAAGGTAGAAGGACTCCAAATTTAAGGACTTTTAGGGTCTTATTTGCAACTTTAAGGCCTAATCAGAGGGAATTTTTTTTAGCAAAAACAAAATCATAAAATTAATGCAAGATATCTTGTTATATTAATTAAAGCACGATTGGAAAACTTATTAATTGATTAAGTAATCTATTGTGTTTACTATATTCACAAAAACAGACATCCAACTGGCCAAATTCAAGGGCTTTACGACCTTCAGGATAAATTCAAATGATCCTTTTCATCAATAACAATAATATTCTAAAATACATGCCTATATTACAAGTTTATATTTTTCCAGATAATCAATAAAAATAAATCAGAAAGGCCAAAAATTTAGGTTATGACCTTCAAAATTGACCTTGATTCTTTTTGAAGAAAATTACAAGTATATGTCAACACTGAAAACCCCGTCATTATCTGATCAAGTAATTATAACAATTTTAAGCTATTTTACGAATTTTTCATAATTTTTCACATAATTTTTTCATAATTTTTGACAGAAACGCATAGCCTTATTTTATTGCTTTATTTTTATTCAACTTTTATTACAGTAATTAGAGACAACTTTGTCTTTATTGGTTTAATTATACACATAAACTAAATGTAGTAAATAAATAAATATTTTCCCCAAAACGAAACAGCACTCTACATTTGTTCGTTATCCATGAAATCTTAAGATAATTGTTATCAGTAACATTTGGCATTATTATCATCTTTTAAATATTAGCTAGCTAGACAGAGGTTTTTCTTGAAGATGAGTATTATGATAATTTATAACAACAATTCATGAAGAAAATGAAAAACATACAGTGTCCTAATGTGTTTTTATGTTGTACAGAATTAATTTTATAAATAATAATATGACACGATTCGCCAAAAATGAGTTAATGACGTAATGGTTACATAATAGTGGAAGCTACACCAACCAACTTTGAATTTTATATAAGCTAAACATGTTTCCTTTAATATGATACCAAATATGATCCATATCTATAAAGTATAATTAAAAAAAGATAAAACTTTCCCCTACCCGAATAGACAAATGTACCGAAAGCTTTCAAGTACTCTTAAATATTGAAGTTTTAAATGTAGAAGGGTCAAATTTATTTCTGGGGAACATCCTGAATCCAGTACATGAATTCGAGATTGATACATAAAAATGCGCGTTTCCCATGATATAGACAAATAAGAGCCTTGGTTCCCTTTACACTTTAATAAATATTTATAAATATTTAAATTAAATGTGCAACGGGCATGTACCTGGGAAGTTTATAAATGAAAAAAAATCCAATTAATAGTGACACACCCAATGTTAAATCTGATGCTACTAGGTGTAAATTATATATATTTCAGTTTGATCCAACATTTTAAGATCTCAAGTAAACATTTATTATAACAAAAGGCTTTATAATTGTATGGCTCAAAAATGGTTCCCACTACGGACACTTTATGCAACGAAAGCTGCTTGCAAATGAATTGTAGACCCATAATATTGCAAGTCTATGCTTATCAAGACCCTCGGGTTTTTTATGACCGTAATCATCGTATTGTTGATTAGTTTGATGTCTCTGTGTCCATTACTGCCATGTATATATTTGACGTCTCATAGTTTCCATGTTCCTTTTACACAATTCTGATTACAATTTTCGGATATATCTGATATATTCTGAAGTAAGGATTGTGATTTGTTATTTTCTGCTATTTTGTTTTTGTTTGCAAGATAACCGGAAAAAAATGTCAGTCTCATATTAGTTTTTGTTCCAACTGAAGAATACTCTGGAGTTAACGTGTAAATTATTATATCTTCCCGCTTCAATATCAAGTTTATGTGCGCTCAATCTGAGTTTAGCTACGGGGGATCTGTCTTTACGAGCATGGAGAAGATTAATAAATAGGGATTCAAGTTGTGTCATTTTTAATGTTTTGATTTGTTCTTTGTGTCAATGACGTTTTTGCTGCTAATAAATTGAGTAAATGGGTCATTTTTATTATTTTGATTTGTTCTTGGTTTCAATGACATTTTTGCTGTTAATGGTATCCTATTTGACTCTGTTCTACATGCATTGTTGCAGGATTGAGAATGTCCATCCAGCATTGCTTTAAAGAAATTTTGTATGAACATGCTTGTGTGGTTCAGAGCCTATATAGTTAATGAATGCACCTCATATTTCATTTCAATAAAGAACAACGGGTATTTACAATGAAACAAATATATCATTCATGATTCAATGCGGGTGTAGTGTTTAATCGTCTGATAAAAATTCTAAATTAAATGTTTCTATTTTCAGAAAATTTAAGTCAGTTCTAATGTTGACACTCATATTTTTAAATATTTATATGTTGGGATGGCCATTACATAAACTAACTTTGATCTGAATGTGGTAAAATACAATGCGATTAATATAAAAAATTAAAATGATGAATCATTCCAATACACGCGATTCTTCTCCCAACTCTGTGTGAACTAAAAATGTTTTAAATAAGTGTAATATAATACACATTTTCTATATATAAACACACCTCTTGAATTTCGCTGTCCTTGTATAGTGTATGAAACGTTTCTATTGCTATTGATCTGAAGTAAAATGGCTCCTTTATAAATGTTTGTTGGTGACAATATTTCATTATTTAAATTACTTTTATTATATGAATATAGGTCTACCTATATGCTTTACTTCATACAAAAAGATTTTTGTCGTCAATATGTGCAGTTTTAAAAAGAATTAAAAAACCAATTGACATTTATCAGACGACCAATGTTATTTATTGTGTGTGTATTGTTGGTTGGATATATACGGGTAGATATAGATGGTAGTTCACATTTAATGTTGAAATGGATTTACAGTCAGATTTACATAAGTAATTACTTTAATAAAATTAAAATTGAGTAAGGGGTTGAGTATAATAATATCATGTTGATGATGATGATAATAATTACGGTTATATGGGGTAAGGGGTGAGTATGGAAATTATACAGGCCAAAGTACCAGTGAAAAATAAGTATATATCTACTAATCAGATTTGAGTGTCTCCTGCTATGGTCGCCTCTAATTATCATTTAATTGGCTAACAACATTGCCTTTTCCCTTTGACCTTTAATTGAATACAGTGCATTAATGTGGCGGATTTAAAGCACACATCCTCTGTAGAATCAATGGTCGAGAGACAGCAAGGGAAACATTGATTTTAAGTAAGATGTTATAGGTTTATGTTGGTATATATATTTGCATCTGTAAAAAATGAATATTGACGCTTTCCAAGTATCGAGTAGATTATTTAATATGAATATTCCTCAGGACGTGGAGAAGTAAACAGTGGAAGTTGAATGTTGTTACTGATGACGTGTCAGGTATACATAGAACGAAGTCCGGATTGCACCTAAAACGTCTACATCATGATTCCTAACCATAGGACTGTAATAAGGATTGAAGTAGAGCTTAAAGAGGGGATCAACAAAGGAAGGCATTTCGTGATAATTGCATATACAAAAAATATTTTATAATTTTTGTGTCACTAAATATGTTACTTAATAATTGAAAATTATGTAATCTTTAAAACATCTTAAAAATTACGGATTTTAATAACTATTATTTAGTTATTCGCGGCAAAACAGTTTTTGTGTTAAAGTTGAACAATATATAAAAAGAAGTTTTTTTTTAGTTTTTTTTGTAGGCATTAAAATCACCTCGTATGATAACAGAATTAAGATTCGAGTACTTCCCCATGTTTCGGAAGCAAATGTGCGTAAACATTTACTACGTCAGGCATATTACTGTTTGTGTGTTCCAGAGAAATGTAAACCGTTGTCATGTAGAGATCTTTGAATAGTTTAAAAAGAATTTTATCAAGTTTTATCCAAAAGTATATCAGTCTGATTAGATTTTACTTTTAAGAAACGTTTATAAATATTCACTTTTATATAAACAGAAATACCCTCTGAATTACGCCAGCCTTTTTGTGTTTTTTCCGTTGATTACTATCAAAATATCTAAACCCTTGATTCGATAATGTGTTAATAAAATGAGGGTTTTTTTGTTTTATCTACTGATACCTCTTTTATATTCCATGTTCCAATTTCAGAAAATTTACGTCAGTTTTAAAATTGTCATTCATAGTTGAAATATTTATATGTTGGGATTGTCATTACATAATATAATTTTGATCTGAATTTGTAAATACAATGTAATAGGGATACTGCAAGCCTAGACTTATCAAGGCCCTCAAAACGTTTTATGGACGTCATCACAGTATTGATAAGTTTGATGTCTCTGTGTCCAGGATTGTTCTGGATACATTTGACCTTCCATAGTTTCGTGTTCATTTCTTATTTATAATTATTTTTAATTCTCACTTAAAGCCGGGCCAGCAATATAAAAGGAAATGGGAGGAGCCTAATTCGAAAATGTCTCAGTTTCTTGCACCTTTCATGACAGGGCAAGATTTTTTTCAGTAACTATTGTCAAACAATTTTCATAGTTTCAATTTTTGGCATGCAAACTCATCTGAATGTGTTGCACATCATGACAAAAAATTACTTTTAAAAATTCTGTAATTAAAATGTAATCACACTGTTAATATTTGAAGCAGGAGTTGATTAAAAAAACCCGTTCCATATATGGAATATGTGAACAAGGCCATGTGACCAAAACAACACCATGTGCTTTCTAGACAATAACTGATTAAGTTATGTTTGACTAAAAACAGAATCAATACACTAAATTTATGATACATTATGCATATAAATAACAACTCACCAATGAGAAATCCAGATTTTATGTATAGATTCATTTATGGTTATTATTTATATAATTTATGATAGTAAAACATTTTCATCACTGCAGTGATATTAACAATGGTTTGTGTTTTGCACAATTCAGTTAGAAGTTGATTGAGATGTATTTTTCAACACAAATTCCTGGACATCATACTTTCAAATTACCTGTTTTTAGACTGTCCAGTGCCTTAGCAGCATAAAAACTGTATATTCAATGACTATTTGTGACAAAGTTCCATTGTCTGAGTATACAATAACTTGACCTCTTTAATATTGTTTATGGTAAGACATTAAATGTAACAAATCTATATCTTGCTACAAGTGTAGAACATATCAAATTCTGTTCATTTGCATAATTTTAATTTCTAAATGATTGAAATCCAATCCTGACACTGAATTATAACAAATGGTAGATAAAAAACTTAATAACTTGTTGAATAAGTTAGTTTTCTTTCTTAACTTCATTTCTAAAGTCTATAAAATTCACTTTTTTAAAAATAAATGACAAATAAACTTTACAAATACACACTAGACAATTCAATAGCTTTCCCGCCTAAAATGGATGTTGACCTTGTCAGCTGGTGTTACCCATACCATGAAGACATAAATCATTCTAACTGTTATTTACGAAGTTTAGGAAGTGATTTACCTGGGGAAACAAATTTCTAAAATATTACAATTGGTAATGAAATAAACAGTTGGGATGAAAACAGAAATGACATTCTTTATCCTCTTAATTGTTATTGCAACAAATTAAAGATTGTAAAGTGATCCATCTGTTTTTGAATAGTGAATTCAGCAAAAATGTAGGGTAGAAACAATTGAGAAAATCAGAATATAATTATTAATACCCTGGTATGAAGGAAATGTATTCTGGTAAACATTTTTATCAAAATGATGCTAGAAAATATGCATTATATAAAGTTGAACTTAAAAATGTGACATCTTCTGATAATAAACTTAACATTTGAAATGATAAAAATAAAACAGTTTGGACTTTCATGCATTTATTTATTTATTTATTTACTTATTTATTTATGTATCTTACAAAATTCCAATGTATTCAATCCACAGCTAGATGGCAAAACTTCTCATTAAATAGGTAACATGTTTTATTTATTTTATGGATATTAATCACTTCAATTAGAGCAATTAATATAAATTGAATTTAAAAACTTATTTTCATTTTGCTTAAAAGTTTTGATTTCAGTGTTTTTTATCATGCCATATAATAAGACCATTCACAGCACTTGCTCTGTATCTGAATACCCCTTTACACCGGTCTGTGTACCCATGTGCTTAATGTTTACAAACACAATGCGTTGCTATTCTTAGCTTTACCCTCTTGTCATCAGACAGAAAGCCATTATTCACTTTAGGTCTGTAGGAACTACCGCGGACTCCCCTTTAAGAATAACTATTATTCTTCTTTAACCACTGCGGTAGCTCAGTTGGTAATGTACTCGCGCCGTAAGTGGGAGGTCGTGGGTTCGAATATCGGCCGGGTTTGACCCAAGACTTGAAAGTGGGTAGTGACTGTTCTTTCGCCAAGTACTCGGCATTACGAAATGTAATTGGTGTAAACCCAATGTTGGATAAGTGTGAATAGTGAATAGTGATCTTTCAAATGTTGGATAAACGTGAATGAACCTCCGCAGCAGCCGGTCTCACTTTCCTGATGGAAGTTCACGTGTCTAACTTAACTGTCATTTCCAAAGTTTTAACTTTGCTTCTGGGTTGTGATTCGGACATTGTTTAGTATGTTTTTTTTACTTTGCTTCTGAATTGCTATTCGGACATGATTTAGTATGTTTATTTTTACTTTGCTTCTGAATTGCTATTTCGGACATTGATTGGTATGTTTGTATTTGATTGATATGACATATTAAAATGGCGGATCATTCTGTTCAGAAACCGTAAAATGTTAATACATGTCATTCTCCGTGTGAACCAAAAATGTTTTAAAATACGTGCAATACAATATATATTTTCTATAAGTTAACATACCTCATAAATTTCGCTGCCCCAGGATAGTATATAAAGCACTTCTATTGCTTTTGGTCTAAAGTAAAATGGCTGATCTGAAATATGTCTGTTGGTGATAATATTTTATAATTTATGTGATTATAGGTCTATCGTTATGCTTCACTTCATTTGAAAAGATCTTTGTCGTCAATATGTGCAGTTTTAAAAACAATTTAAAAATAGCATATGACATATATCAGAAGTGGATATTTATGTATTGCGTGCGCATTATGGTGATATATACAGTATAGACCTGTCGAAAGTTTAACAATAAGCTAGGAATTCGACTACCAAGTCGCCAAGATATGGATAGTTAGTTAACGAAAAAAAGCTCCAAAGATAGATTGAAGCTATCGAAAGAACTCTTAAAATATACTTAACGAATGACCGAGATTTTGTCGAAGTTTTCGATTCGACACAAATTCGTTAGCTCAGTGTTAAACTTTCGACAGGTCTGTACTGTAGTTATGACACGAACGGTCGAATATCGGGTGTGGGGTAAGGAGTTGAGATAAATAAATAAATAAATAAATAATTAATTAGGGTTAAAATGGGAGTAACGGGCATCCAAAATTCGGATAAGGGGTTGCGTATAATAATAATAACAACAATAATAATATTATTATTATATTATTATTATTATCGAGATATGAGTATGAAGATTAAACAGACCAAACAGACCAAAGTACCAGTGTTAAATAATAAGATGTTTTAGGTCTCCTGTCACGATAGCCTCATATTATCACTTTATAGGCTAACAGCATTAAAGGTATATTCGGCTGCATTTTGATCTCCGTCGAGTTTTTAAATTTGCAATACTTAATTTCCATTATAAATGTATACTTCATCACACATCCCCCCTCTCTCTCTCCACACACACACACACACACACACACACACACACACGTATATGTGTGTGTGTGAATGTGTACGGTCACGGTTATGACAATAAAACGGCATGAGCTTTTGTGTGGTACACAGTTAAGTTCGACCTTATCTTTTTTCAATCGACAAAAAAAAAAAAAAAAAAAAAAAAAAAAAAAAATGCGCAACTGGAATTGCAAAAGTACTAGAAACAGATGTCAGCGATGTAGAAGAGCCAATACTAGCTTAAAGGTGTCTAGTATGGTAAGAAAAATTGTAAGAAATTTAACTCGCTCAATGATTTACAACTAAGTTCAGTCAAATTTGGTAAACAAGATGAATCCGATACACATCGGAACCGATCATGGACATAATTGTGTAATATATCAGAATTTTAAATTTGAAAAAGTAAATTTCAATGATCTGAATGAGGGTTGAATATTTTTATTTGCGGAGATGAAGTGCATCAGAATATACGCAATGAAAAGTCAAGCGGACAGATTAACATGTATATTCCTATAGCTAATCACTTGAATGTTGTAACTACTGCCCTGCTTATACGTCAGTTAGGCGCTCGAACGCGCATATATACCACCGCGGAAGCTCAGTTGGTCGAGTACTCACTCCGTAAGTGGGAGGTCGTTGGTTCGAATCCCGACCGGGTCTGACCCAAGACTTGAAAAGTGAGTAGTGGCTGTTTTTTGCCAAGCACTCGGTATTACGAAATGCGGTCACGGTTCTTTCGGATGGGAACTTAAAATAAACGAGGTCTCGTGTCACAGTAGGCTTGGCACGATAAAGAATCTTGCTGTATGATGCCATCAGCGGAACGCACTGGCAAAATTTTTGCACCTTTGCCATAGCTGGCGACGTCTCGATATGAGTGAAATATTCTTAACTCGGACGTTACATCGGTACCATAACTCAACTCCAACACGTCTGTATAAAAGTCTAAAGCTTTGGACTGTAACAAGATTACTAGTGTGGCGTTTATTCAGTTGTGTCATGTGACAATTTGAGTGCATATTTTTTTTAGAAATTCAAAATCAGGACATCTTTTTACAAACATATTGGCTCTCCAATGGGCAATTCCTGTTAGCTGGTTAGTTCCCTTCAGAGGATAATCCGTGTCTTCTACTCCCAACTGTTGGAAATTTTTCTCATTAGTTTTGTATTTACCACAGGAACTTGTGGAAAATAATCTGATTTTAATTTATATAAAATTGTATATGTGGTGAATAGTGAAAATTATCTCTATAAAACTGCTCTGAAACGAGGTAAAGAGACAAGGACTTTGTTGTTGTAAGGGGTGGGGTAGGGTGGGATGGAGGGGGGGGGTGGATGGATTTTTATGAAGAGCAAGTTCTAGTCATCCACAATTTTTCAGTTTGTTAGTAGCCAAATTTCCAATTTTTGCTACTGGGCTCACTTCCCGTATATGGTTAATTTATAGTATTTTATGTAATTTTTCATCACTTTATTAGCTGAACGTAATTTACAGGTAAATTACGGGTAAAGCACTCTTGAACGGCCCCTCAATCCCCATCTCTAATGAGGTGTTCTTTTAGGCGAGTAGGTGAACACACCGCATAAATGTAGTCGTAAAAGATATTGCGCAGACACAATATTGGGAGGGATGGTTAAACTAGAAACGTCAGTGGAGCCAACTTATAACCCCCCCCAGGCAACAATAGGGTTTGTCCTTGGGCCATGACGCTTAACCTATACCTAAATGTACGATAAAATTGACCTTGTAAAGTTACTGTTGGGACTACTCTGTTTGTGACAGTGAAATATTCTTTACTTCCATAGAATAATAAAATAAACTTGAATAAAGCTTGATACTTTTTCAGGTCAAACTGTCTTTCTAGTAAAACTTGTTCAATAAATGGTGTAACATCACTGACATTTCAGAAATGCCCAACAATAAATACCGCTGATATTTTAAGAGTCTGATGAACCGCAATGGCGATTTTTACTTCATTTTAACCATCTGATTACGGTATACACAGCCCTAATGAAATCATATTCTGACAATTTAATGCTCTTTGTCCTAGAATAAGGAATTTTATAAATAAAAATATACCAAAACCTGAAAAGATGTTTGAAATGAAACCTCTAAGACTCTTGCCAAATCTAAAAATTTAATAATGGTGTCAATTGTTGGGATATTATCCCCAGGTAAACTCCGTATCTATATGACCCGTGATAATAATAATGTGTCAATTGTTGGGATATTATCCCCAGGTAAACTCCGTATCTATATAACCCGTGATAATAATGATGTATAAATTGTTGTGATATTATCCTCAGGTAAACTCCGTATCTATATAACCCGTGATAATAATAATGTGTCAATTGTTGTGATATTATCCCCAGGTAAACTCCGTATCTATATAACCCGTGATAATAATGATGTATAAATTGTTGTGATATTATCCTCAGGTAAACTCCGTATCTATATAACCCGTGATAATAATGATGTATAAATTGTTGTGATATTATCCTCAGGTAAACTCCGTATCTATATAACCCGTGATAATAATGATGTATAAATTGTTGTGATATTATCCTCAGGTAAACTTCGTATCTATATGACCCGTGATAATAATAATGTGTCAATTGTTGTGATATTATCCTCAGGTAAACTCCGTATCTATATAACCCGTGATAATAATGGTGTGTCAATTGTTGGGATATTATCCTCAGGTAAACTCCGTATCTATATAACCCGTGATAATAATGATGTATAAATTGTTGTGATATTATCCCCAGGTAAACTTCGTATCTATATGACCCGTGATAATAATAATGTGTCAATTGTTGGGATATTATCCCCAGGTAAACGCCGTATCTATATAACCCGTGATAATAATAATGTGTCAATTGTTGGGATATTATCCCCAGGTAAACTCCGTATCTATATAACCCGTGATAATAATGGTGTGTCAATTGTTGGGATATTATCCCCAGGTAAACTTCGCATCTATATGACCCGTGATAATAATAATGTGTCAATTGTTGGGATATTATCCCCAGGTAAACTCCGTATCTATATAACCCGTGATAATAATAATGTGTCAATTGTTGGGATATTATCCCCAGGTAAACTTCGTATCTATATGACCCGTGATAATAATAATGTGTCAATTGTTGGGATATTATCCCCAGGTAAACTCCGTATCTATATAACCCGTGATAATAATAATGTGTCAATTGTTGGGATATTATCCCCAGGTAAACTTCGCATCTATATAACCCGTGATAATAATGGTGTGTCAATTGTTGGGATATTATCCCCAGGTAAACTCCGTATCTATATAACCCGTGATAATAATGGTGTGTCAATTGTTGGGATATTATCCCCAGGTAAACTTCGCATCTATATGACCCGTGACTGATTTTATTGCACTTTAAAATTTTCTTGATTTTTCGCTGTATAAACAAGGTGTTCAGAGAACACTATCCCCCCGCAGTGGTGAACATCAGTGAATTCAATACAAAGTGAAACTAAAGTATAGATACACTATATTAGGTAAAATAAAAACATTACAGAAAAACTTTTATTTATTTTAATACCCCGAGTTCTATTTTTTATGTTTAAAATTTCAACAAAATTGGTACATAAATTAGGCTGTAATGTGCATTTATAGGTTTTTGCTATTTATAGTAATAGCGGCCATCTTGGATATGCTATAAGGCTGTTGAGCTATCCCATACCAGTTACCACCACAATAAATCAACTGACCAAGTTTCAGCTCAACTGGTAACTGTTTTTCTTTTAAATGCATGGAAACCAAATTATTCATGAACATACAAAATCAACAAACTCGGTACATAAATAAGGCTGTAATGTGCATTTATAGGTCTTTGCTATTTATAGTAACAGCGGCCATTTTGGATATGCTATAATGTTGTCAAGCAACTCCACACCACTCACCACCACAATAAATCAACTGACCAAGTTTCAGCTCAATCCAATGTACGGTTTTCTTGTAAATACACGGAAACCATGAATCAGGTGAAAAAGTCTATTTTTAGTAACGGCGGCCATCTTGAATGCACGATTACGCTGTCGAGCAATCCCACACCACTCACCATTATAACAAATCAAATGACCAAGTCTCAGCTCAATTGAATGTACGGTTTTCTTTCAAATGCACAGAAACCATGAATTGGGTGAAAAAGTCTATTTTTAGTATCAGCGGCCATCTTTAATGCACTATTACGTTGTAGAGCAGTCCCACACCACCACCAATATAACAAATCAACTGACCAAGTTTCAGCTCAATGGGATGTACAGTTCTCTTTTAAATGCACGGAAACCAATTGGGACGGACGCACGCACACACACAACAGACTGTGGTATTACTATACCCCCCCCCTCACCACTGGCGGGGGGGGGGGGGGGGGATAAAAAGAACATATAGTGAAAATCAATAAAATTTTAAAGTGCAATAAAATAAAATCAGTTTATTTCTGGTAGCAAGTTTTGTGGGCGTGTTTATGATAATTTAGTCTTTACCTGTGTTCTATATATAGACACCTGGATGTTGTTAATAGAATGTTCACATGGCAAATATAAACATTAAATTACATTTAAAGACAAGTTTTAACAAAAATTAAAGTACTTACTATAGATGGTGTTAGGTATATAATTTTGTCCATAGATGGTTAATCTAAATTATTTTATATATACACAAATGAAAATTTTATTCTTGACTTTTTTTGTTCTGACAAAAAATTCACAAATTGTTTGATCCATATTAGATGGTTGATAATATGACATGTGGGATTCTACCAACTTCATCTGATAAAAGAGAAATATTTTCAGTAGATTAGTCAAAATTAAATTGTGATATCTTTTAATTATCAACAATGTATCTTGACCACAAGAACTACACCTCAAATTTATGATCATCTTACAGCAACACACCCTCATTGCTAATGGCATTCCAGCAATACATTTTATCTTTACCTTTAATTCATGTCTAAATTACTCCTAAATTAGATTCCAACAAACTTCATTTCTGATTAACCGCCAAAATTGGATATACCAAGCTATGACTGAAACCGTTAGAGGCAGTGACTATACTGAGTTGTATACGAAACACAGAAATAAGCAATCGGGTTATTTTTTGCACACAATTAATGGCTGGGACCTAAACATTATAGAAACAAAAAGATATCAACAAAGTAAAACTGAACATATGTAGATCAACTATTGAAGTAGCAATAGCCGACTGTACAAGGAATAACAAGAAATGACAAAAATGATAATGGTGGTGATGACAATGATAGTGATGGCGATATTCATAATGATAATATACAACAAAACCTGTGTATTCATTGTCTTTGTATTCCATGCATTACTACATATAGACAACAGTAGTTAGGACAAGGTCAGGCTCCAACACCAGAAAATAATTTGTTGAGGAAAAACCTATATAAAACTTTTAGATGATCAAGGAGTTTGGTGAAAACAACAATACTTAGAGAAAAAAAACAACATGAAGCATTGTCAAACAATAATCTAGATAACTTTGTAATCACTAGGCGTGAAATAATGCCCATTTGTGTATTGAAACTAGTCAGAGCTTTATATCCTAACCCACCAGGAATAAATAGTATGGGACATAAATGAGAGTGATGAAGTTTCATTTATATGTTTATGACAATTATAAACTTAAAATTTGTCTTTTAATATTTTTGTGATTCACCTGATTTCTGTACTTGACTTTCTTTTGTGAGTAGGAAACATTATTTGATCATTTAACTTAAAATGAGGATATAAATTAGATAATTAAAAGAAAGGATGTATTTTATTTCTTTTCTTGAATTTTGGCACCAAATACACACAATTACCAAAGTAAACATAAACACTTGTCTTGTCAATCATTGTTGGTTACTCAGGTGTGAACAACAACCAAATTGAATCAATTGGAAAGTTTAAATCCTATTTAAGAAATAATTATAAGGTAAAAAATTCTCAAATTTTTCTGGATTGTTCTCTGGTATTGGGCTGGTATATATGACAAATTTTAGCTTTTAATTCGCCTTAATTGTTAGGATTCCAGAAAAAAATCATCTTGTATACACTATCTGTCACAATTCAAATTTGCCACCTCCATTATGAGAAGATCTCGTATAATCTCGTTTTTTAGGAGAGTTACCCCTTTAAGATCTAATAAGCTAATGCAAACATGTCATTGTGTAGTTTGCTGTATGTCAGAACTTCATTTTTTCTCAATTTAAAAGGCAGAATTTATTAAGGTAGTATCTAAAAATTGCAACAAAATCAGGTTGTCTCGGGGTGCATACAGACAATTGGAGTCTAAAATTTAAGGATTTTTTACGGTCTTATTTGCAAATTTAAGGCCTAATCAGAAGGACAATTTTAGCAAAAACAAAATCATAAAATTTCTGTAAATATCTTATTAAATTATTCAAAGAAAGTATAATTGGAAAACTTATTAATTAATTAATTTATTTTGATCACTTAATTCACAAATACTTAATATTAAACAGACATTCAAAGGGCTTTTTAGGGTCAGACTTATTAATTAATTTATTTTGATCACTTTATTCACAAATACTTAATATCAAAACAGATTTTAAAGGGCTTTTTAGGTCCTCAGGATAAATTAAAGGCTTTTTTAGGGTCAGACTTGTTTTAAGGGTCTTTTTAGGGCAAACCTCAAAATTTAAATACTTTCACAGACCTGTAGGAACCCTGGTTGTCTATACTATATTGGGACAGGTAGTCAGAGTAATGGACCAACAGGCATATGGACAAGGTGATTAGATACCAAATATAAACATTGCAGGGAATATAACTCGGGCCATAAAGAACAAAAATAAGGTTAACTTTTGTTATGGTTTTATTCATCATAAATACCTTGTTATGTACTACACTGCCATCCATAAATACAGCCCTTAAAGTGGGGTTCAAAACTTAGTGGCCTGCTGGCCACCAATTTAAATTTTCAGGTGGCCAGTGGAAATTCTAAGCGGTCAAGCAACCTTTTCTTCTAAATTAAGGAAAATTAAGGCATTAATTTTAGGTATAGAGAACAAAAATGCACATTTTTAAAATTTACTTACAATACATCAGATCACATTAATAACAATAATGATGATGTAAAATGCCCATTATATTGCCTGTATTGGTAACAGTATCATGAAAATTCTGTGACACAGAAATAACATGTTCTCTGGTCACAAAATTTCAAATTTAAAGTAAACAAGCTGACCACATTTACAAATTTGAGGTCGCTAGTCACAATTCTAGGTCGATTTGGCCGCCATTTTAGTAGACAAAATTGAGGGCTGTAAATAAGCATTTGTCATAGGTTAACATTATAATCATCACATTTTGTTTATACAATGGGGTTCGCTGCTGTACCACGTGATACCTTCTAGTGTGTCTGTGAAACGCACGTTTCCAATGGACATGGAATCGCACAATATGACGTTTTCCCGTAAAAACGACGTTATTCCGGGAATGTGTGACGTTGAGGTTTTCCAAAATGTTCCGCACAAACGTTAAGGGACTGATCACGTGGTACGGCGGCGAACCCCATTGAAATATCTCCTGTATTTGGTGTATTTAAAAGTGATACCTCAACTTAATGATCTAAATGTATGTTATAAAGTTGTTTATCTTGAAAATCAATTTTCTTGGAATTTTTTGAAATTTTGGGGAAAAATGCAAAAATTTGGGAGAATCATATTTTCAAGATAAAAACTTTATTTTAGTTCAAAAATACTTAGCTTTAGCATTATTTAACTCAACAATTTAAATTTGTGAAGATTTTCAGTCTGTTATGATAGGACAATTTAAACATGTGTGATAATTACATATTATACCAGTTTTAATTTTACAGCACTAGACGGGCATTTCGGAATACAATTCCTCATCAGTAGTGCTTGGACCAAAGCTATGAAACCAAAACTTATAAAGGGCAGTGTATTATGTAATTATAAGGCTCACACAGAAATATTGCAAATCAGTTTTTATAATTACATAGATTTGTACATAGATAAATACATAAAAAATATAAATATGGAGATCACAAACAAATGCAGGAAGACTCGTTACGAGATTCTAATACATATCATCTGTACAGTAAAACAGTTGAAGCTCTTGTTGTTTCGCCAGATATTCGGGGCCTTTGAGAAGAGACTTTTGAATGCCCCCTCATGACAAACCTGACAAGTGTAAAGGGACCTTCCTACCCTTTATCCTGAGCGCACTCCAAAAGGTCAAAATTTCTGCCACTTCATTGGTGACGTTTTGATACAAGTTAAATATTCTTGACTTGGACGTAACGCCCCATTCAATCAACCAACTTTTGTTTTATAAAGCTGCTTCCTTATATTGTTATAGAATAAGTTACACGGTGATTTAGTGAGATAATACAGAAATAATATGGAGTCATCAAAATTTACATATTTGGCGACGCCATAGTAACGAATTTATCCCACGGATGATCTTGATCTTTAAGATACCAAAACATTAGCACATCTGCAGAAAAATCAAACTGCCTTGACAACGCCAGTGATGCTGCAGGCTGTTGATATAGGTAATAGGGGACGTAATCGCTGCAGACCGAATACTTTTTGGGGAAAAGGGAGATAATCACTAGTGACCTAATATAACCCCATATTAGGTTACTAATTGACCAATGGGAATGAAGGATTTTTATCTGAGGAGGGATAAATAGACTTATACAGAGGGGCTGTTAGGCCCAATATTTGACCTCATACTATCTATGTATTTGTTACATATAGAGTTCTATAGAGAAGTGGTCAGGCCCAATATTTGACTTCATACAATCTATGTATTTGGTGGAAGGGACTTGTTATATATAGACTTATATAGAGGAGCTGTCGGGCCTAATATTTGACTTCATACAAGCTATGTATTTGGTGTAAGGGACTTGTTATATTAAGAGAAGTGGTCAGGCCCAATATTTGACTTCGTACTATTTATGTATTCTGTTTAAGCATGTTAATTTTATCCTTGTTTTTCTGTATCTGAACCTTCTAATTATAGATGTATGTGACCAGTGGTCATGTGACCAGTTCTTGTCATCTGTCCAGACTCATAATGTGACCAATTCACATCATGTGACCAGTTTCTCCATGTACCACAAAACAGTCACTTTGGACCACTAAATGGTCACTTGGACCATGAATAGTCACTTTGGACCATTAAATATTCAGTTCGACCACTAAATAGTCATTTAGACCACTAAATAGTCATTTAGACCACTAAATAGTAACTTTAAAACCAACAAATAGTCACTTTGGACCAACAAATAGTCACTTTGGACCACTAAATAATCACCTTGGACCATCAAACGGTCACTTGGGACCGCTAAATTGTCACTTTGGATCACTAGATAGTCATTTAGACCACTAAATAGTCACTTGGACCCAGTAAATAGTCATTTGGACCACTAGATAGTAATTTGGACCACTAAATAGTCACTCTGGACCACTAAATACTCACCTGGACCACTAAATGGTCACTTTGGACCACCAAATAGTCACTTTGGACCTCCAAATAGTTACTTTCCACCACGAAACAGTCACTCGGACCACTGAATGGTCACTTGGACCATGAATAGTCACTTTGGACCATTAAATATTCACTTGTACCAATAGATAGTCAATTTGGACCTCCAAACAGTCACTTTGGGCCCCTAGATAGTCATTTGGACCATTAAATAGTCACTTTGGACTATTAAATAGAAATTTTAGGCCCATGAATAGTCACTTGGACTGCTAAATATTCACCTGGACCACTAAATAGCCAATTGGACAACTAAACAGTGATTTGGATCCACTAAATAGTCATTTGGACCACTAAATAGTGATTTAGTCCACTAAATAATCACTTGGACCCACTAAATAGTGATTTTGGACCCACTAAATAGTCACTTTGGACCCCTAAATTGTCACTTTAGTCACTCAAGTGAAGAAACAGTGACCATCATTATTGACTGAGAATATTATATCAAGATATTATTTCAGTAGAGTGTGTAGCTTAGCAGTAAATACAATATTAAACAATAATCAATATGAAAATACCAATTATACACTTCTGTGTAAGTCATCATGTTTGTGATTGTGAATTACGCTTTATTTTAATAGAACATCAAATGAACTTGTATAAAGATTGATATTGTCATTTACTTGTACTTAGTCTTCAAAGGAAATCTGTAGGCATATCCGTGAATAGAGAAAATATGTTTGCAAAGTGTAAAATGTTGGGGTTATGGGGATTTAACAAGTTGAAAAACCAGGCAAATGGAAGATCCTGTTGTGCATATATCCTAAAACATAAAACTTTACCAAGGACAACACTTCTAATGTAAACATTGCCATTTTGCTATGTAAATTCCCCATACAGCCTGTATTTTCTTTTCTACTCAAATACATTATGACTATCCCGGTTACACATTCTGATGTTTAGGCACATCAGTGAATATTACCCTACCTCTGACTAAAATCTATGGAAATGATTGGTTAAATAGAATCACATGACCAAATCAGTATCATTCTGTACATAGCCACACGCACAAAAATACTGGGTCAGTGAGACTCATACTGGGTGGGTTAGAGTTACGTCCCCTGTCTCTAACATAAACATCAATCAATATGGCGACCGTAAATATATGGCTGTTGCGGAATCTTCTGCTGAAGATAGTAAGTCAAAACGCATGAAAGTATTATTTTTAAACATTGAAAGCCAAAGGAAAGACAGCTAGACTTTGTTAGTACGTTCACTTTGTTGTCACACCTAACGCCTCACCGGGTATCTTTCTCACTGACCCTGTATCATTCTGTACCGGACACTTACAAACCATGTATCTTTTAATATCAAGCATTATTCAAGTTTATTTGATTTTCTATGGTAAAAAGCTTAAATTACTTCCACAAACACAATGACTGGAACATTAGTTGCTTTAACCAAGTCCAAACTGACATAATTCTTTGGTAAAAACCCCTTAATATTTGTGCAGAACACTTATTTCCATTGAACATAACAATGATCAGCTGATGTTTTCTCATACAAACGGAGTTACTTTGGGACTTCGCAGAGTAAATGTTATATAAAACATTCCTTAACATAACAATGATCAGCTGATGTTTTCTCGTACAAACGGAGTTACTTTGGGACTTCGCAGAGTAAATGTTATATAAAACATTCCTTAACATAACAATGATCAGCTGATGTTTTCTCGTACAAATGGAGTTACTTTGGGACTTCGCAGAGTAAATGCTATATAAAACATTCCTTAACATAACAATGATCAGCTGATGTTTTCTCGTACAAACGGAGTTACTTTGGGACTTCGCAGAGTAAATGTTATATAAAACATTCCTTAACATAACAATGATCAGCTGATGTTTTCTCGTACAAATGGAGTTACTTTGGGACTTCGCAGAGTAAATGCTATATAAAACATTCCTTATCCTTAAGAATTATTGTCCACAATACACTGAAGAACTTATATAAGATAATATACTGTTAACTTGGTTGTTTTCACAAGTGGAAATTTCCCCAAAATTTAGTGATGGGAATCGGTTGCATTTTCATAATTAATTAATCGGTTGCGTTTACATTACACATGCATTGCCTTATTTGAATCTCTTTGGAACCATTGCGTTAATTTTTTCGATGACAGCAGTGTGTCACGCGCTCTATGTAAAGCGATACGTCAGTTAATATCGCGATTCATTTACTTTGAAAGTGAGCTGATGCAGTCATACCGCGATGACAGCATTCAAAGTGACATTCAATCCTTAAATAATTGGAAGATGATTTCGATCGATTTTATGATTATAATCGGAATCGGATTATAATTGAAGCGGAAATTACAAAGTAAATTAGACTAAATTCTAATTTTTAGTCTTGATAATATCTGCAACATATTTGTATTACAGTTAAGACTTAAAATATCCTTCATTTTTCTGATCATTTACTCTTCCTTACATTTGTGTTAGTTTTCTTTTCCAAGCTACAATTTCATACTTATTTTATAAGAGACATTCGTCTTAGTCAGTGTGGAATCTTCATTGTTAAGAACCATTTTCACATAAACGAACTTCAGTAAATAATCAAAATCGATCGATTATTAGATTTTAGAATCAATTATTGCTAATCGGAAGCTCAAACGATTAGATATCGATTAAATCAATTAATCGGTCCAACACTACCAAAATTGTTTGCGTTTTGAGAGGGAGTTATTTTTCTGATTTGGCTTATTCTTGTTGTATAAAGCAACTAAAAACTGACTTGGTGGAAAAGTAATTTTGGCTATTTATTTTCTCAATTTGTGAAAATTTCCACCGTATGAAAATATCCATGTTTAAGTTCAAAACTGTACTTGATTAAAGTGTCGCATCCAACACTAAAATTATCTCCATATTTAGAGAGCAGGAAACAAAAAAGCTTCACTAGGACTTGACTTGCATAAAAACAGACCTCTCAATAGAAATATTTTATAATTAAATATTAAGCACATTGGCCAGCCAATATTAAAAAATAATTCATTTCAAACCATGGAATGCTCAACGACAATTCAATTGCAACACTTAAGCATCATTGTGACCCTGTCCACAGAGAAATTCAGTTTTTAAAACATTTATGTCATCCAGATGTGTCAATATCCTCTCCGTCTTCAATACTGATATCTTCTTCTATGTGGCCGCTGTAATGAACGTCGCCAGACAGCAGACATTTAGGAAATAATCCCATTTGTACATAATCATCCAGAACCTACAATACATCAATCAAAGTACTTGAAGTGCTGAAAAAATAAATAAAGTACTTGCAGTGCTGACAAACATCAATCAAAGTACTTGCAGTGCTGACAAACATCAATCAAAGTACTGAAAGTGCTGAAAAACATCAATCAAAGTACTGGAAGTGCTGAAAAACATCAATCAAAGTACTGGAAGTGCTGACAAAGATCAATCAAAGTACTGTAAGTGCTGACAAAGATCAATCAAAGTACTGGAAGTGCTGAAATGAAGTAATGAAAAAAAACAAGAGGCCCATGGGCCTGATACGCTCACCTGATAACTAATGGCTAGCTGATAGATTTAAAGAACACATAAAAACTAAACCCCAATGACTTTTTTCTTTACATCATGATAACCATTGTATCAATACCTACAACATTCTAATATACATGCCTATACAAAAAGATAATTAACCCTTTTGGTATTGTTTTGCTTCTGTGACCTTGACCTTTGAACCCATGACCTTTTTCTATACATCAAAATGATCGTTGTATCAATACCTACAACATTCTAATATACATGCCTATACAAAAAGTTTATAGTTTTCGAAATAATTAACCATTTTGGTATTGTTTCACATCTGTGACCTTGACCTTTGAATTCATGTCCTTTTTCTATACATCAACATGATCGTTGTATCGATACCTACAACATTCTAATATACATGCCTATACAAAAAGTTTATAGTTTTTGAGATAATTAAACATTTCCTTATTGTTTCGCATATGTGACCTTGACCTTTGAACCCATAACCTTTTTCTATACACCAAAACGATTGTTGTATCAATACCTACAACATTCTAATATACATGCCTATACAAAATGTTTATAGTTTTCGAGATAATTAACCATTTCGGTATTGTTTCGCATCTGTGACCTTGGCCTTTGAACCCATGACCTTTTTCTATACATCAAAATGATCGTTGTATCGATACCTACAACATTCTAATATATATGTCTATACAAAATGTTTATAGTTTTCGAGATAATTAACCATTTCGGTATTGTTTCGAATCTGTGACCTTGACCTTTGAACCCAAGACCTTTTTCTATACATCAAAATGATCGCTGTATTGATACCTACAACATTCTAATATATATGCCTATACAAAATATTTATAGTTTTCGAGATAATTAACCATTTTGGTATTGTTTCGCATCTGTGACCTTGACCTTTGAACCCATGACCTTTTTCTATACATCAAAATGATAGTTGTATCAATACCTACAACATTCTAATATACATGCCTATACAAAAAGTTCATAGTTTTCGAGATAATGAACCATTTCAGTATTGTTTCACATCTGTGACCTTGACCTTTGAACCCATGACCTTTTTCTATACATCAAAATGATCGTTGTATCAATACCTACAACATTCTAATATACATGCCTATACAAAAGTTTATAGTTTTCGAGATAATTAACCATTTCAGTATTGTTTCACATCTGTGACCTTTACCTTTGAACCCATGACCTTTTTCTATACATCAAAATGATCGTTGTATTAATACCTACAACATTCTAATATACATGCCTATACAAAAAGTTTATAGTTTTCGAGATAATTAACCATTTCAGTATTGTTTCACATCTGTGACCTTGACCTTTGAACCTATGACCTTTTTCTATACATCAAAATGATCGTTGTATCAATACCTACAACATTCTAATATACATGCCTATACAAAAAGTTTATAGTTTTCGAAATAATTAACCATTTTGGTATTGTTTCACATCTGTGACCTTGACCTTTGAATTCATGTCCTTTTTCTATACATCAACATGATCGTTGTATCGATACCTACAACATTCTAATATACATGCCTATACAAAAAGTTTATAGTTTTTGAGATAATTAAACATTTCCTTATTGTTTCGCATATGTGACCTTGACCTTTGAACCCATAACCTTTTTCTATACACCAAAACGATTGTTGTATCAATCCTACAACATTCTAATATACATGCCTATACAAAATGTTTATAGTTTTCGAGATAATTAACCATTTCGGTATTGTTTCACATCTGTGACCTTGACCTTTGAACCCATGACCTTTTTCTATACATCAAAATGATCGTTGTATCAATACCTACAACATTCTAATATACATACCTATACAAAAAGTTTATAGTTTTCGATATAGTAATTATAATCAGAGGTAAAAAAAATAGGTCACGACCTTCACAATTGACCTTGACCTCATTTTGAAGATACTAACAAGAAGATGTCAAAACTGAAAACCCCATGTCATTATCTGGTCAAATAGTCAAGTTATAACAATTTGAAGCTATTTTACGATTTTTTCAAAATTAAACGCAAAAACGCGTAACCTATTTTTTATCAGAATTTCACCAAATGAACAAACTATAAGCTTAAGACCCTAGAGAAGCCAAATATCACATCAGATTTTTTCTCCAATCAGTACTTTTGGAGAAGAAGATTTTTTAAGATTTTTGCACCCCTAGGTCACCTTGACCTAGTTATGGTAGCCATGGCAACGCCACGAACAAATCTGAATTGCACCAGCCCATATATACTTCTGACAAAGTTTCATTAAAAACTGTCCAGTACTTTCAGAGGAGAAGTCGAAAATAGGTGTTAACGACGCACGCACGCACGCACACACGCACGCACGCACACACGCACACACGCACATACACACGCTGCGCTATGCCATAAGCTCACATGACCTTCGGTCAGGTGAGCTAAAAACTGTCCAGTAGTTTCAGAGGAGAAGTCGAAAATAGGTGTTAACGACGCACACACGCACACACACGCACACACGCACATACACACGCTGCGCTATGCCATAAGCTCACATGACCTTCGGTCAGGTGAGCTAAAAACAAACCACAGTACTTATTTACTGAAAAACTAGAACTATCTCTTGATAGCCAAACACACCCGCTCCCAAAATCTATAAGGGTTAAAGGTTCAAGGTCATGACACATCTTTTGACAATGAAGATTGTTCATATGAAGTTTTATGACAGTCATCCAAAACAACTATAAGATATGGCCAAGACACGATTTTTACGACAGACAGACATGGTGATTCCTATATACCCCCCTCAAACTAGTTTGCAGGGGTATTAACACTACTGTGTCATCATTACAAATAAAGTCATGAATTGATCATGTGACAAATGTTAGTCATCGTAAATACAATTACAAAAGAATCATATTGAAAAAAACCACTGAATTAAATTATTTGTATTAAACATCAAGTTCCGAGTCCACAACCTCAATAAGATGAAGCTCACCTTAGATTGAGTGAGTGAGTGAGTGAGTAATGTTGTTCAATGTCCCAGTCAGGAATATTTCACTTATATTGAGATGTTGCCAGCTATATGCGAAGGTGCAGAAGTTTTGCATGTGTGTTAAAAATTAAAATTAAATTTACCTGTTTTAGAGAATCAATAGTTAACTCTGGATAATTAAGTGTAAAACCAGTTTGTTGTAATTTGGTTCCATCCATATAAAGATTCTTTTTGTATAGAAGTTCCTGAAAAGAAAAAATTGTACAAAATTGTGATGTTGGGATTATCACCGATGATAGATTGTTGGTCAATGTCAGAGCAGATAATCAGATATCTTCAATACTCAAACCTTAATTTTATACTGTTCACGCCGCCTTCCCATAATACATGTTTGGTATAAGTTTCCACATGATATCCTCATCAAGTCAAAAGATATGGCCCAGACAAGAAAAATGTTAATAATTTTACAGATGGACAAACAATGCCATACCATGATATGTGATTGTATCAAGTAGAAATCGGTCAAAATCTTCACGTCAACATTTTCAGTATTGTGACGTAACAGTTGGAAGAACCACGTCATCATTATACCGCGATCATTGCCGTGAAAACAGGTACCTGTACGCCTTTATCAACAACACAGTGGTCAACATGGAGACAGATATTTTATAGAACAAGCAAATGAATACTACATTTATACTGCATGTGACTGAAAAATTGTACTTGACTTAAGGTCCCTATATTGTTAGAATTTCCGATAATTTTTGCAAATACAAGTAGTTTTGGGCGCATTTACAATTGGATGATACGTAAATAGCTACGTCATAAATGACATCATAGCTTTAGTATTTGTCAGAATTTTTAAGTAAAATTTTGTAAAAAGATAGAGAATGAATTTTTATACAGTTTAAAGACAAAAAATATTTTTGTGACAATTTGAGATTTTAACTAATTTCTACTTGATATAATCACATATGTCCTTTTACACAGGCATATAATAATAACAAAAACCCTACAAAAACCAGTGAATGTAAATATATATACAGTTGAACCTGTTAAAGGCCACCTCTGTATTAGGACCACCTATTTCAAAAGCCCGGTAATTTTTTTTTATATTATTGCACTTTACTCAGGTTATTTGAATACTTGTATCTTAGGACCACTTGCCCATAAAGGTCCCCTTTGGTGGCCCTCATAGATGGGTTTGACTGTATATAGGTGTCACCTGTTTATAGAAACCACACCTACTGGTCCCCTTTGGTGGCCCTTATAGATGGGTTTGATTGTATATAGGTGTCACCTGTTTATAGAAACCACACCTACTGGTCCCCTTTGGTGGCCCTTATAGATGGGTTTGACTGTATATAGGTGTCACCTGTTTATAGAAACCACACCTACTGGTCCCCGTTGGTGGCCCTTATAGATGGGTTTGACTGTATATAGGTGTCACCTGTTTATAGAAACCACACCTACTGGTCCCCTTTGGTGGCCCTTATAGATGGGTTTGATTGTATATAGGTGTCACCTGTTTATAGAAACCACACCTACTGGTCCCCTTTGGTGGCCCTTATAGATGGGTTTGATTGTATATAGGTGTCACCTGTTTATAGAAACCACACCTACTGGTCCCCTTTGGTGGCCCTTATAGATGGGTTTGACTGTATATAGGTGTCACCTGTTTATAGAAACCACACCTACTGGTCCCCTTTGGTGGCCCTTATAGATGGGTTTGACTGTATATAGGTGTTACCTGTTTATAGAAACAACACCTACTGGTTCCCTTTGGTGGCCCTCATAGATGGGTTTGACTGTATATAGGTGTCACCTGTTTATAGAAACCACACCTACTGGTTCACTTTGGTGGTCCTTATAGATGGGTTTGACTGTATATAGGGGTCACCTGTTTATAGAAACCACACCTACTGGTTCACTTTGGTGGCCCTTCTAGATGGGTTTGACTGTATATAGGGGTCACTTATTTATAGAAACCACACCTACTGGTTCACTTTGGTGGCCCTCATAGCTAGGTTTGACTGTATATAGGTGTCACCTGTTTATAGAAACCACACCTACTGGTTCACTTTGGTGGCCCTCATAGATGGGTTTGACTGTATATAGATGTCAACTGTTTATAGAAACCACACCTACTGGTTCATTTTGGTGGCCCTCATAGATGGGTTTGACTGTATATAGGTGTCACCTGTTTATAGAAACCACACCTACTGGCTCACTTTGGTGGCCATCATAAATAGGTTTGACTGTATATAGGTGTCACCTGTTTATAGAAACCACACCTATTGGTTCACTTTTGTGGCCCTTATAGATGGGTTTGACTGTATATAGATGTCACCTGTTTATAGAAACCACACCTACTGGTTCACTTTGGTGGCCCTCATAGCTAGGTTTGACTGTATATAGGTGTCACCTGTTTATAGAAACCACACCTACTGGTTCACTTTGGTGGCCCTTATAGATGGGTTTGACTGTATATAGATGTCACCTGTTTATAGAAACCAGACCTAATGGTTCACTTTGGTGGCCTTCATAGCTAGGTTTGACTGTATATAGGTGTCACCTGTTTATAGAAACCACACCTACTGGTTCACTTTGGTGGCCCTTATAGATGGGTTTGACTGTATATAGATGTCACCTGTTTATAGAAACCACACCTACTGGTTCACTTTGGTGGCCCTCATAGCTAGGTTTGACTGTATATAGGTGTCACCTGTTTATAGAAACCACACCTACTGGTTCACTTTGGTGGCCCTTATAGATGGGTTTGACTGTATATATGTATCACCTGTTTATAGAAACCACACCTACTGGTTCACTTTGGTGACCCTCATAGCTAGGTTTGACTGTATATAGGTGTCACCTGTTTATAGAAACCACACCTACTGGTTCACTTTGGTGGCCCTTATAGATGGGTTTGACTGTATATAGGTGTCACCTGTTTATAGAAACCACACCTACTGGTTCACTTTGGTGGCCCTCATAGCTAGGTTTGACTGTATATAGGTGTCACCTGTTTATAGAAACCACACCTACTGGTTCACTTTGGTGACCCTCATAGCTAGGTTTGACTCTATATACACATACCTGATCTATAAATGGATTTAATGGTGTATTAGCTATTCCATCTAGTTGACACGCGTCCGCCCAAGGTGTCATATGTTTTTCATTTATATCTTCTACAACATTAGACATGTTAACCTGAAATTTGTAGAAAGCAAATAATAAACACAAACAAACTTAACCATGTCCAAAACATTTCCAGGATTTGATAGATTTATGCGATTTTAGTATGATGGATTTCATATTGGTCACATGATCAGACAAATTATAGTTATTCAAGACATCATAAAGATTTTCTCTTTATGATAGTTGTACAAGTGAATCTTATTATCTCAAACACCACTGCAGTACATGTAGCTTGGTTGGTAGAGTGCTCACTCCATAAATGGAAGGTTGTGGGTTTGAACCCTGACCTGGTCTGACCCAAGACTTGAAACATGGGTAGGGACTTCTCTCGTCAAGCACTCAGTGAAATATTCTTGACTGGAACTTACAACACCATTACTCAACTCAACGCGTTATCTTGAAAAAACAGATATTTTGAATTTCAGGATGTCAATTTTTTTTAAAGTCCTTCAATAATACATGCAAGTTTTTTTTTATTTAACCAAAATAACCTGGTTATCTCAAACTTTGATATCTTGAATTTTCTGAAAAGTCTAACCTAACTCATTTTTAGGTCCCCTGGATGAAAAATTAATGAAAATAGGGTTTAGTTGAAACTAAAATATTAAAGTTCTATGATTTCATAAAGTAACCCCTCACCCTTGAATGCTATCTGCAACTTTGTTTTTTTTTAACTTCAGACAAGTCAAACTATTTTCCTTTCCCTGTGGAGTTCGAGATAACGGGATTCAAATGTATATGGCTCTATTTTTGGTAAATAAATGAATAAGAACAGAGTTTTTTTTTTAATTTCAAAGTAGAGTTTACAAACCTGGTTTTAAACTTGTTGTAATATTTATTTTATTATGTTGCTATAGCAACATCCATCACCATTAAAGGGAGACAACTGGGAACTGGTCTATCCTTCTTACCTTGGCTAAGTTAGAAAAGATGGATCCTAAAAACTCATGATTAATGTTAAATATTTCTGATACTAATTCACTAATTCTACCTTGTGCTGAAAATAGATAAAATATCATAAGTTTATACAAATCTAGTGACAAGTGACAAATGGCTAAGAGGTCAAAGTTTTATACTTGTGAATTTAGGGGTCAGCAATTCAAACCCAGACCAAACAGCCCAAATGTTTTATATAAAACCTAACTAGGATTTTTTCACACAAGTTTAACGTATAAGTTTGATTAACATTAATTTCACATGAGCAAAAATTGGCTGTTTACAGCTAACAATAACATTATGAACTTAGTTTATCTAAAGAAACACATCATTTATTTATAAACATTTTGTCATAATTCTTAAGTAGAAATGTGTGTATATTTATAACAACCCCTTCGTTAATATTAATCAAAACACACACTAGCATTTAGTATGTAGGCGAATCATCTACAGTAAAACCTCGATTCATCGCCACCATTTGTTCAGTCAAATTTTGGCGTTATAAAGGAGTTTGGCAATAAATTGGGGGAGGCGGATAAAGAAAAACATAAACAAAATGGATTTTGGGACTTCAAAATAGTGTGGCGATAAGCGAGGTGGCAAAGTTATCGAGGGGCATTATAATGAGGTTTTACTGTATATACATTATTCAAGGGTAATCATTTATTATTGTGCACATTCTTCCAGACCATGCGGTCTCAATTCTCTGGTGAAGTTCAGCCATTTAACTTAATTTCCTCACATTCAAAGGTTTTACTTTGTTTTAGGTTTTGAAGTTGAAAAACAAAACTGAAAATCAAAATTATAAATGACAAAGCAAATAATATGGAAATAATAAAAAAAAGGCCCGGCAATTCGGAGATGGTTAATTTGGTATTTTTCTATTTATAGTAACAACGGCCATCGGTAATGATGGGAATCAGATGAGCTGTCAGAACTGCTCAATTAAATAATAATTAACCATTGAACTGTCTAAAATGGCTTTTATAGTGCTATAACTTCCATTGCCGTGCAAAGCAAACTGAATAATGTCCGCTAGCGCATTATGACTAGTTTGCTTTGCACGGCAATGGAAGTTATAGCACTATAAATGCCATTTCTAGACAGTTAAATGGTTATATTTACATTTCATATTTTTTGAAAATTGTATTTTTGTTTTTGAATCCTGAAATAAATTTAAAACACTATCGTGTACGACATGCAATTTCAATTCCTGGAACAGCCCATCAATGACGTCATGGGCATAAATGTCAGCAAGAAATGAGTGACGTCACATTAGCAAACGTAATTATAATCCCGTAACTTCATTTGGTCTTATACAGAGTTTAATACAACCAAACATCATAAATGTAAATATTCAGAAATAATTGATTATGTAACAGATGTATAGGAAATAAACAATATATAGAAATACAGAAAATTTTGAACTGGGATGTAAGAAAATCACTATTTGTTTTTTTTTTTACTTACTTGTATTGCCAGTATCCACCACATGATATGTTTCTCCTAGTTTTCTATTATAACAAAGATGCCACACTGCCCTACATAAATCATCAACATGGACTGTGTTCATCTTCAGATCTTTTGTCCATAACATCTACATGTATATAAAAATTTAAAAATAGACAAGTCTTATTTGTAACTGGATGATATTATGTCCCCCTGATGGTAAAAAAAAATAATTGAGTGCAGATTTTGGTCCAAACTAGGCCAGCAATGGACCAAATGAACTGAGATCTACAAAAAACATCAACAGGTACAACTATAGTTTTTTCACAATTACAATTATTTGCAATTTCAGCTTTAAAACCTTATATTAGGAGTTTTGTTTTTCACAACTTTGGTCAGAGAGAGAGAGAGAGAGAGAGAGAGAGAGAGAGAGAGGAAGGAAAATGTGCTGCAGATCATAGTCAATGTGTATATGTGACAGGTGAGCTACAAGATGATAAAAGGTCCTTACTTTCATCTTTTGTTGTATGTATTTGTATATTGCACCAATAATCAATCTTGGAGCTGAAATAAAAATAATAATAAATTTACATTTTTTGTGTTTATTGTACATTATCTAACTCTGTCTGAGACCAAATTTAATGTATTGTAAATCAAGATACTCCCCCCACACCCAAGTTAATTTTCTAAATAATTTTAGGGTCCAAAGTTGCATCTTAAATTTTGATTTTGTGATCACTTTGCACATTTTCTTTAGCACTGTAAGCAATGGAACGATGAAATTGGGTCAATACAATATAGAATTCCATTGGGCATTGATAAAGAGAGACAAATACTGATGAGGATATATACAAGTGGTCCTTTAGGCCTGATACGTTCACCTGATAACTAATGGCTACCTGGTACATTTCAAGAAAACATAAATACTGAAACCCCAATGTCAAAATCTTTCATATTAATAACAATTTCAGGAAATATGAACCTTTGGTCAGGTGAGCTAAAATAAGACTGAAGTGAGACAGGTACAAATTGAAATCTTGATTGTCTGTCCTGGTTGTATAAGATTTCTAATGTAAAATCAATAGGTCCCTGACCTCGCCCCCAGGAAATATGAACCAGGGATTTTTCTGACCTTTTTGGGAAAAGGACCTTGGAATGAAATTGGGAAAATGCTCAACGAAAATGTAATTTTGGGAAAAATCACAACAACATATTAGAAATTCTAGACCTCTAGAATACTGGTAATTGAACAAATTATATTGGTGTTCACAGCAAAATAGCGCTGTCTTTTTTGTCTCTATATAAATCATCCAGCAAAATAGATTGAAATCGTTATCTGAACGAGATATCCTCCAAATATGATCTTGATGATCTTGTGATTTTTTTTCTCAAAAAATTGATAAACATAGCTAATTGGGAATTTTTTACTACAGAATTGGGAAAAATGTATGTTTTTTGCATTGGGAATGGGTCCCTTTACCGGACCCTGTGGATACCCAGAAAAATACCTGTGAACCCAGACTAAAATACTTACTTAATCCATTTTTATCACCCAGACCATACACTATAGATGGTCTAATTATTATGTAGTTAAGATCAGTTATGGATTTCAGTTCATGCTCTACTTCTAGCTTGTGTTTGGCTAAGTGAGTCCACGGTTCACATTTTGTGTCTTCCTTGGCAGGTTTCTACAAAGTTGAACAAGTAAATTCAGTGAATTAGAATACCCCACAAGCTGGTTATTATTTTTTTTCTGATTTGCACATATGTTCAAAGAGCAATAACTCTAAGGAAAATGAGCAAACCAACTCGGGTTAACAATATGAACATCTTCTAATAATATTGATGCTTTGCACCAAGTTTCATGAAATAGTGCTTCATAGTTTTGGTAATTTGCACAGACAAGAATTTTGGATGAACAGACAGACAGACAAGAACTCAAATTGAATTTCCCCTTTTTTCTTTGAAAGAAGGGGGATTAAAAGAAACTTTTTATAATGTCATGTCTTGTTATTTCAGGGGACTGTGTAAAGTAACTTTACTAGTTTAAAGATCACAGTTCTTCTAAACTGCCAAAATCAAAACAAATACCAGTCCATGTCCAAATCACAATCCAAAAAGCAAAGTAAAAACTTTGAAACTGGCAAATTAATTTAAACATGTGAAGTTCCATCAGGGAAGTGAGGCCGATCTCAAAATGTAGGTTCCTCCCTTTTAACTAGGTGCATCTTCTACACGTAAAATGAAAATTAAGAATGAAACGAAAATGAGACATCAAATATATCCAGGATGACATTAGATACACAGACATCATACTTAAGAACAACATTGTGATGGCAACAATCAAAACTTTTTGAAGGTCTTAATAATGTGTCAGTATTAGACAAAAGCAGAAGAGCTACAAGTATCGTTTGTCTGTTGGTCAATTTGGTACATGTATAATCTGGACATTCTGTTAACCCCCCCCCCCCCCCCCCCATCATCCCTAAAATGTGAATCTTTTAACTGCGGCATAAAAAACAGTTTCCCTAAATCATTCCTAAAATGTGAATCTTTTAACTGCGGCATAAAAAACTGTTACCCTTAATCATCCCTAAAAAGTGAATCTTTTAACTGGGGCATAAAAAAATAACAAATGCAAAATATTTCAAAAGACTTTAAGAGGCCACTATGGCTGAGTGGACTGGTTTAAGCCTTAAAAGTCTTCCGACGCAAAGTCCAAGTCATCTAACTTGTGATTCAACACAGATTGATTACAATTTTGAAGATTTTTTTTCTATTTGGCTGAAGGTATCTACTGGTTGACCCAGTACCAGTATAACACAATGAGTGATCTGTATTGTTTATCTATGACATTACAATAGCACTTTAAAGGTTACCATAAGCTTTAACTCCATTCTTAATAGACCAAATTGTGATTGGCTATCCAATTTTTCTTTGTAATTTGTGAGAAATTCTTTAAAACAGTAACCAATTTTAGCAAATTTGTATGAATGTATTTTGAAAACGGAGAATATTTTTAAATTTTGGAAATATGGCTATTTATAATTTGCAATTATTAAATAAACACTAGTACAAAGCAGATGATAAAGGATTGCCCAAACTCACATATATTCAGTTTGTCCTCAATGCTACTAAAAATAAATAATATGTTAAGATTAATCTTTTGTATTAGCTGAAAAATTGCTGATGTGCAGTAAAACAACATTCAGACAACCAAACAATAATAAGCTCTTACTACTAAGCATTCCAATACTACAACTTGTAAATTCTCTTTGTAATCCCCCCCCCCCTCTCATGTGAAATTTGTGAGATATATTTTTTTACAGTAAAAATTCCTTACAATATCCCTTGATAACTTTCATTTGCCACCTTGCTTAACACCACAATAATTTTAAAGTATTAAAATTCCTTTCTTCTATGTTCTTCTCTATCAGTTGAGTTGAGTAATGGTGTTTAATGTTTTAATCAAGAATATTTCACTTATTTCGAGATGTGGACAGCTATAGGCAAAAGGGCAGAGATTTTGCTGATGGTATTATACAGCAGGGTTCTTTATCATGCCACACCTACTGTAACAAGGGAACTTGTTTAAGTTCAACAGTTACCGCGACTTTATTTCATAATGCTAATTGCTTAGCAAAAGAACAGTCACTTCTCATTTTCAAGTCTTGGGACAGACCAGGTTGGGGTCTTTTTTATGAGCGGTCTATCAATTTATTGCCAAAATTTTTTTATAAAGTCAAAATTTCACTGAACAAATATGATGATAACAAATTTTAGTTTTACTGAATATGTACAATATATATAGTACAAGATTACTTCATTCAGTCACTATTCAGTTTTCTGACAAAATTTTAAGTTGAACCATCTACAAACAGTTTTCTTTTTCATGCAATGACATGGCTCCCACACTTTGCTTTATCCAAAATCATAATTCCCTGGACCTGAACAAATTTCCTGACTTTTCCGTGATGTGTAGGAACCATGCTATGATCATGCAATAAAATTAACATTCCAATTCATTACAATTCACTATCAAACTAACAATCTTCACTTAAACTAAACTGACATTCTTTTTATATGACCTTTAAACTTTGGGCATTCTGAGAAATAAACAAACATACCAATCCATGCCCAATTACAATCCCAAAGCAAAGTAAAAACTTTGAAGCTGGCAAATTAGGTAAAACAGATGAACTTCCACATGAGCTGGACATTCTCTTAAACAAGAGTTTTAAAGGTTTGGACATTCTGTATATATGTATATGGCAGACTAGAGCTCTTGAGACACAAATACCCAACTCCCCCTCCACACATCCCTAACATCTGACCTTTTGACCTTGACCTATACACCAAAATTTGGTAAGTGTAACATTGTCTTACATTGGATTACATTCGTCCCAAGTCTGATCAAAATCCATCTGTAGACGCACAAGATATGGAGCAGACACAATATCGAGATGGAAGGTGGGATGGAAGGCCAGACGGCTGGATGAGAGATAAACAGAATGGTTCGTATATACACCAATTTGAAAATACTTTTGTTAGTGGGCAGTTAAATGATGGGAAGATGGATAGCTCAGTAAGTTGAAAGTTCACACAAGTATTATGAAAGTCCTTGGTCCAAGGTCAGTCAAAGGAAGTACATGTACCCCTAATATTGTGAAGGTCATTGGTCCAAGGTCAGTCAAAGGAAGTACATGTACCCCTAATATTTTCCAATATTATTTTCATTATTTTATAATATTTTTACATTTAAAGAACAAATAATTTTAACAGTGTATTTTTTTTACATGTATTTTAATTATAGATAAGATATGTAGTGTCTCATAGCCTAATATTGTGAAGGTCATTGGTCCAAGCTCAGATAGTTGTGAGTACATGTACCCCTCTCTATGTAAGCCAAACAACTATAATTTACTTGGCTCTGAACTGAGTGCGAATAAAATTCCAGTTATCACCGGACTACTTCAACTTAGCCAGGACCACCAGCAAAGATCTTTATCAGAGGCAAAAAAAAAAAAAAAAAAAAAAAAAAAAAAAAAAAAAAAAAAAAAAAAAAACACCATCCTATCCTATTTAACTAGGGCTCTCACTGAAGCTCATTTGTCCAAATACAATAAAAGAAGTTTTTCCAATGAATACTGTAGATTACTTTTATTTCGCGAGAGATTTATTTTCGCGTAAATTCGCGAATCACCTCATTCTCGAATTCAAATATCACGCGAATATTTCTAGCACGCAGATATTTCTATGTTGACATTTCCGATACGGTATTACCGGTACTAAATGACACGATACAGGGAAATTGATGGGATACAACTTACGCCACACAATTCTGTGTTTAACGTACGACCTTGAAATTTTGTTTGAATTATTATTGTACATATATCAACATTATTTATGAATTTTATCATGTTTAATTAAATACTTTTCATGAAATCGATCAATAAAGTTTTGAATATAAACAAGACCGCCATAGAAGCCATCTTAATCTGGTAATTATACAGGTGTGTATGGGGTTAGTGAACCGTATCTTTACGTAGTACATAACTGTACTTGTATGTAAACTCTCTCTCTCTCTCTCTCCGATATATCGAATTTTACCTGTAGTATATACTGAACGTATATCCTCTTGTTTCAAGAGCAATACCTATATGCTTTATGCATAACTTTTGAAAAATAACTTTAAAGAATTCGTTGTTTAATTTATGTAATTTAATACAAAAATACAAATTAATCCAAATAAAATTTGAACATAGACAAAGAACTGTCACAAACTGTATAACTACCAGTACATCTTGTGAGTCATGAATTTAACAGTTAATACCGGCCATGATAAGTTGACTTTTTCCCTTCAGCTCTTCCAACGATTGAAGGAGCCACTTAGCGTGGAGTGTTCATTTTAAATCCAGTACATTAATAAGACCAGTAAATACTACTCACTCCAGTAGTGAATACTACTCACCTTAATAAAGAAAGAAAACCAAACAACTATATGCATGTGTTATAATTATTTATTGATTGGTTAATGAGATTAACCTACTAATTGGTGCTCCGATCAAACGACGGAACATTTTAACAGAGAAAGAAGAACTCTTTTTAAACAGGTGTCATGTCCGTCTTTATTTTGTTATTTACATTTATGCTGCAAACAATCGCGAATTTTAGTATTCAGTCAGATTCCAAACGCGAATTCAAATATTCGCGAATAAGGCCAAGATGGTCTTGCCGCGAAATTTTCTACTCGCGAAAAATAAGTAATCTACAGTAATGGTTAGATTTCCAAATTATTTGTATGTAAAATAGTATGTTTTCAAAATGGATTTCTAAACCTTCATCTTTCACAGAGATGGCTAGAAAATGCTGTAAATAATTAAAGAAAGATAAATAGAATTATAGTTTATTTTATGACCAGTAAAAGTCTGAAAGTAATATTTTTGCCTCTTGTTGTATTTCCCCAAAATGAGTCAAAACGCCGCTTATTTTTCCAATTTCAAGGGCCTGGTCCTATTCCCAAAAAGGGTTAAAAGATCCCTGCTAGCAATTTAGTAATCTTTTATTAGTATTATTCTACTTGGCATCCATCATGCAATTTTCATGCAACAATATTCACATTCCACTAAGAATTACATGAATGATAAACAACAACAAAGTACAATTATGTCTGCCACAATTTTTTTTATCCAATCGGGTCTGGGTGGTCAGGGCCTTTATGATGGCAACACCGGTTACTGCCTCTGACAATGTGAATGGCCAAAATTTCATACCAGTTAGCGGACCAGCAAGTTTCATAATTTGACTTGTCCGACTTATTTTTAACTGGCTCCGGTTTCACAATTATTCGTTAGCTTAGATTTTCCTTAACTTAAATCTTGCCAAATTTCAAATCTTTATAATTCTGTTAATTTTCAAGATATTCAGGAATTTAAGGTGTCATTTTTAAGATCACTTCTAGACTAAAACATTTGCATATAGTTTTGACAAAAATATTTATTAGTAGTTTCAAAAAGAGATTATCAAATTTTGCTAAATTTAAGTTAAGGAAAATCTTAGCTAAGGAATGATTGTGAAACCGGGGCCTGGTCCGACTGATTTGTCTTCATTATAAGATGCTAAACAGTTAGTTTTTTTTTTATTTTGTCAATCCTTCTAAACATTTGTCAGATTTTGAAAAATAGAGCTTTAAACACCAATTCTCATTACATGCCTTATTATTAGAGCCCTTACTTGAAAATTGTCTTATTCTGATAATGAAAGCCTCATTTAAAAATTGGTTGTCTAATTTCATAAACAAAGCCTTCTTTAAAAATTGGCAGCCTCATTCTGATAAACAAAGCCTCATCTTCAAATTGTCAGCCTCATTTACATAATTAAAGTTGGCAGGCTCATTCTGATAAATATTTAAAGCCTAAATTTAAAATTGACAGCCTCATTTTGAAAACTACAGTCTCATTCTGATAATCAGTGTAAATATACTTACTTCATCTCCCTCGACCTAAATATTTCAACATATAAACAATTATATTCCTTAATCTAAAAATCTGATTTTAGTAGCCATTGGCTACTGGGCCCATTGTACTTTTCATACCCGACTACACAATTTATTACAAAAAGCGCCACAATTTTTGTATCACATTAAGTATTGAATACATTCCAGGTCTCAAAGTGACTTTTTAAAACTAGGACAAATTGTGGCTCCTTACCAAAAACGTTCAGGTGGTAATGAAAAATTTTAGTTGCCAAAAAATGAAATCTTAAAAAAAATTTAATAAAAATTAAAGTAAATAAATACAAAACTGTTGGTTTTGTTACAAACTAGTTGTTTGTAGCCAAATATTCTTCTGGTCATCTATCATAGTTTAATTTGATCTGTTTGTTTGTCAATCACCATTATTTTAATTAAAAGTCCTATTTTGTCAATTGATGACAGGAATTTTGGTAGCAAAATTGGCAACTCACAACAAAGAAACAGTCGTAAAATTAGAATTTTAGTTGCCATGGTGCCTGTTTTAGGCACAAATTTTAGCCCTGTATTCTCCGGTTATATTGGTACATCTCTAATCAGCACATAAAACACTACATGATCAGATAAATACTACATGATCAGATAAATACTACATGATCAGATAAATACTACATGATCAGATAAATTATTGCTTTCTTGTTAATTATACATGATCTTGTTAAGTATTTTATTTTTATCTAAATTTTCTTCTTTTTGCATTATTTATTAATTATTATAGGAATGAAATTACTATTTTTTTGTTATGGAAGTATGAAATAAAGAACTGGGCATTTTGCACAATGAATAATTTAAATTCAATTTTATGTATGCAAATTGTCAAATTCTTTTACACTTACATAACAAAATATTACTAATTTTTGGCCTTTAAAATGGAGGAAAATGTGATTTTCTGAAATACGGCCAGCTTTATTATGACCTGTTGGCAAAATAACTATGATACTCATTGCAAAGATGTCATACTGTAGATCACTTTTATTTTGCGAGAGATTTATTTCCGTGTAAATTCGCGACATATCCCATTCGCGAATTCAAATATCTCGCGAATATTTCCAGCAAACAGATATTTCTATGTTGACATACATATGTTGTATTCAATACAATTCCAAACGCAAATTCAAATGTTCGCGAATAAGGCCAAGATGGTCTTGACGCTAAATTTTCTACTCGCGAAAAATAAGTGATCTACAGTACAGACAGTATCTGAAATGTTGTGGATAAGGACATAATTTGCTAGGCTAAGCTTAGTTTTTGTTTAAAGAATATTTTATTCACAAAAAATACAATGGTATTTAACAATTGAACTGTTTAGAAATGCGGTTCATAGTCGATAACGCGCGTTATGATTAGTCTGCCTTGCATATCAATTGCGTTCATATCGACTATGAACTGCATTTCTAAACAGTTCAATTGTTATATTTACGTTTAAAACTATTTTCTTTTCTTTTTCTTGGTTTAAAATCATTTTAAAAAATTTTAATTCCGCGCTTTGTCAATAACGATTTTCGATTAATGGAACAGCTGATGGAACAGCAGATCGTGACAGATTGTTGTGACTGGAATTCTCATGATGTCACCAAGGTAGATCTTGCAGTTCATAGCCGATATGAACGCAATTGCTCTGAAACCTTGTGTAGAAGACAGAAAACAGACAAAATGTAAATATAATAACATACATATACATAATGAAAAGGATTCGAGAACAAGACCAAGGTCTTATATAAACTCGTCTCCACTGCAAGCTTATCACTGCTGTTTTGGATATTTTAGCAGTCAAATGTGGAAATTTCAGTAATTTTTCTCCAGGTAAAACTACATTTATTCAGTAGTAATTTAAGGCAAAAAAAAAAAAAATCACTGTTAGTATTTCACCCTTAAACCTCAATAGATTAGCCCAACATCAAAAGCATTAGTACATGCCATTGATATTTTATAGGGGTGTACAGATCTATACGTACTTTATCTGCTGACTGCATCTGTCCACTAGAAAATTCTACATATAATGTAACTTTTCTTTTCGCAGCTTCCTGAGCACAATTCAAACTAAGTTTGACTATGCCTTCTTCATACACCTGGTTAAAAAAAATATAAGAATCAAAGTACTGATGGTACCCAGAGTATTATTTTATTTTATTTGAATATTGTTTTTTAAGAATGGCGTTTTAGGCCCTAAGTCAAGTTGTTTTTTATTTATTTATATCTAAGCCTGTCAATTCAAGTATGATAGAGGAAACTGGAGTGCCTAGAAACAAAAGCACTGATCTTTAGCAAGCAAACTGACGTAATTTCTCACATTAGGAACCGTATCAACTAGGATTCAAACCTTGGTGGTGAGAGGTGCTGTGATCTGTAAGCATGCACTTTAGACCACTTGACTACAGAAGCCCAATTATATTAATAATGAATAAAACTAGAAAAACTGTGAGCCACAAGCTCACAAAAAATACCCCCCCCCTAAAAAAAAAATCCATGGGATTCAAATTTTTAAATAGGAGGTGCACATCTTTATTATATCACTAAGATTGTGTAAAAGTTTCATGAAAATCCATTGTAGGGTTTAGGAGAAGTTGCGAATAAGAGATAGGTACCCCAAGATGTAACGGAAAGACAGACACACGGATGGACACCTATCACTATATACCCCCATTTTTTAAGTGTGGGTATAAAAATAAGAATCAAACACAGTCAGTGTATATGCTGCAAAGAACTCCCATTTTAACAAGAGTTACCTCCCTTTTGAACCAGCTCTCTCAACAATCTATATATAGTCCGTCAGCGATATTGTGGTAGATTGTTTATAAAAGTCTACATAATGTATAAAGCCTTGGATGGGGATATATACAGGTGGGGTTGACAAATGAACGCATGCATGAACGGGTGAATATATGTATATGATAACACTATTAATACCTATTGGTGTATAATAAACTCGCCCGTGTTTATAAACACTTTGCCGCAATATCACTATACCCATGCATGTATATTTCTTTTATTGGTCAACAAGCAAATTCAGTGAATTAGGACCCCCACCAGTAGTCCCTATTTTGTGATAGGGTATTTAGTCCTGGGAAAATAAGCAAACCAACTGTGGCTATTGATATGCACATACCCTATCAGTGTTAATGCTTTGCAACAAGTTAAATACAACAGTCAGGGGTTCAAAATTATGTTTTGTAATGGAAGGTCCAGGACCTTTTGTCTTTTTTTTTGGCAGGTCCTACATAAAGCGTTGAAAGTCCAATATCAACATTGAAAGATCCATGTGCAATTATGTAATTATATTGAAAAAGTAGAATTATTCTGGTAAAAATAGCAGGTTCAGCGGACTTTTACAATTTAAATATTAATGATCCCAAGGTAAAATCAATAGGTCCCGGACCTCGGACCCAGGGAATTTTGAACCCCTGAACAGTGCTTCATAGTTTTGAAGAATTACTCCAGACAAGAAGTGTTCAGATGAGCAGAAGAATGGATTAAAGTTCATAATTTTTCAAAAGACGGAATAACAAACACGGAATAACTATTTTGCTCAATGGATTGTTCATATCAAGGGAGACAACTTACAGGATTTGTTTGTCCATATTTGGTTTCTGCAGCTAAATTTATCACAAAATCAAATTCTCCATCCGGGTCATCAAATGCACTAGAAACTGAAGCTGAAAAAGAAACCAGAGGCTCAGTGTGGCTGAGCCTGTATCGCTCACCTGACTAAAATGCTTTTAAAGCAAATTTGAGGTATTCCAGTGATGAACAAATGCACTGTTTATATCAGACATAATGGCTAAGGAAATCACTGTAGAACTATATGTACCATTCACAGTTTTTTCGATATAGGTGCAGAGTTGGAGATCTGAGGAAACACCGTTTAGGGGCATATGTGAATGAGCCATTGTTGTAACATTTATTGTCCAATGAAATTTCAGCTTACGAGATTTTGAAAGTGTTTTGCCTTTATTGTAAATGAAATGGGCAATTTGAATTTGTCAATCTAAGTAAAGGACCTTCCATACATCATTCCCATAAAGTTTGGTTCAATTTGCTTCAGTAGCTTTTGAGGAGATAGCAAATATATGCTATTCCCATAGGGTTAAACTATGTTCTGTGCTGGCAGCCATTTTTTTTGGCGGATCAAAAAAATGTCCACAATCTAAGTAAAGAACCATCCATACATCATTCCTGTAAAGTTTTCTCCAATGGCAGCCATGTTTTATGGCAGATCAGGAAAATTTTGGCAATCTATGTAAAGGACCTTCTATACATCATTCCTGTAAAGTTTGGTTCAATTTGCTTCAGTCATTTCTGAGGACATAGTCAAAAATGTGTTTTTCCCATAAAGTCCAATGTTAAACTATCTTTTGCGCTGACAGCCATGTTTTTTGGCAGATCAGAAACATTTTGACTATCTATGTAAAGGACCTTTTATACATCATTCCTGTAAAGTTTGGTTCAATTTGCTTCACTAGATTCAGAGAGATAGCATATATATGCTTTTCCCATAGGGTCCAATGTTAAACTATGTTCTCCTCTGGCAGCCATGTTTTTTGGCGGATCAGAAAAATTTTGGCAATCTATGTAAAGGACCTCCAATACATCATTCCTGTAAAGTTTGGTTTAATTTGCTTCAGTCATTTCTGAGGACATAGTCAAAAATGCGTTTTTCCCATAGGGTCCAATGTTAAACTATCTTCTGCCCTGGCGGCCATGTTTTTCGGCGGATCAGAAAAATTTTGGCAATCTAAGTAAAGGACCTTCTATATACATTCCTGTAAAGTTTGTTTCAATTTGCTTCAGTCATTTCTGAGGACATAGTCAAAAATGCGTTTTTCCCATAGGGTCCAATGTTAAACTACCTTTTGCGCTGGCAGCCATGTTTTATGGCCAATCAGGAAAATTTTGGCAATCTATGTAAAGGACTTTCTATACATCATTCCTGTAAAGTTTGGTTCAATTTGCTTCCCAAGCTTCAGAGGAAATAGCATATATATGCTTTTCCCATAGGGTCCAATGTTAAACTATCTTCTGCTCTGGCGGCCATGTTTTTTGGTGGATCAGAAAAATTCTGGCAATCTAAGTGAAGGACCTTCTATACATCATTTCTGTAAAGTTTGGTTAAATTCGCTTCAGTCATTTCTGAGGAGATAGCCAAAATGCATTTTTACCATAGGGTCCCATGTTAAACTACCTTTTGCTCCAGCAGCCATGTTTTTTGGCCAATCAGAAAAATTTTGGCAATCTATGTAAAGGACCTCCAATACATCATTCCTCTAAAGTTTAGTTAAGTTTGATTCAATAGTTTCAGAGGAGATAGCCAAAATGTGTTTTTCCCATAGGGTCCAATGTTAAACTATGTTCCCCGCTGGCAGCCGTATTTTTAGGCGGATGCGAAAACTTTCGGCAATCTTTGCAAAAGACCTTCCATACATTATTCCTGTAAAGTTAAATTGAATTCGCTTCAGTCGTTTCAGAGGAGATAGTCAAAATGTGCGTTTTCCCATAGGACCCAATGTTAAACTTTGTTTGGCCCTGGCGGCAATTTTTTTGGCGGATCAGAAAAATTTGGGCAATCTTAGTAACTGACTTGCATACATTATTCCTGTAAACTTTGGTTCAAATTGGCTCAGCGGTTTCAAAGAAGATAGCAAATATAAGCTTTTCCCATAGGGTCCTATGTTAAACTATCATCTGCGCTGGCGGTCATGTTTTTCGACGGATCAGAAAAATTTTGGCAATTTAAGTAAAGGACCTTCCTTACACCATTCCTGTAAAGTTTGGTTAAATTTCCTTCAGTCATTTTTGAGGAAATAGTCAAAAATGCATTTTTCCCATAGGGTCCAATGTTAAACTATCTTCTGCGCTGGCAGCCATGTTTTTTGGCGGATCAAAATAATTTCGGCAATCTAAGTACAGGACCTTCCATACATCACTCCTGTAAAATTTGGTTAAAATTGGTTCAGGGGTTTCAGAGGAGATAGCCAAAATGTGAAAAGTTTACAGACGGACTGACTGACTGACAGACTGACTGACTGACAGACTGACAGACTGACGGACTGACAGACTGACAGACTGACGGACGACGGACGCCAAGTGATGGCAAAAGCTCACATGGCCTTAAGGCCAGGTGAGCTAAAAATGTAATCATTTAGCAAATTCAGTACATCAGTATCCCTGGCCAGTGGATGTTTTTTGTGATCAAAGGGCTATAACTCAGGAAAATCAGCAAAACTGCTTAGGTTTATGATATGTGTATCTCCTATCAATGTTGATGCTGTGCTTCATAATTTTGGAGAATTAATCTGCACAAAGTATTCTAATTTTGGCTGGACCAATATTTGGTCTTATATTCAGGGCTGAGGTCTATAAATGCAGCTGGGACAATATAAGGGTCCATATCAGGGAATCAGTGTCCTTATTGAGGCTTTGAAACAAAGATATTATCACATTGTAATGCATCTTAGTCAATTAACAACCCTTAAAGTGGGCTTCAAAACTAAGTGGTCAGCTGACCACCAATTTAAATTTTCAGGTGGCCAGTGGAAATTTTAAGTGGACAGGCAATCTTTTCTTCCAAATGAAGGAAAATTAAGGCATCTTTTAGGTTTGGAGAACAAAAATGCACTTTTTTAAACTGACTTACAATCACCTACATACATCATTGTTATTAATAAACAACAATGAGGATGTAAAGTGTCCATTATTTTGCCTGAATTGGTAACAGTATCATGGAAATTTTAGGAAACAAAAATAATATCTGTTTTCTGGTCACAGAAGTTCAAATTTAAAGTGGACAAGCTGGCCACAATTTACAAATTTTAGGTCAACAGACATAATTCCAGGTCAATTTGGTCACCGGTTAAGTAGACAAAATTGAGGGCTGCTTAATAAATTAATCTTTTAGAAACTTTAAATACTTTAACTGTACAATCAAACCTGTTTATAAAGGTCATCTACAGGAACCTGTAAGAGTGGCCCTTGGATTATTGGGATAATAAATAATACATCCTGTTACTAGACTCAGGACATATTAAAGCTGAAGAACAGGTGCCCTTACCTGGATTTATTAGACTGGAATGTTTAAATTCAACCTTCGGGCTAGCGAAAGCTTCCTAAAATTAGAAACACATAATGATGCATTATCATATAAATACTAACAAGGCTATATCTATATATATTGAAATGTTGATTGATTGATTGATTGAATGGCATGCTATGTCTCAATCAAGAATTTTTCACTTATATCAAGACTTCACCAGATATAGGTGAAGTTGCATAAATTTTCACCTTTGCAGTGCTCTCAGGGCAATGTTCTTATTCTAAAACAAGCCACGCCTGATATGACACAAGTAATCAGTTTTTAAGGTCTCTTCATAAGAACCTTGTAACACGTTCTTCGTGATAGAACAGTCAGTACATATTTCAAGTTTTGGTCAGACCAAGCTGGTATTCAAAGCCAGACCTCCCACAAACAAAGTGAGCACTTTACTAACTGTGCTACCATAGTGGTTCTGGAAGTTGAGGTTCTGGCTGGTAAGTAAAAACAGATCAAACAGACAGGTATATGACATACACAGGAATTCTTGATGCTGAAGTATGATCACTGAATGGACAGACAGACAGACGGACAGACAGACAGACAGACACTCAGACACACAGACAGACAGTTTCAGTTTTAGTGTGAAAACTTTATATATATATATATATATATATATATATATATATATATATATATATATATATATACAGAGAGAGAGAGAGAGAGAGAGAGAGAGAGAGAGAGAGAGAGAGAGAGAGAGAGAGTTTGCCAGTGTACCACCTACGTGATCAATACCCCCTAACATTTGTACAGAATGTTTTGGAAAACAGCCAAGATTTCTCACACTTTTGTCATTTTCACAGGAAAACATGATCTGTTATGATTCCATCTGCATTAGACATTATTGTTCTGTAGAAACTTTATGGTATCACGTGGTACACTGGCAAACCCTATTATTGAACCTATTATGATCACTAAATGAACAGACACAGACAGACAGGTAAGCAGGCGGGCAATCAGACTGGCAAATAGACAGACGGACAGTTTCAATTTTAATGAGAAAACCTTATTTTAAAACTTGTAATGTATGTTTGTGTATAATAATAATTTTACCTTGTGTTTTTTACTTAACCATGCCATCTGTGGTGGAACCTTGTCAGCAACTCGTATCTAAAATCAACAAAAATACATAAATTAACTTTCAAAATCTACATAAACACTGAGTACAAACAAGCGGTCCATGGGCCTTAACGCTCACCCAAGGATATGTCCATACATCAGTTTTAAAAAGTTTTATTTTGAAATTATTCATTTGTAATTACCATCTTTCAGCAATGTGGAAATAAAACTACATGAATATCTTAAGGTGATAATTACAGTCAAATCTGTCTATAAAGGCCACCAAAGGGAACAAGTAAAAATGGCCTCTTTGGACAGGTGGCCCTTATATAGAGGTGGCCTTTAAGGCAGGTTGGACTGTATCTACAATATTAATTGATATGAAAATTTCCAGGTTTACAGTTTTGGTGGGACGAATCTTTGGCATACACAATAATGATGTCATCAAATACTCTAAATGATGATGTCATCAAATACTGACTACCCTTACTGATGATGTCATTTACTCACCTTATGAGCGAGATCATTGTTAACTAAATATGTCACTAAATTACGGCCTATGAACCCTGTCCCTGTAAAAAATAAATAAAATGAATAAATATATAAACAAATAAATAAATAAATAAATATGTACAATCATCAACAATTCTGTTAGGGTTACAACTTATATTTTTCTAGGTTCTCTGTTTTTTTCTACCATCCCTAACCCTCTTGCTGACAAGCAGATACATACTGTATATTGGGAATTTTTCGCATAGGCTTTTTTCCCGCATTTTATAAGACAAAACAACAGGTAAAATTTTCACTTTGTGTAATTGTCATGATATGGGTATATAAGCGTGGAAAATTGCTGTCTATATGACTTTATATATATGTAATGAAGTAAATTATGACAACAAACACTAAACAAAGTATTCAACTTTAATAGACTGAAGACTTTTCCGATAGCTCAAAAACAATGCTCGTTCAAACACTAAATGTTACTCAAAAGTGCAAATTTAAATAAAAAATCAACTTCTTCAGCTCTAACATCTAAAGCTGGTAGTTAATAAAAACATAGCACTGCTGTGCTGTTGTACGGCATAGTTGAGAAAATGGTATGGTGTATGTATGTAGACAATGTGAAAGAGCAAAATGCATTACTGGACATTCGGTCTGGTAAACCAGCACATTTTACCAGAACGACTGACATTTTACCAGACCCAATATTTCGGAAAACGCAAACATACAAACTGAACATTTCATTTCATCAGGGTCATAGTCAAACAACAACCAGGGTTGTCCTTTTTGCCATTTTGGATTCAAGGATCTTTCTGTATACCTCATATATATGTTTTTGTTCTATTCTCTCGTTGTTTGTTATTTTTCTTTAAATAAGCTTTCATGGGATGGCCCTAGGAGTATACTGAAGACGAAACATAGCAAAAACTGATATGTGGAAGTTAACAACAGTACAATAATTTCAAAATCGGAGACGGTCATTCATCAATCATTTGATCCGGATTGCTAGAATTTTTTAGTGAACCGATGGCAATTTTACCGGTCGTGACCATCGGATGGGTGCTTTTGGCATTGTCTGTATGCCGAATTTGAACCTAGGTGGTGAAAGGCTTAAGCCATGCTGCGATTTGTAAGCCAGTGCTAAAGACCACTATACAACGGCACACAGTCAAACCTGACTATAAAGGCCACCTAAGGGAACCAGTAACAGTGGGGATTTATGGAACATTTTACTGGTGTTTTAAAGCAGAATGGTTCTTATATAGAGGTAACCTTTAAAAGGCTGGTCTGACAGTACCCTCTAAACAGAGGGCTTCATATTGTATCTATAATCTGTAATAATTCAATTCTCCCGAGTTTTAAGCATTTTGATTGGTCGGATCTTTTCCGTTACGTTTGCATGAATGGATTGGCTCTCGGTGACGTCATCTTAAAGTAATATGGACAACACACAGACATGTGCTATGCCAGACCAATGCTATTTTTTTTTTACTTGTTACGACTATATTGTCGCTTAAATTGTTGATCTGTTGTTGAAATATTTCCATAAATTGAGTAATAAGAAATCAAATTAATTTTCCTTTCTATTACTGAAGTATGCAGGGATGAGGATTAGCAGGGGCCCAGTAAGCAATGGTTACTAAAAATTCAGTCTAGGCCCCTTAATGTTTTACACATTTAAGCTATTTATTACTGTTATTAATTCTTTAATGAAGTGACCTGAGCCCCTAAATCAAAATATTTATGCTTCATACCTGGTATGAAAGAATTAGACAATTTGCACATGTAATATACTTTGCATACAGGAATTACTCAGTGTCCAAAGTGTCCAACTATATCATGCCTCAATAATAGGGATGGGTATTATCAAAATTTTTGTATCACGATATATTATGATACGCAGATGCTGTATCCCGATACATATCATAATATATTATTTTAAAACTTAGAAAGGCAAAGAGCCTTTTACAATGTTGAATTTGCCGCTGTCGGCCATGTTGTTAATAACAGGTTGTAATGGAACAAGTTTCGTATCTGGCTGATAGCTTTATAGTATGAATTAATATTTTTATAAATTCCAGTCAGTTGATTTTATAAACAAATTAGACGCCTCCATGGCAGTTTGTGCATTAATTTAAGCTATAAAAAGATAGGTTACTTGACTTTTAAAAAATACCGGTATTACCGGATCGGATCTGTCATATCGCAATACGTATGTATAATGAAATTGTATTGTGATACACCGGTATACCGATAATACAGGGCACCACTACTGAATTACAAAATGAAATTTTTATTTTATTTCTACAATAGACAGGATCATTAAGAGATATCTTTGTAATAAATAGACCAGCCTACACTATAGATAATGGGGTTTTTATTTTCATAAATCTTTAAGTATATTATTATTATAGTCTATATTTCAGTTTAAGATAATGACATTATAGACAAACAACAGTGACCTGTTTGCTTGACCTTTAATTTAAATATTTAACCAGGACGGTCCAGTACATTTATATATAGGGAACACAAGTATTTATTACAGCTAAATCAATAGAAAAAGTAATCAAGTATGTATTAACTGTGAATCCTAACACTACCCATGTATTGAATGGATCCTCCCATATGAATTTTCAGAATAAAAAGGTCAAGTTGACAGGTCAGAATTGTTTGCCTTTAGTAACATAATCAGCTAAAACAGCTACCGCCTGTTACCTACATAACAAATACTGTCAGGAATTTATAAGTATAAGCAAAACAACATTGACCTGTCTGCTTGACCTTTCATTAGGAATATTCATATGGGAGGATCCATTCAATACATGGGTAGTGTTAGGATTGGCAGTTAAAACTTATACAATGCATGTTTCTCCTTGATGTAACAATATAAACACCTGTGGTCCCTATATGTAAATAGACTGATCCATGATAACTATTTAAATTAAAGGTCAAACAGACAGGTCAATGTTGTTTACTTAAAGTTCTTAATTTCCGTCTCAAAATTGGGTTACTAACAGCTTTATAACATAAGATGATGAGATCATTCTCCTTTGAAAATAGGGGACACGTGTTGAGTTACAGCAGGGCTCAAAAGGACTTTATTTATCTAGTAGTGTGTGTTTCAGGGTTTAATCAAAAATTTATTTGCCAAAAGAAAACGATAAAGATAAATGTAACTAGAACTGTTTCTTGAGACCCAAATACCCCCCTCCACAACACCTACAAGCCTGTGACCTTGACCTTATAGATATGACCTTGGTTCAAGGTCATGACACACCTTTGAACCATTAAGGTTATTCGTTTGTAGTTTTATGACAGTCATCTAAAGCAATTATTATATATGGCCCAGACACAATTTTATATGGACAGATAGACACACAGAAAGGCAGATAGACAGACAGACAAATTCCTTTATTATACCTCATTAGAAAAATATGATGCTATCTGTAATTTGATTGGACCGTTGGATCATGCGATCAGGGTGGAGAAAACATTGTGTATCCCTCTGAAAACATCATATCCCACCTCTTCGGAACACACTGTGACGTCACAATGATATGACGTCATTGATGGAGAATCGGTCTTGAGGTTCTAGCGTTTGCCTCCGATGAGTTCCGATAGGAGAAAAAACAATGAATCGGAGAAGGATTGATGTTTTCAGACTGTCTTTTTTTAATATTTTCTTTCTCTCTGTCTTTCATATTGCCATGGTTATCTTTCGGTATAATAAACAATTTATTGCCTTTGTGTGAGGGAGATATGAACATTTGTTCACCCTTAACAAGTCACATTTCCCGAGGGCGACTCGTTGCGGGTGAACAAATGTTCATATCTCGCTCACACATAGGCAATAAATGTATAATATACCCCCCCTTCAAACTTGTCATACAATATAATTAAAAGCAAATTAGAATTCAATTTTCTATTTGTCTATATCTTTCATGCCTCTGAATTTATTTAGAACATTTTCTAGCCGTGTCTTTGAGAGATGAAGGTCTAGAAATGGATTTGGCATACATACCATTTTTATGTAAACACAACATAAATAAATTAGGAATATTACCATTATATCCATTAGGAAAAACATGCTTTGTTGCATTGGGAATGTGGCCCCAAATTTGCGTCAGTGAGACCCCTGGCATTTGAGAAATAATTCATTTATTCAGCAATTAAAAACACTTTAAAGTTTGGCACCAATTTTAAGTACAACTTTGAGGCCTGTATAGTGGAACATAACGAGGCAACACTTGAAGTGACAAAAAAATTTACCGTTGCAATGCAGGGCAATGTGTAGTGAGGGTTTTTTAACATACCACACCTGTCGTGACACACAACATTGATTTCAAAGTTTCTTCCAAAAGGACATCATGACTTTCATTTCTAAATGCAGAGTATTTGCAAAAGATCAGTCACTACCAATTTTCAAGTCTTGGTCTTGTAAACTAACAGGTCCAGTGTTCAACAAAATACAACATAAGACTGGCTACCTGGCCATGCTGCTTTTTTATTACATCATACATTGATTACATAAGATAAAGATTTCTGGTTCTGGTTTCTAATGAGTACCTAAGATAAAGATTACAGATAGTGGATAAGTTTATCAACATCCCCTTTTCTTTTAAGTAGTCTCTTTAAATGTCCACAATGTTTCTAATTGACCAGAATTCCAAATAGCACAAATATAGCATCAAATATTAAATCACAAGTATAAACACAATACTAGTTACTGACTAGATAAGTATATAAACAAAATAATAAGCAAGATAAAACAGCACTGAAAATGCTTGCAATGACTTAAAATCGTACATAGTCCTTTAAATAGGCAGGTTCTTTGGTAGTACGATGTGGTCGTGAATTCGCAACACAAGGTTCCGGATTGCAAACTTGTTTCTTTGGACTTACATCAGATGAGCTAGTACTAACCGGTTGATTTGAGTTGTAAGCTGACTCGGTTGACGAATAGACATCCGGTTTAATGGGTAAAGTGTTAAACGAATCGCGATCGGGAACAGCATCGTGTATTTTCACGTCAATTTCCGTAGGCCTTATATGCACTCGGTTGCGTCGATATAAAGCGCCATCGGTACTTTGAAGTTCATAAGATCGTTCCGCGACTTTTCTAACAATTTTGCCTTGTTTCCATGTATTATTCGGTTGCTTTTGAAAATAAACATTCTCACCTGGGCTTAATTTCGATAACGGACGAGTTCGTCGGTCATAACTGCGTTTAACCGTTTCTTTCCTTTTCCGACGTCTATTAGCAAGATCGGTATTTTCGGTTTTACAATTGTCGCTCGCGCACGGGATCATTGATCGCGTTTTCCTACCGAAGAACATTTCCGCTGGACTTAGACCTGTATCTTGGCGAGGTGTATTGCGAATTTCAAGTAAACTTTCAAACTGATCGGAACCGTCAGCAATGCATTTTGACATCATCTGTTTGACAATTTTCACCGCGGATTCGGCTTTACCGTTAGCTTGTGGGTAGTTAGGCGACGAAATAATGTGATTTATGCCCCATTTCGCTGTGAACGTCGCGAATTCACGAGATGAATACTGTGGTCCTCCATCGGTACAGATAACTTTCGGAATACCGAATCGGGCAAACTGTTTCTTTAGCATACCTATTACTTTACCAGACGTGGTAGTAGATAAATAGTCGACCTCTATAAAATTTGAATGGTAATCAACAGTAATAAGATAATGTCGGCCATCAATTTCAAATAAGTCGGATCCAATTTTGTCCCAGGGTCCACCATCCCAAGACTGTTTTAACGGTTCCTTAGCGTTATTCGGCTTGTTTGTCTGGCAAACCTCGCAAGAGTTTGCGATACGCTCAATATCTTTTGACATCCCTGGCCAAAATATTACGCCTTTTGCTCTCCGTAGCATGCTTTCATACGCTAAGTGCGATTTATGTAACCTTGATTTCATATCATCACGAAGTGAAGGTGGAATAACGATTGCCTCCCCTTTTAGTACTATACCATCGTCAAAACTTAAAACATCGCGAAAATCGAAATACTGACGAATTGACTCGGGTACATCAGTTTTCTTATTCGGCCATCCGTTTTGAATGTACAAGATCACTTGCTTCATATCGAAATCATTTTCGGTCGCGATTCTGACTTCCTGCAGACGTGCATCGGGTATGTCGGTAAACATATCGACTTTAAGGATTCGCGAACGAGTTTCTGTTTCAGTCATAAGACCTGCTCGACTTAATGCGTCAGCTAGAACTAACTTGGTTCCTTTAACGTATTCGAATTCAAAGTCATATCGACCAAGTCGAACCATTATGTCTTGTAGACGTTTCGGTGCGCTACTGAGAGGTTTCTTTAAAATAGCGGCTAGTGGTTTGTGATCATTCTGTACAATTACGGGTCGTGCATAAGTATATTGGTCGAATCTTTCCAGTCCAAAAAGAATTGACAGACTTTCCTTTTCTATTTGCGCCCAATTGCGCTCGGAAGTTGACAGTAATCTCGACGCGTACTCGATGGGTTTTCCATCTTGTAACAATACAGCGCCCAGTCCATACTGACTGCTATCTACCTGCACGGTTACGGTTTTCTTTGGGTCAAAATAAGCCAATACCGGTGCTATTACAAGTTTCTGCTTAATATCATTAAACGTCGCATCGCATTCGGGTGACCAGTTCCACTCGATATCCTGTCGCGTCAATGCTCTGATAGGCTCAAGCATGCTAGCTAGATCAGGTAGAAATTTCGCTAGGTATTGTACTATACCACAGAAACGTTTTGCTGCGTGAACGTCTTCTGGTGCAGGCATATTTAAAATGGCCTCAACTTTCTTATTGTCCATTTTAACGCCATCGCGAGTGATACGGTGACCATGAAACGTAATTGCTTGCAAACCGATTTCCTTCTTAACGCGTTAAGGATAATCTTACGTTCCTCGCAACGTTTATACAGTGTATTTAACTTCGCGTCATTATCGAGTTGTGCTTCACGATCATTAGAGCCACATCCAGCCACGAGAATGTCGTCAGCGATTGAGAATGTACCGGCCAGATCTCCAATAGCTTCGTTAAGTCTACGTTGAAATATCTCGCTCGATACTTTTAATCCGAAAGGCAGACGAGCCCATCTAAATCGACCAAACGGAGTTATCATCGTGGTGAGTAAACTAGAAGCTTCATTTAATCGCACATGCCAATATGCTTCTTTGACATCTACCTTGCTAAATAGCCTAGCATTACTAAGTTTCGGTAACAGGTCGTCCAATACCGGCAATTTGTAATGTTCGCGTATAAGTGCCGAATTAAGTGCTTGTGGATCTATGCAAATGCGCAAATTACCGTTAGGTTTCCGAACAACAGCCATTTGGCTTACCCACTGTGTTGGCTCGGACACAGGTATCAGAATATTACGTTTGACCAAGAAGTCAATCTCGCGCTTCACGTCATCTTGTATTGCAATCGGAAGTTTACGACACAGTAATGCTTTCGGAGTTACTTCTGGGTCTAATTTTAGTGATGCCTCACCTAAATCACCAAGATTTGAAATGTTAGTACCTACAGCACTTATAAACATGTCATTGTTTATAGTAACTAGTCCCATTTCTTGTATAGTGTTAAGCGGTAACAAACATGTTAAATCATTTGGTACAACAACAAATTTAACATTAAATGTTTTATCAGTTTGTGTGTTATATACAGGCAAAGTAGTTTCACCTAATGGTTTAGTGTCTGTCTTGTTCCACATCCTCAAACGAACCTTTGTTGGTTCCACTTGTTCTCGGCGGACAAATTTTTGATTAATAGTATTAATGTCAGCTGCACTGTCAATCTGAAAACGAACATCCAAGTCGTTGACTTTTATCACTGCCGATGCCTGATAATCTTCTGAACTGCTCTTATTTACAGCATTCAACCACTGATCATCAGTATCATCAGATTCAACAGTTACATTGTGTACTTTCTTACATTTGCGTTTAAAATGATTACGACCTTTACAGTTAGTACACGTTTTACCATACGCTGGACACTTTGACTTGTCACGTTCATGAGTACCACCACAGAAATCACAATTATCCACCATTTTCTTGACACTTGTTTTATTGGAACTTGTTCTCCCTTTACCAGTACCCTGCATCTGACTATAACCACTATACTGACTAGTCTTTGTTTTCGACGATGCCCTGACTTTATTTATCTTTGGAGTTTGTCCAAAAGAATTTCCTTGAATTTCCTTCATGTGATTTACCGACTGTTCAAAAGCTTGACATATTTTCACAGTTTTATCTAGCGTACAGTCCTCCTCTTTCAGTAAACATTCTTGGAGTTTACCAGATGTGCTGAAAATAATTTTGTCTCTGACTAACCTGTCTTTGATTGTACCAAAATTACAACGATCAGCATTGTTGCAAAGTTCTGTTAAGAATACGTCAAATGGTTCATTGGCTGCCCATTGTAAACACCAAAATCTGTGTGACTCTATCACCTCATTACTACAGGGGTTACAGTAGTGTTGAATTTTTTGAAACACTTTATCTGGGTCATCTTTGTCATCTGGATTGTCCAATACAAATTGATCATAGACTTCAACGAGATTTGGACCTGCACAGTGCAATATAACAGCGACCTGCATTTCTTTGTTCTTACCTCGAACACCGCTGGCTGTGAGATAAATGTCCATCTGACGCTTCCATCTCCGGAAATTTTCAGAAACTTTTCCATTCGTTATGTCTAAACGATCAGGAATCCTGACTGGTGCAATCGGCGATTGAGCTGGTTCGGGTGTCTCGTCACCCATGCTGCCACCATGTAAACTAACAGGTCCAGTGTTCAACAATACATAAGACTGGCTACCTGGCCATGCTGCTTTTTTATTACATCATACATTGATTACATAAGATAAAGATTTCTGGTTCTGGTTTCTAATGAGTACCTAAGATAAAGATTACAGATAGTGGATAAGTTTATCAACAGGTCTGACCAGCTGGGATTCAAACCCACAACCTTCAACATACAAAGCAAGCACACTACCAACTGAGATATCGTAGTGATGCTCAACTACAATGATCAATCTTTAAAACTATTGAGGTCCCACAATACACTTCATTTTTTAAGAGTCAAAATAAACATAGCCAGCAATGGGGTTTGTGGCTGTACCATGTGAGACCCTTTAACATTTGTGGGGAACACTTATTTCCAATGGATATAGATTTGCATTATTCCGGGAATTGGGGATGTTAATGTTTTTTTTTGAAAATGTTTCATACAAACATTAAGAGGTATTGATAAGCGGTGAACCCTGCAGTTGAACAAATAGGTGATTTTTTGCCCACTACCAGTTTTTACTGTCACCCTTGTTTATGAACCATAATGCAAAACTAATCAGTAATTAAACTTAAGTTAACACTTTGATAAAAGAATAAAAATACAGTGATGCGGCCTTGCAGACAGCCTGTACCTTGATTCCTTAATGATTCAGAGGATCCAATAGTCCTGGGTATTGTAGCAATCTGGGTAGCTCAGTGGTAGAGCACTCATCTATAGTGCAGATACGGAAGTCCTGGGTTCAATCCCCAGTCAGACCCTGCATTTTTCTCTTTCCTGTTACATTTTAGGGCTGGTCCGACCCTGGGGAGTGGCCGACCAAAAGGTTGGTCACAGGTGAAACCTGGTGGTTTCGATTCAAGGCAGCGGAATAGAAAATACTATTGACCAATCAGATCTTACTGGATACATATAGGTCAAAAATAGTAGTTGTATAGTTGTTTACTTATCAACATTGTGGGCAAGTGTGACATTGTGGGCAAGTGTGACATTGTGGGCAAGTGCGGCATTGTGGACAAGTGCGACATTGTGGGCAAGTGTCACATTGTGGGCAAGTGTCACACTGTGGGCAAGTGCACTAGAGTAACAAGAAGGAGAAAAATGGAAGATCAGACTGGGGATCAAACCTGGGACCTCCCATACTATAGTCGAGTGGTCTTCCAACTGAGCTACCTAGATGGATACATTCCACCTTTCCCAAAGTCCAACGTGGGAAATCTCACCTAAATTCCCTCAGATGGACTTGATCATATGGACAGCGATTGACAGTCCACCACTTCAGAGCGCCACACTGGCCACCAAACAGACTGACATGGCCAGAGCGCCACACTGGCCACCAAACAGACTGACATGGCCAGAGCGCCACACTGGCCACCAAACAGGCTGACATGGTCAGAACACCACACTGGCCACCAAACAGGCTGACATGGTCAGAGCACCACACTGGCCACCAAACAGGCTGACATGGTCAGAGCACCAAACTGGCCACCAAACAGGCTGACATGGTCAGAACACCACACTGGCCACCAAACAGGCTGACATGGTCAGAGCACCAAACTGGCCACCAAACAGGCTGACATGGTCAGAGCACCACACTGGCCACCAAACAGGCTGACATGGTCAGAGCACCACACTGGCCACCAAACAGGCTGACATGGCCAAGTGGTACAGTGATTGGCTTTTGAAGTCAAGGATTGTGGGTTAGAACCTCATTCAAGACTTTGAAATTTTCTGAGATGATTTCCATCTCCTGCCCATGATAAATCCATCTTTCGGATGAGACTCAAAACCGAGGTACTGTGTCTCCAGTGAATAACCCAGACACAGACTGTGACAGAGACGTCTCACCCAGGCAGACACAGAGACGTCTCACCCAGGCAGACACAGAGACATCTCACCAAGGCAGACACAGAGACGTCTCATCCAGGCAGACACAGAGACGTCTCAACCAGGCAGACACAGAGATGTCTCACCCAGGCAGACACAGAGCTGTCTCAACCAGGCAGAACACAGAGATGTTTCACCAACACATATAGAGAGATGTCTCACCCAGACAAATTATGAAATCAAGAATCGATTTTTCTGCACAATGCGCAAAACGCATGCATCTACATCTGATCATAACAGATTCATGACGCATGTATCGATTTTTTATTTCCTGAATCAAACACTTCCTTAATTATGACAGTGTCAAATTCAGATGTAAAATCTTAGATATTTGATTTATCTATTAACAGATTTCATTGTCATGTCCTAATTATCGTTTACAAACATATAAAACAACATTATAATAGGCCTACCTCCTAGAATTAACACTCGTGCGTGCCGCCCTGCGTCCGCCATTTTCATTTACTGATCATGTGACTTTTAATCCTATCACATGGTCCGGTGGAGGTAGTAAACATTTCATGTACATGCCATTGTAAGAGAGAGAGAGAGAGAGAGAGAGAGAGATTGGAAATTTGCATGGTTGTCAGTTATTTTTCTGTGTGCATGTGTCAAAATGTCATACAAAATATAGAATTTAAGATAAATTGAGAATAATAAATAAATGCATTAAATGCCGCTGATGAAATAAATAAATAAATTGCAAACAATAAACAAAGTTTTTATCATATTCAGATTTTCATCATCTTACCAAATCTTGAACTGACCGTACATACTTTTGAGTACGGCCCGACATTTCCAGCATTAATTTATCTTTACGATATGATGATTGCAAAAAATTTGAAAAGGTTCAATAAATATGGAATATTTATTAGTTGTGTTCACTTGAGTCTATTTTTTGCTGACACGTGTCTTTTCAGAATTTAAAAATTAAAATACTCAACATGTATGTTCTCCCCTTCATAAGTTAATTGATCAAAAATCGATTCACCACGGAGTTGATTCATAAACTGCCCACCATTATGCTGTTACTTCTATGACGTCACACGCACACCATTATGCTGTTACTTCTATGACGTCACACGCACACCATTATGCTGTTACTTCTATGACGTCACACGCACACCATTATGCTGTTACTTCTATGACGTCACACGCACACCATTATGCTGTTACTTCTATGACGTCACACGCACACCATTATGCTGTTACTTCTATGACGTCACACGCACACCATTATGCTGTTACTTCTATGACGTCACACGCACACTGGTAGTTTCACTTGTGTGACCGAGAGAAGATTCAACCGCTATAACTTTTTTCATTTGGTAATCAATTTTGATGCAGTTTTCGATATTATGATAACTATATAGTATACAAAAAATAAAAATTATATAAAAAAAAAAAAAAAAAAACAATTAAAAGAATAAAAATATGTTACAGGTACTCTTTAAGTTGTGTGCAAACATCTGGCTCCGGTTTCACAATCATTCCTTGGCTAAGATTTCCCTTAACTTAAATTTAGCACATTTTTGTAATCTTTATTTTTAAAAACTACTTGTGAATGTTTTGTCAAAACTAAATGCAAATGTTTTAGTCTAGAAGTGATTTTAAAAATGACACCTTAAATTCCTCAATATCTTGAAAATTAACAAAATTATAAAGATTTGAAATTTTGCATGATTTAAGTTAAGGGAGATCTTATAGCTAAGGAATGATTGTGAAACCGAGACCAGGGCCTGTACATAATAAGTGAGAATATCTGAAGACTGAGACAAATTACAGCACTTTCCATCTTTTGTATGGACCATTGTTCTATAGAAAAATACAAATGTTTTGAAGTACAATCCGCTGTTTACTTCAGAGAAATTGTCAATATTAAATAATAACTGTAATTTTATTAAAATTGTTTTTTGAGAAATTCAGCTTTTCTAGTAACATGTAATTATATATTTTGTCAGCTCATGCATGCAAATGTTATATTTTATATGTTCTCCATATTGTCAATGTGCAATTATGGGGAATAAAGAATTAAAATTTGAAATTTGAAAATTTGTTAGTGAACTTTAAAGATAATTTTCATTCAGTACATTCAAAAATGGGATATGATATTCAAAAACAAACATACTAATCCATGTCCGAATCACAATTCAGATGCAAAGTAAAAACTTTGGAACACGCGAACTTCCACCAGGGGAGTGAAACCGGGTGCTCCGGAAGGGTAAGCACCTCCTGTTTATGACAATATGAATTACTTTATTTGTTTATGTGCTAAGCGTTGAATATTTCCCGCAAAACATACTTAAATAATATCAAAATTTTGATTCATTTAGAAATGAAAGTAATGGGTCCTTCGGATTAGACTTTAAAAATGTTGCCCCCGTGTCAAGATGGGCTTTACATATTCTTTGCTGCCTATAATGCCAAAAATAAAACATACCAATCCATGTTTAAGGACAATTTTCTTTGAGGTGTTTAACCGGTGTCTTCACATTTATCCAGCATATCTAAAAACATCAATTTTAAATGCAAATAAACATATTTTTACAAAATATACTATGAAACTTGGCCAATTATGACTTACGAGACACTAAAATACTTAAAACTATAGCAAAATTTAAAATATATACACAAAAACATCAATTTCAAATGCAAAAGAACATATATTACAAAATATACTATGAAACTTGGCCAATTATGACTTACAAGACACTAAAATACTTAAAACTATAGCAAAAATTTAAAATATATACACAAAAGTCAGTTTTAAAAAGAATAATTCTAGATCTATAACTAAGATTTTACCAGTTCTTTACTTAAATCTAGCAAATAATACGTACGTTAATGATTTTTTGTTAAAATTGAAAATATCCTGAAATTTAATGTGGATTTGAAGATCACATAAAACATATTTAGTTTTGTCAAAAGAATGCCAAGTTTATTCTAAGTTCCAGGGAATCTTAGAATAATTTTGAAACCGGGGACCTGGTAAAACAGAAACTGAAGCTTTATTTTGAATTCTCAAATTTCTTTTGCTTGTTTTTGATAATTTTTAAATTCCAATAACTTTTTTTAAAAATCCAACTTACTTGTTTTAGAAGAAATATAAAAATTATAATGGAAAAAAAATTCAAAATAATTTTAATTTTGAATAAAATCAAAAATATGCTCCATTTCAGAACGAAAAAGTCCAATTGAAAACAAATCTAAAATATGCCTCATTTTGGAAATATATTCCAAGAATATTACCTTTATTAAGTATTTTATTTTTTCCATTCAGTTAAAGAATCAAACGAGTGTCAAGTTTTTAACAATAACATCATTTTCAAAACCACTATCAAATGATTTTTTAAATAAATACCTTTGACATCAAATCAATTTCTCAATCAACCCAATCTCTAATCACCCCATGATGGACAATATTAATGAATTAATTTGAGAGAAGTTCATATTTATTTGTCAAAATATAACGTTTCAAATCTCAATCAGGTAGGAAATTTTGTTTTATTACTAAAATTGACATATTTATTTCTTATTTATAGTTTTTTAAATTCTTATTTAAGAATAAATATTATTATTCTTTAAACATAACTTTATTGAAATTTATTAAGTTGGGATCACTTTTTAATTTCTAAGATTTAACATACTAGTACCGGTATATATTTTATAATTTTGGTTCTTTTAAAAAAATCAATAAAAATATATAATATTATTTCATACTTTTAATTAAAAGAACTTTTATTCTGGTAGGGGAACTAACTGATCACACTACAGGTAAATAATACCTTAAATCAATTCCCCGAACCCTCTAACACCGATACGCCTTCGGCACACATTTGTACCACTTTTTGATTTTCACGGTAAATGTTCCCCCCGAACCCTCTAACACCGATACGCCTTCGGCACACATTTGTACCACTTTTTGATTTACACGGTAAATGTTTTCCCCAGAACCCTCTAACACCGATACGCCTTCGGCACACATTTGTACCACTTTTTGATTTACACGGTAAATGTTTTCCCCAGAACCCTCTAACACCGATACTCCTCCGGCACACATTTGTACCACTTTTTGATTTTCACGGTAAATGTTTTCCCCAGAACCCTCCAACACCGATACGCCTTCGGCACACATTTGTACCACTTTTTGATTTACACGGTAAATGTTTTCCCCAGAACCCTCTAACACCGATACGCCTTCGGTACACATTTGTACCACTTTTTGATTTACACGGTAAATGTTTTCCCCAGAACCCTCTAACACCGATACGCCTCCGGCACACATTTGTACCACTTTTTGATTTTCACGGTAAATGTTTTCCCCCGAACCCTCTGACACCGATATGCCTTCGGCACATATATGTACCACTCTTTAATTTTAACGGTATATGTTTTCCCCAGAACCCTCTAACACCGATTAGCCTTCGGCACACATTTGTACCACTTTTTGATTTTCACGGTAAATGTTTTCCCCAGAACCCTCTAACACCGATACGCCTTCGGCACACATTTGTACCACTTTTTGATTTTCACGGTAAATGTTTTCCCCAGAACCCTCTAACACCGATACGCCTTCGGCACACATTTGTACCACTCTTTGATTTTCACGGTAAATGTCCCCCCTCACCCCGAACCATCTAACACCGATACGCCTTCGGTACACATTTGTACCACTTTTTTATTTTCACGGTAAATGTTTTCCCCAGAACCCTCTAACACCGATACGCCTTCGGTACACATTTGTACCACTTTTTGATTTTCACGGTAAATGTTTTCCCCAGAACCCTCTAACACCGATACGCCTTCGGCACACATTTGTACCACTTTTTGATTTTCACGGTAAATGTTTTCCCAGAACCCTCTAACACCGATACGCTCCGGCACACATTTGTACCACTTTTTGATTTTCACGGTAAATGTTTTCCCCAGAACCCTCTAACACCGATACGCCTCCGGCACACATTTGTACCACTTTTTGATTTTCACGGTAAATGTTTTCCCCAGAACCCTCTAACACCGATTAGCCTTCGGCACACATTTGTACCACTTTTTGATTTTCACGGTATATGTTTTCCCCAGAACCCTCTAACACCGATTAGCCTTCGGCACACATTTGTACCACTCTTTGATTTTCACGGTAAATGTTTTCCCCAGAACCCTCTAACACCGATACGCCTTCGGCACACATTTGTACCACTTTTTATTTTCACGGTAAATGTCCCCCCTCACCCCGAACCCTCTAACACCGATACGCCTTCGGTACACATTTGTACCACTTTTTGATTTTCACGGTAAATGTCCCCCCCTACCCCCGAACCATCTAACACCGATACGCCTTCGGCACACATTTGTACCACTCTTTGATTTCTATCACCCTTGACAGCTAGCTTTCGACAGTACTGTATTTACGGTTTATAATACAGTCTTTATTTGGGCTAATACACAAAACAACACAATTTTCAATTTTTGCACCAAAATTCAAAAATGCAGAGCAGACATATTGGATTCTTGGTTTCTAATTTTATTTTTCTAATACACAGAAAACAGATTCATCCTTTGTTTCTTGTTTTGTAGTACAACACGAAGCTGACGGATTATGGCCGAATGAGCTGCTCATCACGATTGCAGTAAGTTATTTATAGTAGCTTTTATATACCTCTCGACAACTTACAAGTCTATTTATATCTCGATCACTCGGCATCCGAGCTTCGGCTTTATTTTGTTAGCTCAGTGTTAAACTTTCGACATTTCTGTGCCGTATATTTTTATTTTGCGACAAAATTCAGAACAAACTTCGCCGACAGATTTATTTTTGGTTTTTTAATTTTTCTTTTCAATTTGCACCAAATTCTAAAACTCATAAAGATAGCAAACAAACTGATTCTCGGTAAATTGGTTAATATTTTTTATTTTGCAACAAAATTCAGAAATACATTGTAAACAGATATTTGTTGTTTTTGGTCTTATTTTCTATCCACTATCTGTTGAGTGTATGAAAACAAAGAAGCCCAGACTTCTTCACATGTTGGCATTATTTCAGAAGGAGGGAGTTCAAACCCGGGTGTGGCAGTATCCGGTCTTAACTCGTAAGTAAATGAATAAGGTATACCAACACTTTCCATCATGTAGTCGTATGCTCCACCAGAGGCAGCGTCTATAAATAGAATATAATAATAATAATAATAATAATGATAGAAAATTAAAAAAAAATATACGCATATAGGTGTATAGTTCGTCCACGAACAGATAGACACGGGCGGGTTTAAAAAACGCAAGATTAGTGTATTATCACGCCAGCGGACGCTATTTTGCGTTATAATTTCAGCTCTTTTTGAGACCTGACCTCTCTGCTAAATAAAAATGCGTTAAAATTAAAAATAATTATATAATTAATTCTGTCTGCTAACTTAAACGTCTAGCGCTAAAACAAAAACTACGTTTTTTAAATTCTGTTAAGTGAAAAAGCTAATTTAACACCGAAATTTTAAAAGCGATAACGATTACTAATAATAATGATAATCACACAAGAACAATATGAGTACTACTACGGTAGTTCACCTGGTAAAAAGCTTGATTCGTATATGGGTTGTCGGAACTTACGACCGGGCCTATCCGAGACTTGAAAAAAGTTTGCTACTTCCGTGAAGCATTCATCATTTAGAAATTATACTTCGGAAGAGACATTAAAACCGATGTCCTGTGTCACGGCAAAGAACCTCCATGCACATTACCCCGAGTGCGTCATCAACGCGTTTTTTAATCACACAGATTAATCTTGTACCCGGAAATCGCCGGTCACGTGACGAGACCGTATTTTGTGTTCTTACATAGGATTTCTTTTGGAATCCCTACTCGGTACGTCTTCCCGTGTACACCATTAAGCGCTTGCATGGCATTGTCAGACATGGGTCTCTGTAAATAAAATATAAGAATTTTTAACTGAAAAACAAAATCTAACGCAACCAAAAACTAAATCAAGGAAAGTAAATGATAGAAAAAGCCATAACAACGAATATTGAATGATTGATTGGGGTGTTACGTCCAGTCAAGAATATTGTATTTATATCGAGACGTCACCAGCTATAATTGAAGGTGCGTTGCGCTGATGGCATTATACAGCAGGGTTCTTATCGTGCCAAGCCTACCAAGACGAGGGGCCTCGTTTATTTTAAGTTCCCATCCGAATAAAACCGTGACTTTCATTCCGTAATGCCGAGTGCTTGGCGAACCCACGACCTCCAACTTACGGAGCGAGCACTAGATTGGTATGTTTTTTTTTACTTTGCTCTGGAATTGTTGTTTGCACATAGATTGGTATGTTTGCTTTTACTTTGCCCTGGGACTGTTGTTTGGACATAGATTGGTATGTTTGTTGTTACTTTGATCTGGGATGGTCATTTGGACATAGATTGGTATGTTTGTTTTTACTTTGCTCTGGGATTGTTATTTGGACATAGATTGGTGTTTGTTTTTACTTTGCTCTGGGATTGTTATTTGGACATAGATTGGTATGTTTGTTTTTACTTTGCTCTGGGGTTGTTATTTGGACATAGATTGGTGTTTGTTTTTACTTTGCTCTGGGGTTGTTATTTGGACATAGATTGGTGTTTGCTTTACTTTGCTCTGGGATTGTTATTTGGACATAGATTGGTATGTTGTTTTTACTTTGCTCTGGGATTGTTATTTGGACATAGATTGGTATGTTTGTTTTAACTTTGCTCTGGGATTGTTATTTGGACATAGATTGGTGTTTGTTTGTCTTTGCTCTGGGGTTGTTATTTGGACATAGATTGGTATGTTTGTTTTTACTTTGCTCTAGGATTGTTATTTGGACGTAGATTTGATGTTTGTTTTTACTTTGCTCTGGGGTTGTTATTTGGACATAGATTGGTGTTTGCTTTTACTTTGCTCTGGGATTGTTATTTGGACATAGATTGGTGTTTGCTTTTACTTTGCTCTGGGATTGTTATTTGGACATAGATTGGTATGTTTGTTTTTACTTTGCTCTGGGATTGATATTTGGACATAGATTGGTGTTTGTTTTTACTTTGCTCTGGGATGGTTATTTGGACATAGAATGGTATGTTTGTTTTTACTTTGCTCTAGGATTGTTATTTGGACATAGATTGGTGTTTGTTTTTACTTTGCTCTGGGGTTGTTATTTGGACATAGATTGGTGTTTGCTTTTACTTTGCTCTGGGATTGTTATTTGGACATAGATTGGTATGTTTGTTTTTACTTTGCTCTGGGATTGATATTTGGACATAGATTGGTGTTTGTTTTTACTTTGCTCTGGGATGGTTATTTGGACATAGATTGGTGTTTGTTTTTACTTTGCTCTGGGATTGTTATTTGGACATAGATTGGTGTTTGTTTTTACTTTGCTCTGGGGTTGTTATTTGGACATAGATTGGTGTTTGCTTTTACTTTGCTCTGGGATTGTTATTTGGACATAGATTGGTATGTTTGTTTTACTTTGCTCTGGGGTTGTTATTTGGACATAGATTGGTGTTTTTTTTACTTTGCTCTGGGGTTGTTATTTGGACATAGATTGGTGTTTGTTTTTACTTTGCTCTGGGGTTGTTATTTGGACATAGATTGGTGTTTGTTTTTACTTTGCTCTGGGGTTGTTATTTGGACATAGATTGGTGTTTGTTTTTACTTTGCTCTGGGGTTGTTATTTGGACATAGATTGGTATGTTTGTTTTTACTTTGCTCTGGGATTGTTATTTGGACATAGATTGGTGTTTGTTTTTACTTTGCTCTGGGGTTGTTATTTGGACATAGATTGGTGTTTGTTTTTACTTTGCTCTGGGGTTGTTATTTGGACATAGATTGGTGTTTGTTTTTACTTTGCTCTGGGGTTGTTATTTGGACATAGATTGGTGTTTGATTTTACTTTGCTCTGGGATTGTTATTTGGACATAGATTGGTGTTTGTTTTTACTTTGCTCTGGGGTTGTTATTTGGACATAGATTGGTGTTTGTTTTTACTTTGCTCTGGGGTTGTTATTTGGACATAGATTGGTGTTTGTTTTTACTTTGCTCTGGGGTTGTTATTTGGACATAGATTGGTGTTTGTTTTTACTTTGCTCTGGGATGGTTATTTGGACATAGATTGGTGTTTGTTTTTACTTTGCTCTGGGGTTGTTATTTGGACATAGATTGGTGTTTGTTTTTACTTTGCTCTGGGGTTGTTATTTGGACATAGATTGGTATGTTTGTTTTTACTTTGCTCTGGGATTGTTATTTGGACATAGATTGGTGTTTGTTTTTACTTTGCTCTGGGATGGTTATTTGGACATCGATTGGTGTTTGTTTTTACTTTGCTCTGGGGTTGTTATTTGGACATAGATTGGTGTTTGTTTTTACTTTGCTCTGGGGTTGTTATTTGGACATAGATTGGTGTTTGTTTTTACTTTGCTCTGGGATTGTTATTTGGACATAGATTGATGTTTGTTTTTACTTTGCTCTGGGGTTGTTATTTGGACATAGATTGGTGTTGTTTTTACTTTGCTCTGGGGTTGTTTTTTGGACATAGATTGGTGTTTGTTTTTACTTTGCTCTGGGGTTGTTATTTGGACATAGATTGGTGTTTGTTTTTACTTTGCTCTGGGGTTGTTATTTGGACATAGATTGGTGTTTGTTTTTACTTTGCTCTGGGGTTGTTATTTGGACATAGATTGGTATGTTTGTTTTTACTTTGCTCTGGGGTTGTTATTTGGACATAGATTGGTGGTTGTTTTTACTTTGCTCTGGGGTTGTTATTTGGACATAGATTGGTGTTTGTTTTTACTTTGCTCTGGGTTGTTATTTGGACATAGATTGGTGTTTGTTTTTACTTTGCTCTGGGGTTGTTATTTGGACATAGATTGGTGTTTGTTTTTACTTTGCTCTGGGGTTGTTATTTGGACATAGATTGGTATGTTTGTTTTACTTTGCTCTGGGATTGTTATTTGGACATAGATTGGTGTTTGTTTTTACTTTGCTCTGGGATGGTTATTTGGACATAGATTGGTGTTTGTTTTTACTTTGCTCTGGGATTGTTATTTGGACATAGATTGGTGTTTGTTTTTACTTTGCTCTGGGGTTGTTATTTGGACATAGATTGGTGTTTGTTTTTACTTTGCTCTGGGGTTGTTATTTGGACATAGATTGGTGTTTGCTTTTACTTTGCTCTGGGATTGTTATTTGGACATAGATTGGTATGTTTGTTTTTACTTTGCTCTGGGGTTGTTATTTGGACATAGATTGGTGTTTGTTTTTACTTTGCTCTGGGGTTGTTATTTGGACATAGATTGGTGTTCGTTTTTACTTTGCTCTGGGATTGTTATTTGGACATAAATTGGCATGTTTGTTTTTACTTTGCTCTGGGATGGTTATTTGGACATAGATTGGTGTTTGGTTTTACTTTGCTCTAGAATTGTTGTTTGGACATAGATTGGCATGTTTGCTTTTACTTTGCTCTGGGATTGTTGTTTGGACATAGATTGGCATGTTTGCTTTTACTTTGTTCTAGGATTTTATTTGGACATAGATTGGTATGTTTGTTTTTACTTTGCTCTGGGGTTGTTGTTTGGACATAGATTGGTGTTTTTGTTACTTTGCTCTGGGATTGTTATTTGGACATAGATTGGTGTTTGTTTTTACTTTGCTCTGGGATTGTTGTTTGGACATATATTGGTATGTTTGTTTTTAATTTGCTCTGTGCTCTGTGATTTGTTTGTTTTGAATTATTTGGACATAGATTGGTATGTTTGTTTTTACTTTGCTCTGGGATTGTTGTTTGGACATAGATTGGTGTTTGTATTTACTTTGCTCTGGGATTGTTGTTTGGACATAGATTGGTGTTTGTTGTTACTTTGCTCTGGGATTGTTATTTGGACATAGATTGGTATGTTTGTTTTTACTTTGCTCTGGGATTGTTATTTGGACATAGATTGGTGTTTGTTTTTACTTTGCTCTGGGATTGTTGTTTGGACATAGATTGGTGTTTGTTTGTCTTTGCTCTGGGGTTGTTATTTGGACATAGATTGGTATGTTTGTTTTTACGTTGCTCTGAGATTGTTATTTGGACATAGATTGGTGTTTGTTTGTCTTTGCTCTGGGGTTTTTATTTGGACATAGATTGGTATGTTTGTTTTTACTTTGCTCTGGGATTGTTGTTTAAACATAGATTGGTGTTTGTATTTACTTTGCTCTGGGATTGTTATTTGGACATAGATTGGTATGTTTGTTTTTACTTTGCTCTGGGATTGTTGTTTGGATATAGATTGGTGTTTGTTTTTACTTTGCTCTGGGATTGTTTTTTGGACATAGATTGGTGTTTGTTTGTCTTTGCTCTGGGGTTGTTATTTGGACATAGATTGGTATGTTTGTTTTTACTTTGCTCTGGCATTGTTGTTTGGACATAGATTGGTATGTTTGTTTTTACTTTGCTCTGGGATTGTTATTTGGACATAGATTGGTATGTTTGTTTTTAATTTGCTCTGTGCTCTGTGATTTGTTTGTTTTGAATTATTTGGACATAGATTGGTATGTTTGTTTTTACTTTGCTCTGGGATTGTTGTTTGGACATAGATTGGTGTTTGTATTTACTTTGCTCTGGGATTGTTGTTTGGACATAGATTGGTATGTTTGTTTTTACTTTGCTCTGGGATTGTTATTTGGACATAGATTAGTATGTTTGTTTTTACTTTGCTCTGGGATTGTTATTTGGACATAGATTGGTGTTTGTTTTTACTTTGCTCTGGGATTGTTGTTTGGACATAGATTGGTGTTTGTTTGTCGTTGCTCTGGAGTTGTTATTTGGACATAGATTGGTATGTTTGTTTTTACTTTGCTCTGGGATTGTTATTTGGACATAGATTGGTGTTTGTTTGTCTTTGCTCTGGGGTTGTTATTTGGACATAGATTGGTATGTTTGTTTTTACTTTGCTCCTGGATTGTTATTTGGACGTAGATTGGTATGTTTGTTTTTACTTTGCTCTGGGATTGTTGTTTGGACATAGATTGGTGTTTGTATTTACTTTGCTCTGGGATTGTTGTTTGGACATAGATTGGTGTTTGTATTTACTTTGCTCTGGGATTGTTATTTGGACATAGATTGGTGTTTGTTTTTCTTTGCTCTGGGGTTGTTATTTGGTCATAGATTGGTATGTTTGTTTTTACTTTGCTGTAGGAATGTTATTTTGACGTAGATTGGTATGTTTGTTTTTACTTTGCTCTGGGATTGTTATTTGGACGTAGATTGGTATGTTTGTTTTTACTTTGCTCTGGGATTGTTATTTGGACATAGATTGGTATGTTTGTTTGTCTTTGCTCTGGGGTTGTTATTTGGTCATAGATTGGTATGTTTGTTTTTACTTTGCTCTAGGATTGTTATTTGGACGTAGATTGGTATGTTTGTTTTTACTTTGCTCTGGGATTGTTATTTGGACATAGATTGGTATGTTTGCTTTTACTTTGCTCTGGGATTGTTATTTGGACATAGATTGGTGAGTTTTTACTTAGCTCTGGGGTTGTTTTTTGGACATAGAATGGTATGTTTGTTTTTACTTTGCTCTGGGATTGTTATTTGGACATAGATTGGTGTTTGTTTTTACTTTGCTCTGGGATTGTTATTTGGACATAGATTGGTATGTTTGTTTTTACTTTGCTCTGGGATTGTTATTTGGACATAGATTGGTGTTTGTTTTACTTTGCTCTGGGATTGTTATTTGGACATAGATTGGTGTTTGTTGTTACTTTGTTCTGGGATTGTTATTTGGACATAGATTGGTGTTTGTTTTACTTTGCTCTGGGATTGTTATTTGGACATAGATTGGTGTTGTTTTTACTTTGCTCTGGGATTGTTATTTGGACATAGATTGGTGTTTGTTTTACTTTGCTCTGGGATGGTTATTTGGACATAGATTGGTGTTTGTTTTTACTTTGCTCTGGGATGGTTATTTGGACATAGATTGGTGTTTGTTTTTACTTTGCTCTGGGATTGTTATTTGGACATAGATTGGTGTTTGTTATTACTTTGCTCTGGGATGGTTATTTGGACATATATTGGTATGTTTGCTTTTACTTTGATCTGGGATTGTTATTTGGACATAGATTGGTATGTTTGTTTTTACTTTGCTCTGGGATTGTTGTTTGGACATAGATTGGTGTTTTGTTTACTTTGCTCTTGGATTGTTTTGGACATAGATTGGTGTTTGTTTTACTTTGCTCTGGGATTGTTATTTGGACATAGATTGGTATGTTTGTTTTTACTTTGCTCTGGGATTGTTATTTGGACATAGATTGGTATGTTTGTTTTTACTTTGCTCTGGGATGTTATTTGGACATAGATTGGTGTTTGTTGTTACTTTGTTCTGGGATTGTTATTTGGACATAGATTGGTGTTTGTTTTTACTTTGCTCTGGGTTGTTATTTGGACATAGATTGGTGTTTGTTTTACTTTGCTCTGGGATTGTTATTTGGACATAGATTGGTATGTTTGTTTTACTTTGCTCTGGGATTGTTATTTGGACATAGATTGGTGTTTGTTTTTACTTTGCTCTGAGATTGTTATTTGGACATAGATTGGTGTTTGTTTTTACTTTGCTCTGGGATGGTTATTTGGACATAGATTGGTGTTTGTTGTACTTTGTTCTGGGATTGTTATTTGGACATAGATTGGTATGTTTGTTTTTACTTTGCTCTGAGATTGTTATTTGGACATAGATTGGTGTTTGTTTTTACTTTGCTCTGGGATTGTTATTTGGACATAGATTGGTGTTTGTTTTTACTTTGCTCTGGGATTGTTATTTGGACAAAGATTGGTGTTTGTTTTTACTTTGCTCTGGGATTGTTGTTTGGACACAGATTGGTATGTTTGTTTTTACTTTGCTGTGTGCTCTGTGATTTATTGGTTTTGAATTATCAATATTAAGACACAGTCCAACCTGTCTTAAAAGCCATCTCTATATAAGGGCCACCTGCTTATAAGACCACCTCTATATAAGGGCCACATGCTTATCAAGGCAACCTTTATATGAGGCCACCTGCTTTTCAAGGCCAACTTTATATAAGTGCCACATGCTTATAAATGCCACCTCTATATAAGGGCCACATGCTTATAAAGGCCACCTCTATATAAGGGTCACATGCTTATAAAGGCCACCTCTATATAAGGGCCGCCTGCTTATAAAGGCCAGTAGAATTGAATCCCAATCCAAATTGCTCTTTATTTATATTATTTTTACCAATTTATAAAGGTCATCTGCCAATAACGCTCCTTTTACTTGTTCCCTTGGATGGCCTTTATAGACAGGTTTGACTGTACTTACCAAAACTTCTATATTTGGAGCCTGACTCTGACCATGAGCATAAGGCAGCAAAAGCAACTGAGAGTAGGCATGGAATGAAAAGAATGCCACTTTGTTAGGTATTTTTTCAACAGCTGCTGCAAAAGCAGATGTTTCGGGTTCCGAAAACGAATCTGGTCCTCGATAAGTATCGGCACAAGCGTTTGTACTAGATCCAATGACTGAAATAAATAAGAAAAATGTTTTTTAAACTGAAAAAAATCAGTTTATTTACTATAAAAAGAAGCCCATGGTGCATTTTTGTTACTATAAAGCGGCAAATTTCGCAATAGATTATTTGACGAGGCATGATATAACTGATATATGATTGACGAATGAACGGAATTTCAAATTTTATACTTATCCCTTTGAAGGACCGGAATGAAAATGAGCAACAATATAATTATATATTATACCAGTTTAATTTTACGGCACTAGACGACCGTTTACAATACAATTCCTCATCAGCAGTGCTTGAACTAAAATTGGGAAATCAATTGTTTTTTCAAGATATTTTAAAGATTCCCAAAAGCCAAAATATATATTTATCAATTTTAGCTTAGGAAATACTTTGCATGAAGGATAATACCTTAGTTTTTGAAGAATTAAATATTATAAATAGAAGAAAATATAATCAAAAGCAAACATACTAATCCATGTCCGAATCATAACCCAGAAGCACATTAAAAACTTTGGAACTGACAAGTGAGGTTAGACACGTGAACTTCCTCCAGGGAAGTGAGACCGGGTGCTCCGGAAGAGTAAGCACCTCCTGTTTAGCTAGCTACATCCGCCACGTGTGTAATCAAAATTGTTTAATAATTTACTTACCCGTATTCTCAATTTTAGAAATCAAGCACAAGCACTTCTAAGGAAGTCTGATAGTCTTAACTTTGAAAGAGATACAACATCGATTGCTATATATAATGTCCACGTGGCTATAGGTGCGAGCAAAACAGTTATGATCACGGACGTATGTGTGCTTGGTGACCTATCTTAAAACCAGTTTTTCATTATTAACTATTAATGTACAAGGTCATGATCACGGGTATAGGAAGTCCAGTGTTTTGTAACATAGACACTGGGCTGCCTGTACTGGTGTTATACTTACAATTTAAAGTTGGTTTAATTGTATATCATGTATTTTATGTCGTATTGTGCTTGTGTTGTTGTGAAATGATATAAATAAATAAATAAAAATTGTTTGAAATGAGATCATGGTCTTACATTATCTAAATAATAAATAGTTAACAACTTACCGCCGAAATGAGAGTCCCAGTTTCTGTTTAAATCAACACCTGTACACCACCTTGAAATAGGACGTCTATTTTTCCTCCACATTCTGTTTGTCTATAATAAATCATAAAAACAGACATACTAATTAATGTCCAAAACAGGGTCAATTAAACTACATATGATACCAGTGTTAATTTACAACCCTAGATCCAGTTTCAGAATATAATCACCAAACAGTAATGCCTGTGCCTGGACCAAAATTAGAAGTAAAAATTATTTCAAAGGGCGAAAATATATTAACCAAAATAAGCTAACGCAATACTGTTCATAAACCGTTTTGTTTAATTAATATTTTGTGTGCAATCAACAGAGATAATCAAATTGAAAACAACTGACCCATTTTTATTATGTATATTTTCCCCACTACGTATCTGGTTGGTTATAATGCTTGGACCAACATTTTTGTCAAGAGGTTGAGAAGAAAATATCTCGGATACATAGCAATGCAAATGTCTTTTAATACATGTAATTTTTTGGTTTTATTGTCGTTTGCAAATAAATTGTTGACTCGGGGATATTGCAAGCCTAGGCTTACAGGCCCTCAAAAAGTTTTATGGCTGTAATCACAGTATTGTTAATAAGATTGATGTCTCTGTGTCCAGGATTGCCCTGGATATATTTGACGTCTCATAGTTCCATATTCCTTTCACACAATTTTGATTACACACATGGCAAGTATAGCTAGCTAAAAAGGAGATGCTTACCCTTCCGGAATACCTAGCCTCACTTACCTGGTGGAAGTTCACTTGTCTAACCTAACTTGTCAGTTCCAAAGTTTTTACTTTGCTTATGGATTGAGATTCGGATTAATATGTTTGTTTTTGATACTAATATGAACATTAACTGCTAGTTAAAATATTTTGAGTATTTTGCAACTTCTTGATATCCGTCTGTGTTATGTATCTTAATATCTTAAAGCATTTGAATAATTCGTCTTAAAAACTACAAAAATAATTTAGCATGGGTGCGTCTAGCTATACTGTTAGTTATGATTCTGTTCAGATTTGTTTCCTTTCTTTATTACTTATTATGATATACTTACTGTATGAGTGTAAACATATCCGTCTGGATTATGTACAGGTGAAAAATACCAATCATACATATCTAACATGTACTTAGCATTGATACTACTCTGACTGGCAAGCTACAAAACAAACAGGTGCGCTGCGATTAATAAAAAGAAAATTCAAAATGATAATGTAGTAAGTTTGAAGTCACGTAAAATTTAATTAATATACAAAAATTCTGAACAATATACTGATGTCTACGATGACATAGAGATGGCATGGAATACATTTTTATAATGACGAAGTAAGGTGCTTATAATATATTTTTATCTTAGGGATATCATATACTTAGGGTGGCTTATCCAAGTCGTCAAAAAGTTTTTTGGGCTACGTCACAAAATTGTTGTTAACTGTGGTACGACTGTTTCCAGAAATATCGTGGATATCTTTTATGTGTCACTCTTCTATGATGATGCGTTTGTTTCAGAATGATCATGGATATTTTTAACGTCTAATTCTACTATGATGATTCCTCTGAATTCGTTTATAGTCTTATAGTTCCACATTCCTTTTTATTTTGAATTCTATTTGCACACGGGATAGATGTAACTAAGCTAAGTTCGTGCTATCCATAACGGAGTGCCAAGCTTCACACCACATAGTTCAATCTTCCTTTTATTCTCAATTTGGATTACGCATATGCGGGGTACAGCTAGCAAAAAAGTTCTTGCTTAAGGAGCACCCGGCCTCACTTCCTTGTTGGAAGTTCACATATGTAACCTCAATTGTCAGTTTTAAAGTTTTTACTCTCTGGATTGTGATTCGGACATGGAATAGTATGTTTGTTTTTGATTTCTCTTGCAATGAGTGATCCCGTATAAATATAACATACCTCTTCAATTATGTACAATGCTACTGAACCTGTAACCCATTCACGCGCATGCGTTAATGACTCTACCCAAATCGCGGGTCGTGGTATACCGTCATTCTTGGAAATCTAGAATAAAACATAAATTATTTTAGTTTGTTTTTATTAATAACTTTTATTAAACAGTGTAAAATTCAAAATGATGAACAAGATAAGGTATTTGACTATTCCTACTATGCATAAGGGCTTTTTTGAACACATGCATTGTAATCATAAATAAATAATAAAAAATTAAAAAGGTTAAGTATAAATAATCCTATTAGGTACCTTAATATATTTTGTTTATATATGTAAGTCGTCCAGGTGTTTATTTTCCTGATTCAATCACGCAAGTGAAAGGAAAATTTTTACCCGACATTCATTTGTAATTTGGGGCCCAAATGGTTAGCTAGAATAAGTATTTTTTGTCACAAATGTGATTTTTTATATACAGACGTTAACTAAAACAGGCAGCATTGACAAAAATATATTTTTAGTTAGGTCTCTCAAAATTGAATAAATATGCATTGTTAATTTTTCCAAGCAATGTTTTATTAAAACGTAATTTACAATATTTTCAAAATAGCCTTTATGCACAGTAACTAGTTCATATGGTTTCTTACAGATTGATTACCCAATGTTTGATTTTAGACCTTTGGTTCTTTGGTTCCGGATTTTCCGGTAATTGTGACTCTAATAGCTTGTCGAAAATGTATTAAATAGATCTAATCCAGATATATAGCGGCAATTATTTTGATAGTATTGTTTATCTTTGAATAACTAGCACTATATAGTCCAAGTCGCTTTTCCGATTAAAAGTTAGTGATAATGGATATAATTTATAAGTTGTAATTTAATAATTTAATTCGATAAAATTGAGTTAAATTCCACATTATAATAATTTGTATGTTGCATACACATATTATACCAGTTTTGACTTAACAGCACTAGACGACCGTTTCGGAATACAATTCCTCATCGGTAGTGCTTGGACCAAAATTATGAAACCAAAATTATTTTTGAAGATGTTGAAAAGCTATCCAAAGTGCCAAAATATATTTTACCAAATTAAGCTAAGGAAATGAGGGAGTGTACCTTAGTGTTTGAGAAATTTCAAATTTTAACTTGCATGAAAAATATTCAACTTTCTTGAAAATCTAGTACTTGCTGTCTTGAAAATATTCAGCAATCGTTTTTTAAAATGAACTACACGATATAAAACGATCATAGAAGAATTTTAACTTTCTGGTTTTCCAAAGTACTGCGGTTTCCTCTAAGATAAATATAAGATTTATTCGTGACGATTGATAATTACATATTATACAAGTTATAATTTTACAGCACTAGACAATCGTTTTGGAATATAATTCCTCACCAGTAGTGCCAGATTGTTTTCAAGATGTTGAAAAAAACCTAAAGGAACAAAAATCTATATTATAAACTAAGCTAGTGAAATACTTTGCATGAGAGAATATACCTTAACTTAAGGAATTAACAATTAAACTAAATCTTTAATTGGGCGTAAACTACATTCGCGCCATCAAATCAGCCGATCCTTATTGTAGTAAAAAAATATAAAAGCTCGTACATAATGCAATGTGATTTTTTCCTTTTTTCTGAAAGAAAAGTACTACTATGGTCAAACTAGTCTATAGAGCCCACCTGATCTAGTATTCCGATTCCCGGAGGGTCCGGAAAACTTGGTATACCTAGTACCTACCTTGACCTGTATAAGATCCCTCCCTTCGTATGAATATCCGTAAGTCGATAAAGTGACTTTATCGGAATACTGATCTGCTAAATTTTGTAGTGTGCTGATAATCTAAAAATACATTTATTCAGAAAGACATTGATAATAACTCAAGTAATGCATAGGAATACAGATACAATTGACGGATCGCCGGTCACGCCCACTATATTCTGACAAAGGGTCGTCATGCTTGAATTACGCGCAAAAAGAATAAAAACTTGGCCTGAATTGTGCAGTTTAATGACGTCACTGACACTGGAACGTTATTAATTGCCGTGACGCTGCATTTGTATCGTGATGGCGGCCAGGGACAGAACATTGTGGGCGTGGCCGGCGATACGTCAATAACAGTTATATAAGTGTTCATTTTAACAGCTCTTGACGGTCGTTGCGAAATACAATTTGTCATCGGTAATGCTATGACAAAAATTGTTAAACAAAAATTTTAACAGAGCATCTGAGAACATCGAACAACACAAGTAAATGTCAGAAAAGAACAAACAAAGAAATCAAAAACAAACATACTAACCCATGCCCAAGCCACAAAGCAAATGCAAAAAATTGAATAAATAAAAAATACGAAAAAAGATAAAAAGTTATAAACTGATTAATTAATTAAATTAATTACAGAAAAAAGTTTCCATATGAAACAGAGAGCAGTTTACAAGCGTTCGAGAAAAGGTACACTATAAACAATATAAATGTGAAATTAAGAAGTTAAAAAACATTCAAATATTGGACAGAAAGTAGTGATTAACAAGGAAAGAGAACAACAAAATACAGTCAAACCTGTCTATAAATGTCACCCAAGAAAACCAGTAAAAGCGGCTTTTATGGGCAGGTGACCTTTATATACAGTCAAACCTGTCTATAAAGGCACCCAAGAGAACCAGTAAAAGTGGCTTTTATGGGCAGGTGAACTTTATATACAGTCAAACCTGTCTATAAAGGCCACCAAGAGAACCAGTAAAAGTGGCTTTTATGGGCAGGTTACCTTCATAAACAGGTTCAAATAATATGTATAAAAAACAATTGGGATACAATTCTATTGGCCTTTATTAGCAATAGGTGTCACTGATATACATATGGCCTTTAGGACAGGTTGGACTGTATTAGAAAACTTGCACTTAGACTGATAAAATGATAAATAAATTACAAACCTCCTCAAATGTTAGATACGTGTCACGATAAGAGACTGAAGCTCTTGACTGACGTTCTGCTGCCATTGCTCTAGCTTCTTCGTCGATTGATCTGAAATAATGATTTTACAATGAGTAAAAACAAACATACTAATACATGTCCGAATCAAAATCTAGAAGCAAAGTAAAAACAAACATACTAATCCATGTCCGAATCACAATCTAGAAGCAAAGTAAAAACTTTGGAACTGACAAATTGGGTTAGACAAGCGAACTTCCACCAGGGAAGTGAGGTCGGGTGTTCCGGAAGGGTAAGTACCTCTTGTTCAGCTAGCAAAAATATACACCGCGTGGATAATCAAAAATGTGTGAAAGGAACATGAAACTGTGGGATGTCAAATATATCCAGGGCAAGGACTAGTATCTCCTGTCTGTGTTCGATCAGTGTGTGAAGACGGCTGCTCCGGAAGGGTTAGTATCTCCTGTCTATGTTCGATCAGGAAAGTGAGGCCGGGTGCTTCGGAAGGATCAGTATCTCCTGTCTGTGTTCGATCAGGGAAGTGAGACCGTATGTTCTGGAAGAGTAAGTATCTCCTCTTTATTTCATGGTAACCTTTGTATTGTCTTAATTTGAGAAAAATGAAATAAATGACTTACTCTTGTACGTCTTGGTTGACTATTTTCCATTCTAATCCAGCTCTGTTTAATGTGGCTTCTATTCTTTGAAGATCCTGTGGCTTAACTCTGAAATCTGTACGGCCACCGAGTGTTGGTTCACTCCAGAAATCAAGCTGTAAACATAGTTAAAGAAAAATAGAAAGAGAGCAAAATATTTTATTATTAATTTATTGCACAGCATGGCCGCAAACCGTAAACAAAAAGCTAAGGTTTGTGTCAGACGGGGGAGGGTTGTTCAATCGCTAATGAATTTGGCTTTACTCTGAGATCTGTATGGCCATCGAGCGATTACTCACTCCAAAAATCAAGCTGTAAACATATTTTAAGAAAAATAGAAAGAGAACAAAATAATTTCTCAAAAAGGGACTTATTGCACAGCATGGCCGCGAACCGTTAACAAAAAGGTTAGTGTCTGAAGGGGGAGGGTTGTTCAATCGCTAATGAATTTGGCTTTACTCTGAGATCTGTATGGCCATCGAGCGATTACTGACTCCAGAAATCAAGCTGTAAATGTTATAATTTGTGTAAGATAGAAAGTACATAATTATGTAAATGATTCCAAGACAACAGCTAAACAAAGCTGAAAGCCTTACAGAACCGACACTTAAAACCACAGAATCAAAATTCTTTTATCGTAAATTAAGTTCACCATTTCCAGTTCAACTACTTAGTGTCAAAATTATACATAAAATACATATTATATCACAATACTATAAGTCATGTGCTACTTTTGAATGTATTATTTCATAAAAATTCAAAAGTAGCACATGCCAAAACATACAAATCTCGAGATTTAATGCCTATATAACAAAATTGCAAGAAGTAGAGTATGAAAACTCATTTTCCACACTATTGTTATATGAAAAGTGCAAATTTTCACTTAAAATCACCAAACACTATACACATTATCGTTTTATAAATATGTTGGGAACAGACGTATGTATTGTTTTAAACACTAATTGACAAACATGGACCAGAATAATTAATTTTTGACATTTTCGTATTTTTGGGGTAGGGGAAACAAACTAATTTGCTACGGTATTAAGGTTTTATATTTCCAAAAGTTTGTAAATTTTTATCTACAGGACTACCAAGGCACTATAAAAATATATAGTTTCTCAGATTTAATGCATAAACAACAAATTTTCAAGAATTGAAAGATGGTAGATATGATAAAAACGCATTTTACAGCATCGATTTTATCGCTTTTTTTTAAATTTTGACACAAAATCGGAAAACTGTCAGGATGTTTTGAAGTTTAATCAGTTATGTGTCCACAATAAAAGATAGAACGGACAAATTTTGTGTTGTTTTTGCCACAGAATGCTTCAAAATCTGGAATTTTTAGTTTTTCCCAAAAATTAACATTTGCAGAGACTTTTCTTTGAAAACTATTTCTGATGAAAAAATCGGAAACGATTTGACGTGTAAGAAATTGGTTTTCAGTAACTAGGGACATTTTCCATCTTGACTATCAAGAGTGAGCTCGAGACCAGGTGCTCTGAAAGGATAACCTCTCAAAATGAGTTTCTTTTTGAACAAAACACATAGTAAAATGTTTAGCTTAAAAGGTTTTACTTTTTAATTAAGATTTTAACATGGACTGCTATGTTAAATTTTATTCATTCAAAATTGAGAACGGAATATTCACCAAATTCTTTTTGAAAATTGCAGTTATTTTAGTTCGGTAAAAGGAACTAATTTTGGCCAAAAATCAGCCCTGTTCTATAATTTTATAGGCTTACTTCGATATCATTTATTTCCAGTTGTCTCAGTAACTCAACTTGTGAGGCATCTTTAGCTTCAACACCTAGTACTTTGTGTCTGGAAGAAAATAAAATCAATTTGATTAAAAAGTATGAGTTTTTAATTGGGTATTTTGAGAGAGAGAGAGAGAGAGAGAGAGAGAGGTCCATGTCCAAATTCCTCAAAAACCAAGGTATACTCCCTTATACAAAGCATTTCTTAGCTAAATTCAGTAAAATATATTTTTGTCTTTTTGGTATCTGTTCAACACATTGGAAAAAACGTTGTGGTTTCACAATATTGGTCCAAGCACTTCTGATAGAGGAATCTTGAAAATTTAGAAACAGATACACGTGAACTGATTCCGTGTGCTCTGGAAGAATAAGTAATTCCTGTTTCGTTAGATACACCCCCAATGTTGTTATAATATTGAGAATGAAAGGATTATAGAACTATTGTGGAGGACCGTCGTATAAAGTTCTCGTATTGAAAATGAAATCACACTCGACATTTAACAATTTAAATATGTACATTTAAAAAAAATCTGCAAATCAAACGCTATTTAAAATAATATTACAATGCATAGTAAATATATAAGTACATTAAAGTTTAAATTCCAGGTTTCTTACCCTCTGAATGACTCTTTTTGTAACGGAGTACCAAGACACACAGTCACGATACACGGCAGTAGTACTATTAACATCATGTTACCAGTAGCAACAAGTCACGTTCTCACGTGCCGATTATTCTACGTAAGCGTATCAATATTACCAGCGTTTTTATACCTCGTTTTGCCGCCATGACAACACTTGACATCACGATCGTTAAGTTTAATTGATTTACGAGTGAATTTATTGTTGTTCTTCAAGTTTACTGGCCGCGTCATGGTTTTTCTGTAAAATTTATTTTGGTTAGATGATTATTTTTTAGCTTTATAGTTTAGAGAACGTTTACGTGGGGTCAAACAGGTTTGTACAGTCTCTGCACATTTTAGGAATGGCGGGAATACTTCTGGTAGCAACTCCCTATGAAATCCATTGCAAAATGAAGTCCAGACTTCATAAGGCGACGAAACAACATCATCAAGCGTTGACAGGTTTTTTCCGTAAAAGTTTAAATTTGTTTGCGTAATATTTACACAATAAGCCTTAAAGTGTATCTAAGACGGCTGTCGTTACTATAAATAGAAAAACAATAAATGGAAATTACAGCCTTATGCATGTACCGATTTCCTTCAAATTTTCAACATTGAAAATAAAGGTATTATATTTATGTCACAGGTTTTTCAAAAAACTGTTTTAGTTTGCGAAATATTTACGCAATATTTAAATAAGGTCTCTTTTAGCCTAATTCTTTCAAAAGTTTATGGTCTGAAAGTACTTTGCAATTTTTAACACAATTTGACTTGGACGATCTTCAGATGGTTAAGATTAAAAATTGTATCTGAAACAATGGCAAAAAGTGACGAATCAACAAAGCAAGACATGATAAAATTTACATACAAATATGTGGACCACTTATTATAAAATTCCTGATTTAGGACTAACACTAGCAAATGTCCATTGATGTAGTTTAGGATTTATCAAATGGCCCAACAACCACAATATTTTTACAACCAGTGTGAACCATAAAACTTATTTAACTTTGTATGGAATTTCACTTATGTTCATCTTTGCGGGGGTGGGGGGTGGGGGTAGTGTTCTCTGAACACCTTGTTTAACTTTGTATGGAATTTACTAATGTTCACAAGTGTGTGTGTGTGTGTGTGGGGGGGGGTAGTGTTCTCTAAACACCTTGTATTACATTTGTTTTTCGATAGTGAAATAATTGTTTGGAATTCAAACAGGTGCTCTGGCATAATTAACAAACATAATAAAGCCATATAAATGTCTTAAGTTCTATAACTGCATCAGGTGCTATAAACAGTTACTTAAATTTACAATTTCTCTATGACATTGTTAATGACACTTATAGGACAAATTTAGAAATACTTCCAGTATGATTATACCTGAACTAATAGAAAAAAACGACAGGTGTTAAGTATGGTGGCAATACTTGGCATTTAATACATAACACTGCGTAACAGGCACAGAGGTGACATGAAATATATTTTATATATACTAATACGTGTGTACGTAATATAAAAATATATATTTCATGTCACCTCTGTGCCACCGTAGTTAACATCAAGATAGAAAAAATGTAATACGGAGAGCTGAGAAATGTTGTTTGACTTCCCACTTAAGAATAACTTACTTATATCGAGAAGTCGCCAGCTACATGTATAGGCAAAGGTGCAGAAACTTTGCCCGTGTGTTGCGCTGATGGCATTTCACAGCAGGGTTCTTTATCGTGCCAAGCCCACTGTGACACGGGACCTCGTTCGTATTAAGTTTCCATCTGAAAGAACTGTGACTTTCATTTCGTAATGACCTGATCAATACAGTATTTATGAGCTATTGCATGTCAGTAAATACATGCACATAGGTTCATCTAAAGAAGATCAATTCCAATTGTAAATATTTAAAATGGTTCAAATGCTTTGAAATATTTGAAACTTGTGAAAAGTACATGGTGACTATTGAAAACTAATTAAAGTGAAAGTTTTAAAAACTATGTTACCATTTATCGAATGTGCTATTTGAAAAGTTTCTGCGACGAAACAAGTAAAACTTTTGAATTTCATATGCGAGTTTTCTCAAAATTATTCGCGTTATCGAATGTGGGCAAAATAAAATACAAGTCAAGATGTAGCCCTTGTTCAAACAAGGCCAAAATTCCCGCCATTCTTAATAATTCGCTGTAAGTCTTTAGAGAAGTCAAGGTTCTGAATCCAAAATTTCAATGAGATGACAGAAAACTTTTTTTCCTCTGACTATACTACATGTATCTTGATGTCCCTTGTTTTCAGTATAAAACACTGGCGAATTACGTTGTGTACATTACCGTAAATTTCAACTTTTTATCCTTATTCGTTTCTTACTAATTAAAAAATACTTAGATTCTTTTACACAATAAATTAATATCCCAACCAAGAACCCCCCCCCCCCCCCCCCGAGGGAGCTACTATAAATATAAATTTAAGTAAAACTGCACAGGACATATTTTATCACAAAACTCACATGTCACTATATTCGAAGTTTTTTTGATAATCGTACTACATTCTTATTTATATTCTACTTTTTCGAGCATGGAATTACAAATTCTAAAAGAAGTACGTTTGGTGTACGTGTGGTGTACGTTTGGTGTACGTGTGGTGTACGTTTGGTGTACGTGTGGTGTACGTTTGGTGTACGTGTGGTGTACGTTTGGTGTACGTTTGGTGTACGTTTTGTGTACCTTTGGTGTACGTTTGGTGTACGTTTGGTGTACGTTTGGTGTACCTTTGGTGTACGTTTGGTGTACGTTTGGTGTACGTTTGGTGTACGTTTGGTGTACCTTTGGTGTACGTTTGGTGTACGTTTGGTGTACTTTGGTGTACGTTTGGTGTACCTTTGGTGTACGTTTGGTGTACATTTGGTGTACGTTTGGTGTACCTTTGGTGTACGTGTGGTGTACGTTTGGTGTACGTTTGGTGTACGTGTGGTGTACGTTTGGTGTACGTGTGGTGTACGTTTGGTGTACGTTTGGTGTACGTTTTGTGTACCTTTGGTGTACATTTGGTGTACGTTTGGTGTACGTTTGGTGTACCTTTGGTGTACGTTTGGTGTACGTTTGGTGTACGTTTGGTGTACGTTTGGTGTACCTTTGGTGTACGTTTGGTGTACGTTTGGTGTACTTTGGTGTACCTTTGGTGTACCTTTGGTGTACGTTTGGTGTACGTTTGGTGTACCTTTGGTGTACGTTTGGTGTACGTGTGGTGTACGTTTGGTGTACGTGTGGTGTACGTTTGGTGTACGTTTGGTGTTTCTCTACTGTATACACCTTTGTTTGCATGTTACTTTTCATATTAAGTTTTTAACTTTAATATGGATATAATATCACGTGTGGATAGTTTTGTTATTGCTTAAAATCAAACAGGTGACATTGTGTAATTATTGCACAAGACAAGTTGAAGACACTATCAACTTGAAAATTCTTTAGTTTTAGAATTACAACAGCTGAGCCGCTTATGACATTGTTAACAATTTTGAATTTGCAGTCATTTCCCGCCATAATTTACAAGCCCCCTATTTTCATTCGGTCTACATTAACAACAGAAAAACGTTTACAGATGTTTTAAAATGAGTTACAGAAATATAGACAAGTCTCCTAATAGCAACGACCCTATCTTACAACGATCCTATCTTACAACGACCCTATCTTACAACGACCATATCTTACAACGACCCTATATTACAACGACCCTATCTAACAACGACCCTATCTTACAACGACCCTGTCTTTCAACGACCCTATCTTACAACGACCCTATCTTACAACGACCCTATCCTACAACGACCCTATCTTACAACGACCCCATCTTACAACGACCCTATCTTACAACGACCCTATCCTACAACGACCCCATCTTACAACGACCCTATCTTACAACGACCCTATCCTACAACGACCCTATCTTACAACGACCCTATCCTACAACAACCCTATCTTACAACGACCCTATCTTACAACGACCCTATCTTACAACGACCCTATCCTACAACGACCCTATCTTACAACGACCCTATCCTACAACGACCCTATCTTACAACGACCCTATCTTACAACGACCCTATCCTACAACGACCCTATCTTACAACGACCCTATCTTACAACGACCCTATCCTACAACGACCCTATCTTACAACGACCCTATCTTACAACGACCCTATCCTACAACGACCCTATCCTACAACGACCCTATCTTACAACGACCCTATCCTACAACGACCCTATCTTACAACGACCCTATCTTACAACGACCCTATCCTACAACGACCCTATCTTACAACGACCCTATCTTACAACGACCCTATCCTACAACGACCCTATCTTACAACGACCCTATCTTACAACGACCCTATCTTGCAACGACCCTTTCCTACAACGACCCTTTCCTACAACGACCCTATCTTACAACGACCCTATCTTACAACGACCCTATCCTACAACGACCCTATCTTACAACGACCCTATCTTACAACGACCCTATCCTACAACGATCCTATCTTACAACGATCCTATCTTACAACGACCCTATCTTACAACGACCCTATCTTACAACGACCCTATCTTAATGCACATATCGGATTGTATAAATGGCCAAATTTGGCAAACACATCGGTTACTAAGAGCCCACTCTAGCTAAACTGCGTGATATTTTCATGAGCAAGACATCTTATTATTGTATGTATACAGTAGAGCCCTGTCAAAAGTTTAACACAGAGCTAACGAATAACAGTACAGCCCTGTCAAAAGTTTAACACAGAGCTAACGAATTACAGTACAGATCTGTCGAAAGTTTAACACAGAGCTAACTAATAACAGTAGAGCCCTGTCAAAAGTTTAACACAGAGCTAAAGAATAACAGTAGAGCCCTGTCAAAATTTAACACAGAGCTAAAGAATAACAGTAGAGCCCTGTCAAAAGTTTAACACAGAACTAACGAATTACAGTACAGACCTGTCGAAAGTTTAACACAGAGCTAACTAATAACAGTAGAGCCCTGTCAAAAGTTTAACACAGAGCTAAAGAATAACAGTAGAGCCCTGTCAAAAGTTTAACACAGAGCTAAAGAATAACAGTAGAGCCCTGTCAAAAGTTTAACACAGAGCTAACGAATTACAGTAGAGCCCTGTCAAAAGTTTAACACAGAGCTAACGAATTACAGTAGAGCCCTGTCAAAAGTTTAACACTGAACTAACGAATTACAGTAGAGCCCTGTCAAAAGTTTAACACAGAGCTAACGAATAACAGTACAGCCCTGTCAAAAGTTTAACACAGAGCTAACGAATTACAGTACAGACCTGTCGAAAGTTTAACACTGAACTAACGAATTACAGTAGAGCCCTGTCAAAAGTTTAACACAGAGCTAACGAATTACAGTACAGACTTGTCGAAAGTTTAACACAGAGCTAACGAATTACAGTACAGACTTGTCGAAAGTTTAACACTGAACTAACGAATTACAGTAGAGCCCTGTAAAAAGTTTAACACTGAACTAACGAATTACAGTAGAGCCCTGTCAAAAGTTTAACACAGAGCTAACGAATTACAGTACAGACCTGTCGAAAGTTTAACACTGAACTAACGAATTACAGTAGAGCCCTGTCAAAAGTTTAACACAGAGCTAACGAATTACAGTAGAGCCCTGTCAAAAGTTTAACACAGAGCTAACGAATTACAGTAGAGCCCTGTCAAAAGTTTAACACAGAGCTAAAGAATTACAGTACATACCTGTCAAAAGTTTAACACAGAGCTAACAAATTACAGTACAGACCTGTCAAAAGTTTAACACAGAGCTAACTAATAACAGTACAGACCTGTCAAAAGTTTAACACAGAGCTAACGAATTACAGTACAGACCTGTCAAAAGTTTAACACAGAGCTAACAAATTACAGTACAGACCTGTCAAAAGTTTAACACAGAGCTAACGAATTACAGTACAGATCTGTCAAAAGTTTAACACAGAGCTAACGAATTACAGTACAGACCTGTCAAAAGTTTAACACAGAGCTAACTAATAACAGTACAGACCTGTCAAAAGTTTAACACAGAGCTAACTAATAACAGTACAGATCTGTCAAAAGTTTAACACAGAGATAACGAATTACAATACAGCCCTGTCAAAAGTTTAACACAGAGCTAACGAATTACAGTACAGATCTGTCAAAAGTTTAACACAGAGCTAACGAATTACAATACAGCCCTGTCAAAAGGTTAACACAGAGCTAACGAATTACAGTACAGATCTGTCAAAAGTTTAACACAGAGCTAACTAATAACAGTACAGACCTGTCAAAAGTTTAACACAGAGATAACGAATTACAATACAGCCCTGTCAAAAGTTTAACACAGAGCTAACTAATAACAGTACAGATCTGTCAAAAGTTTAACACAGAGCTAACGAATTACAGTACAGATCTGTCAAAAGTTTAACACAGAGCTAACTAATAACAGTACAGCCCTGTCAAAAGTTTAACACAGAGCTAACTAATAACAGTACAGATCTGTCAAAAGTTTAAATCAGAGCTAACGAATTACAGTACAGATCTGTCAAAAGTTTAACTTAGAGCTAACGAATTACAGTACAGACCTGTCAAAAGTTTAACACAGAGCTAACTAATAACAGTACAGACCTGTCAAAAGTTTAACACAGAGCTAACAAATAACAGTACAGACCTGTCAGAAGTTTAACACAAAGCTAACGAATTACAGTACAGATCTGTCAAAAGTTTAACACAGAGCTAACGAATTACAGTACAGACCTGTCAAAAGTTTAACACATAGCTAACGAATTACAGTACAGATCTGTCAAAAGTTTAACACAGAGCTAACTAATAACAGTACAGACCTGTCAAAAGTTTAACACAGAGCTAACGAATTACAGTACAGATCTGTCAAAAGTTTAACACAGAGCTAACAAATTACAGCACAGCCCTGTCAAAAGTTTAGCACAGAGCTAACTAATAACAGTACAGCCCTGTCAAAAGTTTAACACAGAGCTAACAAATTACAGTACAGATCTGTCAAAAGTTTAACACAAAGCTAACGAATTACAGTAGAGCCCTGTCAGAAGTTTAACACAGAGCTAACGAATTACAATACAGCCGTGTCAAAAGTTTAACACAGAGCTAAAGAATAACAGTAGAGCCCTGTCAAAAGTTTAACACAGAGCTAACGAATTACAGTACAGCCCTGTCAAAAATTTAACACAGAGCTAACGAATTACAATACAGCCCTGTCAAAAGTTTAACACAGAGCTAACGAATTACAGTACAGATCTGTCCAAAGTTTAACACAGAGCTAACGAATTACAGTACAGATCTGTCAAAAGTTTAACACAGAGCTAACTAATAACAGTACAGACCTGTCAAAAGTTTAACACAGAGCTAACGAATTACAGTACATACCTGTCAAAAGTTTAACACAGAGCTAACTAATAACAGTACAGACCTGTCAAAAGTTTAACACAGAGCTAACTAATAACAGTACAGACCTGTCAAAAGTTTAACACAGAGCTAACGAATTACAGTACAGATCTGTCAAAAGTTTAACACAGGGCTAACGAATTACAGTACAGATCTGTCAAAAGTTTAACACAGGGCTAACGAATTACAATACAGCCCTGTCAAAAGTTTAACACAGAGCTAACGAATTACAATACAGCCCTGTCAAAAGTTTAACACAGAGCTAACGAATTACAGTACAGACCTGTCAAAAGTTTAACACAGAGATAACGAATTACAATACAGCCCTGTCAAAAGTTTAACACAGAGCTAACGAATTACAGTACATACCTGTCAAAAGTTTAACACAGATCTAAAGAATAACAGTACATACCTGTCAAAAGTTTAACACAGAGCTAACTAATTACAGTACAGACCTGTCAAAAGTTTAACACCGAGCTAACGAATTACAGTACATACCTGTCAAAAGTTTAACACAGAGCTAACGAATTACAGTACATACCTGTCAAAAGTTTAACACAGAGCTAACGAATTACAGTACATACCTGTCAAAAGTTTAACACAGAGCTAACGAATAACAGTACAGCCCTGTTAAAAGTTTAACACAGAGCTAACGAATAACAGTACAGATCTGTCAAAAGTTTAACACAGAGCTAACTAATAACAGTACAGACCTGTCAAAAGTTTAACACAGAGCTAACGAATTACAGTACATACCTGTCAAAAGTTTAACACAGAGCTAACTAATAACAGTACAGACCTGTCAAAAGTTTAACACAGAGCTAACTAATAACAGTACAGACCTGTCAAAAGTTTAACACAGAGCTAACTAATAACAGTACAGATCTGTCAAAAGTTTAACACAGAGCTAACGAATTACAGTACAGACCTGTCGACAGTTTAACACAGGGCTAACGAATTACAGTACAGCCCTGTCAAAAGTTTAACACAGGGCTAACGAATTACAATACAGCCCTGTCAAAAGTTTAACACAGAGCTAACGAATTACAATACAGCCCTGTCAAAAGTTTAACACAGATCTAAAGAATAACAGTACATACCTGTCAAAAGTTTAACACAGAGCTAACTAATTACAGTACAGACCTGTCAAAAGTTTAACACCGAGCTAACGAATTACAGTACATACCTGTCAAAAGTTTAACACAGAGCTAACGAATTACAGTACATACCTGTCAAAAGTTTAACACAGAGCTAACGAATTACAGTACATACCTGTCAAAAGTTTAACACAGAGCTAACGAATAACAGTACAGCCCTGTTAAAAGTTTAACACAGAGCTAACGAATAACAGTACAGCCCTGTCAAAAGTTTAACACAGAGCTAACGAATTACAGTACAGCCCTGTCAAAAGTTTAACACAAGGCTAACGAATTACAGTACAGACTCGTCAAAATTTAACACAGAGCTAACGAATTCATGCCAAAATCGGCAGCCTATCTTGTCTTTATTTCGATAGCTCTTTTATATCTCTTTGCAGCTTTTCTGTCAGTGGCTACCCATATGTCACCCGGCAGTCGAGCTTTGACAGGTTATTACAGTATGTTAAAAATGTTCAAATTGCAGACGGTCTAGATTATCTATTTATACGGTACAGACATGTCCAAAGTTTAACATAGAGCTAAGGAATTAGTGCCGAATAGCCAGATTATCTTGGCTATATCGCGATTGCTTTGTGGCAGCTTTGTTTGATCTGTTACTAGTTATCCATATCTGAGTAGCCGAGCTTTGATGCCGTTTCGTTGACCTAGTGGTAAATTTTGGACAGATTTTTGATGTATGTTACAAATGTTCAAATTACAGATATATCTAGAATATACACATATAGTAATTCCAGTCGAAGGTTTAGAACTAAGCTACATATAATACAAAAGTGGTCGTTCACTCTCACTCATTCAACTACTATATAACATGCATTATACATAATATAAACACGACATTGAACGAGAAGAGAACTGATACGTCATAAATGACGTGATTATGACGTAGTGTTTGTCACGTGACTACTATGCCTAGTCAGCGAGATATTGGTACGGTAGGAGCCGTAAAGCTTACGAGATATATAGCAGTTGTTGAGATGCCGATGGGGAGAAACGAGCTGCCGATTCGGTAATAATATTAAAATAAATAAAATCAATGAAAAATCTAACACTAAATTTTCTAATCAATCACAATTGACTGCAGCTCATTGCGTATTATCTTTGGTTGCTGCAGAATCAGTACATATTCTTGCTTTACATCACTTATAAGTACATCTCCAAGCTATTTCACCAGACTTCAACATCAATTCTGTAGCGTTACCCTTTCGATCTTTGTTTGTTCTATATCTTGGTTAACTGACCGTCAAACACTAAACAGGAAGAGTAGATTTAAACTGTCGCTCAATTGTCCATCCTAAAATACAGGTAATATTTAAAATATGTCGCTCAATTGTCCACTAAAGTCATCGCTTAAATGTCCACTTGGAGATTTTTTTTAATTTTCTCTCAAATGTCATGCGCCAAATTCGTTACCAAGTGTTAAATTTTCGACAGAACTGTATTGTTCTTTTATCCGCCAAATACTTTAACCGCTATGGATAATGGAATGTAAACTTATCTGTGTCTGTGATAATGACTGGGGTTCATTTTATATCAGTTTAATATTTAGAATATTGTGTAACCATTATATCAATGGTTTTACAACAAGAAAGGTTGGTATATAATTTTACTTTTTAAAAAAATTGATCACATGTACGTCTATAGCTTTTGTACAGAATTATTTTATGTTTATTTCAAAATCTGTAGTTCCATATTCAAATTTAATTAATGCGCTCTCATATTGCTTTTATTGGTCCAATGCTGAGGTTTTATGTTTCAGACAAGAATGTTTCAATTTTATCGATACGTCACCAGCTATACGTCTAATGTGAGAATATTTGACCTATACAATGGTTAAGGGTTATTGAGAGTACCACGCCCACCGTGAACGGGACATTGGTTTTATGATATCTTTCAAAAGATCCCTTGGCATTCATTTCTAAATGCTGAAGTACCCTTTTTCAAGTTCGAACCTCAGACCTCCAACACACGTTGCAAACACTCGGCTAACTTAGCTACCTAGCGTACTGGTGATACCCTCGCTGAGGTTTACATTTCACTATGTACTGTCATATTATAAAGATTTAAATTTTTTATTAAAATATTCAAATATGTAATTAAACCCCCTGAGCCGGTATCTCTGCTGGTGGAGACTCTGTAGGCAATAATTGTGTATTATTGTCAGAAATATACTATTGTCTAAATTTGCTGTTAGTTAAAATTAAAAATTCCCCCAAAACTAAGGTATGCTTCCTCATGCAAAGTATTTCCTTAGCTAAGTTTGGTCAAATATATTTTGGTCCTTTAAAATTTTTTTCAACATCTTGAAAAAAGTTTTGGTTTCATAACTACTGATGAGGAATTGTATTCCTAAACGGCCGTATAGTGCTGTAAAATTAAAACTAGTATAATATGTAATACCCTGACACTTTAATTACTGTTAATGTGGGCTGTTTTCTTAAAGAGTGTGGTTCTATCTTGCTAGTAGTTCACCATATAGAGGTGCCCAGGAATGATTCGTGATTTATGACCCTGTCTCATATTGCCTTTTATCTCATTCTTACCAATGAAATTTTCCGTGAAAATTGTACGGTTGCACAGAAATGATATGGAATGTATTTTATATTACGTGCGCCCTTAGTAATTATTATTTTACGTGTACATTGCATGTATGAACCTATTACACGTGTACAAAGGAATGCACATAGTAAGCAATACATGTGCACGTGCCACCTATATTATAAGTTATACAAGGCTTTAGCAGATTACACGGCCCCATGTACCTCGTCAAAGATCGATGTACGAGTTACTTTCCTTTTACCGCTAAACGTCGCGTGCGTTCATGTTCGTACCCCGGTAAGTTAACCAATCGCTATGCGAGAAATTTCTTTGAATGGTGACAAATTACATATATTCTATGTCAGTTCTGGGCCAACGTAAAGTTTATTAAGTTTTACCAATTTTTATTGATTTATTTATTTATTTATTTATTTATTTATTATTTATTTATTTGTTTGTTTATTTATTTCATTTCACAACAACACAACAACACAAACAAAATACGACATAAAATACATAATTAATATACATCATATAGCCAAACTGAAATTGAAATGACTACATCCATGTCTATGTAAGATATACAGTCAAGCCTGTCTATAAAGGCCACCAAATGTAACCAGTAAAAGTAGAGTTTATGGGCAGGTAGTATTTCTATACAGGTTTAAACAATATGAAGAAAGAAAAATTTGGATACAATTCTACTGGCCTTTAGAAGCAGGTGGTCCTTATATAGAGGTGGTCTTTAAGGCAAATTTGACTGTACACTGTTCATAATAAAATCTGTGATACCCAACATCGGTAATTCTGTGTCAATTTCATTTTTGTCAGTTTTTTAGACAGAAATGGGATCACTGAAGCTGTTTGTGATCACCCTGATGATTGGAGTGACATTGGCTACACCTTTGTTTACAAAGGAACTAGACACAGAGTGGGAGGCATATAAAACCACTTACAAGAAATCGTACCATCCACACGACGAACAATCAAGGTATATTTGATACTGCTTCCGTTTCTGATTTAAGCTACCTAGATAACAGATGCTTACCCTTCCAGGGCACCTGGCCTCACTTCCCTGGTGGAAGTTTACGTGTCTTACCTATTTTGTTAATTTCAAAGATTGTACTTTGCTTCTGGATTGTGATTCGGTCATCGATTAGTTTGTCTGTTTTTTATATTATGTTTTCGAACCCCGGTCAGATCTGACCAAGACTTAAACACAGGTATTGTCTGTTCTTTGGCCATCACTCGGCATTTAGAAATGGAAGTCACGCAGTCCTTCGGAAGAGACCCTTAAACACCGATACCCCGCGTCACGACAGGCGTGTCACGTTATAGTAAAGAATCCCCCTGCGCATTGCCCTGAAAAAGATAAAAATTTCTAATACTTCACCTATAGCTGGTGACGTCTGGATATGATGAACAATTTTTGACTGGCGTAAAACCGCATTCAATCAATCAATCAATCAATAAATCAATCAATCAATCAATCAATCAATCAATCAATCAATCAATCAATCAATCAGATTTTGATATCGGCATTGGATCTTGGGTTTTATTATAGCTTTGTGTTCACTTTTCAGCTTACCTAACTTTTCGACTGTATTAAAAGAAATTAACACGCACAAACTAACGCGACAAATATCAATAATCCAATTATCCACTTGCAAAGTTCGTGACATTTATAAAAACACTACCCTCGACAGAAAAATAGAATCACGAGAAGCTTGAGAACTGCATTTCTTGAATTTGGTTAAATATATTTTAATCATTTAACTTAACTATGTACGAGTTATCGGCCTTGTTATTATCTTTTCGACTAAAATGGTTCATTTGTAATTGCAGACGACTTATCTGGGAGCAAAATGTACGGAGGATTCAGACCCACAACTTCGAAGCAGACAGAGGGCTACATACTTTTACACTTGGCATGAACGAGTATGGTGACATGGTAAGTAAGGGCTTCGGTAGACGGACGAGTGGTTAAAAACACACATATACGTAACAGAGCGAGCTAATCGCCTAGGTTCGAATCCAGTCCGGGACAGATCCTAGTGTGACGAAGTTTGTCACTTCGCTTGCTGAATCTCGGTGGTTGTCTGCGAGCACTCTGGTTTCCTCCGGTCAGTTTTGGGAAAGTGAAGTAAGTAATGTTGATTTACGTTTAAATAAAAATAAAAAAGATGATGGAGTCTCAGGAAACTCCTTTGATTTCATTTTGTCTAAAACAGAGTTTAATACAAGAAAACATCACAAATATAAAAATGTTACACATTTTCTTTAATTACAACATTGAGCACTTGATTTGAAAGACTAGGGTGCATCTAGTAGCCAGCCTTTTTTCGGATATGGTAAGCTATCTACTATCTGTTGACTATGTTTCTTGTTTATCAACTGTCTTTTTTATTAATTTTACTGTGATTATTTTAGACAGCTGAAGAGTTCAGGAAAGTAATGAATGGTTACAGAATGAGTAACATCTCCGACGTTAAGAGGGAGTTTTATCAGAGTCATGCTGATGTGTCGGATCTTCCGGATACTGTCGACTGGAGGGATAAAGGTTATGTCACTGAAGTTAAAAACCAGGTATTTATTTTTTTACACGTGTTTATTTATTTATCTATTTATTTATTTGTTTATTTATTTTTCAGTTTGTTTTTAATTTCATTTATTTATTTATTATTTATTATTTATTTATTTATTATTTATTTTTTATTTATTTGTAATATTATTTATTTATTTTGTAAGATTTATTTATTTATGTTATGTCTATTTTTGTTGTAATACTTATCTATATGACGTGTGTAGCTAGCAAAACAGGAAATGCTTACCCTACCTGAGTACCCGGTCTCACTGTCATGATGGAAGTTTACGCGGTTCACCTTATTTGCCAGCTTCATTTTTTTCTTTGCTTCGGGATTGTGATTTGGACAAAGATTAGTATATTTATTTTAGATTATTTATCTATTTTGTATATTTTTCTAATTTCATTATTTATTGACTTCTTTGATATATATTTTTACTTTTTTTTCTGATTTCATTTATTAAGTTTTTTTTTAAATATTTTCTACATGTTGTTTTTATGTACCGCAATGTTCCAATAAGGTTACCGTAGTACTGCAATATTGTAAATTCTCGATATTATAGAATCTTCGTGGTTCTTGTTGATGGTAATGACTTATTCTGGAATCATTCTGTATTTATTCTTAGAGTTGATTCTATCCTTCTATATTCTCAATGTTTTAGAAACAATTAGTCATATTCTAGAAATTATGGTTCATACTAATACTAAAATATTCTGGGTATATTTTGTTATGAGATGGTTCTATCTTTCTTTATTTGTCATGTTTTATAAATAATTTAGTTCAACAGAACATTGTATTTATTATTGTTTATTTTTCATATTTTAGAAACTACATAGTTTCATCATGACATTCCTTTTAAATTTATTCATTTTCCATACTTAAGAAATACTGTGGTTCCTGCTAGTAATTCAGCATTCACTCATTCTGGGTATATTTTGTTATAAAAGGTTCTATCTTTCTTTATCTGTCGTATTTTATAAACAATGTAGTCCCAACAAGACATTGTCTCTATTATCATTTTTTTTATTCTTCTATACTATAGAAACTACATAGTTCCATCATGACATTCTACTTAATTTTGTACATTCTCCGTGCTTTAGAAATACAGGGGCGTAGATAGGAGTAACGTTAAATATAAAAGAAAATTTATGGATTTAAATACAAACATAACATTCCGTGTTCATAAACATGTCAAAACGCAAAGCAAAACTTTGCCGAAATCAAACTTTGCATTTACAGTTGAAAAAATAAAACAATTTAGTATCTGTTTTACTGGATATTTCAATTAAGTTAGTCGCCAGGAAACAGCGATTTATCAATAGTGATTATATCTGTTAACTATAGATTATTTTATCCGTTTCTATTTTCTCGTGGTTCTGTAAAAACTTTAAATACTTACGATCTAATTTTTACCGAGGCAGTTAGCTTCTTTGCCTCATAGTAAGCTACGCACCTGAAATACTGTGATTCCTGCTAATAATCATTCTAAGACTCTTAATGTCTGTTTTCAGTCGATACTATATGTTTTTCTTTGTTCTCCATGTTTAAAAAGCAATTTTTGTTTGTGTCATATTCTAGAAAAAAAAATGTGGTTCCTGCTAATAATGAAATATTCTTGTTATATTTTGTTTTGAGTCTATCCACACTGTCCGTCTTAGTTTATTCATCACATAATGTAGTCCCTTTAGGGCATTGCCTTAATTTTTGTTTATTTCTATGTTTTAATTTTTTCTTTTTTCGTGATATCTTTAAAACAATTTGGTTCCTGCTTGTAGTAAATTTATCCTGTAATTAATATGCTTAGGGCTGGTCCTGTTTTTTGTTTGTTTGTCATTTTTTGAAAACATCTTTTTTTCTTTTTTTATTCGTCATGTTATAGAGTAAGTGTGGTTCCTGTTGGTAATTCTAATGTGTAGTCTCAAAGTTATAGATTTTTTTCTTTTTTTTTTGTTCGCTATGTTATGGAAACAGTGTTTTACCTTTTGAACATTTGCTATATTCTCCTTGTTAAATCATTTCTTATAGCAACAGTGTAGTTCCTGCTGGTGATTCGCTATTCCGTTTTCAAACATATTTATTTTCTTATAGAAACAGTGTGGTTCCTGTTGGGCATTCTCTACAACTGGTTCACTGGAAGGTCAACATTTCAAATCAACAGGAAAGCTGGTGTCCTTATCTGAGCAAAACTTGGTTGATTGCTCCAAAAAACAAGGTAACATAATACTATATGTACTGATTTTGTACTACAAAACTTTTTTGCGACCATTATAAGATCTTTTATAGATCGTTCGAGATCTGGTACCAGTTTCACAATCAGAACTAATCATTTTAATAAAAAAACAAATACTAATTCATGTCCAAATCACAATCCAGAAGCAAAGTAAAAACTGACAAGTTAGGTTAGACACGTGAATTTCCACCAGGAAAGTGAGGCCTGGTGCTCCGGAATGGTAAGCATCTCTCGTTTAATTAGCCACACCCGCCACGTGTTATCAAAATTGTGTGAAAGGAAAATTGAACTTTGGGATGTCAAATACATCCAGGGCAATACTGGACACAGAAACATCAAACTTATCAACAATACTGAGATGACAGCCATAAAACTTTTTGAGGGCCTTGATAAGCCTAGGCTTGCAATATCCCCGAGTCAACAATTAATTTGCAACTTAGATTTTCCTGAGCTAACATCTGGCATTTTTTAAATCTGAACACTTTTGTCATTTTGCAAGATATACGTGAATCTAAGGTGTCATTCTAAGCTTATTACATCTATATTTTAATTGTGTCGAAAAATTTTATTTTAATTCCTTTAAAATTATTAAAAGTTGACAGATTTAAGTTAAAAAAATCTTAAGTAAGAAATGATTGTGAAACAAGGGACTGGTGACATTGTTTATAAAGATAGACTAGTGGTACAGCGTACACGGGATATTGCAGCATTAAGTGAGCTAAATATCCAATCTTATCTGTTCATTTTCACATGTGATGGTGTATTGAAATAATTACCTTTATTTAATTGTGTTATTATTGATGTGTCCGACTGATTACCAAATACTCCATCACATGTTAAAATGAATAGATAAGTCAACAATCGGTTTTCGACTTACGCTGGTGTTGTTTACATGTACTGTTTGACTCACTTTATGCTGTAATATCCCGTGTACGCTGTACCACAGTGAAATTACACAATCGGCTAATAACAGTAAGTAACCGTATGCGTATTTATCCCACCTCGGATAAAAATCTTTTATTCCCATTGGTCAATTAGTAACCTAATATTAGGGTTATACTAGGTCACTAGTGATTATTTCTCTTGTCCCCAAAATTATTCGGTGGGTAGAAATTACGTTCCCTGTAACCTACATCAACTATGACGTCGTCAAGCGGTTAGTTGTTTTGAAGATACAGATTTTCGGTGGGATAAATTCGTTACAAGCGAAGCCAAATATGTATTTTAATGACTCCATATTTTCCCGTATAAGTTCACTAAATCACTGTGTAACTTATAATATTCACGCCATCACATGTACAATTGTCAATGTTGTTTGCATATACAGTCAAACCTGTCTACAAAGGCCACCCAAGGTAACCATAGAAGTGGCCTTTACGGACAGGCGGCCTTAACATAAAGGTTCAAATAATACGAATTAAGAACAATTGGGATACAATTCTACTTGCCTTTGTTAGCAGGTGGCCTTTAAATATAGGTGGCCTTTAAGGCAGGTTGAACTGTATATATATACGTGTTATTGTTTTTATTATGTAGGGAATCATGGGTGTGAAGGAGGTTTGATGACAGACGCATTCAGATACATTGAGGTTAATAAAGGCATCGACACAGAGGAGTCCTACCCATATGAGGCAAAGGTTAGTATAAACACTATTACAGTATCTCAGTTGGTAGAGTTCTCTTGATTCGTATGTGGGAGGTCGTGAGTTCGAAAAACCCGTGACTAAAAACAGTCGCTAATTAATTATTAAGTCTTGACCTTACCTCGGCTAGAAATTCGAGCTCCGTCTTTTAACTTATGGAGCGAACACTCTTGTATCTGGTAACTGATCTATCAAAGTGGTGAATTTATTTCTGATCATTTAATAAACATACTTAATAATCTCTAAGTATTTACATTTCTGCACACAGATTATGTAAAAAAACCTGCCAGTCTTGAAGTCTGAAAACTATGCTGAATTATCTGAGTTACAATAACTCTTTTTTCAGTCTCGGTTGTCGATTATATTTGCCTCAGGCGATTTCTGTCTACCATGATGATGTTCAGATTACATCTTAGACTGTAATCTTTGATTAATCTTTTTAATTACGCTGAACTGAAGCGCTAGTGGCGTCTAGTTGTTTGTGCTAAAATACAAATTGTACAATACTGAAGATCTTACCATCGCTAACTAGATAGATATCTCCAGCTAAACCGGATAAAGGTTTTGGTCAACATAAATTTGTAGTATTCAAAAACAAACATACTAATCCATATCCGAATTACAATCCAGAAGCAAAGCAAAAACTTTAGAACTGACAAGTTAGGTCATACACGTGAACTTTCACCAGGGAAGTGAGGCCGGGTGCTCGTGAAGGATAAGCACCTACTGTTTAGCTAGCTACACCCGTCACGTGTGTAATCAAAATTATGTGAAAGGAACATGGAACTATGAGACGTCAAAAATATCCAGGTCAATCCTTGACACAGAGACATCAAACTTGTCAACGATACTGTGATGACGGCAATAAAACTTTTTGAGGGCCTTGATAAGCCTAGGCTTGCAATATCCCTGAATCAACAATTTATTTGCAAGCAGCCTACATCGTTGTACAAAGTCCCCTTAGTGGCTCTATCATAGCATATGTATTGGGAAACAAATACACCATAAGCAGGAGAAGCAGGTAAATTGCTTCATGCTTTTTTATCAGTTCCCTGTCTTTTGAGATTAGCTAGATAAATTTTTACTTTACAATACTTTTCTTTAGTTGTTTTTAATTTAAATAGAATAGGCTAAATATGCCGTGTAATTAACACATGTGAACTTCCACAAGGGAAGTGAAACCGGGTTCCTTGGGAAGGTAAGCATTTTCTGATGTCATGCCATTATTCTTGTACAAAATTATGAAATGTTTCTTTCACACAATTTTGATTTCACACTTGGCGGGTTAGCTAGGTAAATAGGAGGTGCCTACCCTTCCAGATGGAGCACCCACCCTTACCTCCCTGGTGGTAGTTCACGTGGCTTACCTGATTTGTCAGTTCCAATGTTATACTTTGCTTCTGGATTGTGATTAGGACATGGATTAGTGTTTTTGTTTTTGATGTATAATCAATTATATAAGATCATTTATTTGTTTTTGTTTCTAGAATGGAAAATGCAGATTTTCAAAAGAAAATGTTGGTGCTACTGACAGTGGCTACAAAGAGGTGTCCATATTTTTCCACAGCGAGGAGGCTCTTCAACAAGCTGTGGCAGAGGTTGGACCTATTTCAGTAGCTATAGACGCTAGTCATTCGTCATTCCAGCTTTATAAATCCGGAGTGTATTCGGAAATTAACTGTAGTAGCCGTAAACTTGACCATGGTGTCCTTGCAGTTGGATATGGAACGTACAATAATAAGCCATACTGGCTAGTTAAGAACAGGTATGTGATATACCATATATACATACAATTGCTGTTTGTTAATTTTTTTCTTAAATAAGGGATGGTAGAGTTGCTCCTTCTAAAAAAATTATATTTATTCATTTATATCATTTCACAACAACACAAGCATAAAATACGTAATATACAATAAAACTAAAGTTAAAATCGTTAATATAACACCAGTATAGGTAGTTCAGTGTCTACAACATTATATTTATGTTGTCAAAACACTGGACGTCCTATACCCGTGATCATGACCTTGTACTTTAATAGTTAACGATGACAAACCGGTTTCAAAATCTTGTTTACACCCCGTAACCACAACAAATTGAAAGCTTTTTTTTATATTTGCCATATTAATCATTGACACTGCTGAATAAATTTATTTCTTATTCGTTGGTTTTGTCAGTAAATGGAACAGCGACAGTTATTCTTTTAGAGCATTCAGCCCCGCCTTCCATGACGTCATTTGTTCCCTTCGACACAATAAACCCCACCCTCTTTGACGGCATAAGAAACAACAAAAAGAAAAATAAGAATTGACGAGAAAGTTGACAGGTTATGATTGCTTACTGAAATGTAACATTATTCTTGTCAATTAGTTTATTTAGAAAAATCAGCGATTGTAAATATATACAGGTCCATCCAGGAAGTTTTGAGCACCCCATAAAAGTGGTTTGTTTGCTATAAGTTATTTTGACATGTTTTATCAATGAATTGCTTAATAGTTACAAAGTTTTTACACTTCTGAATTGTGATTCGGAAATGAATTAGTATGTTTGTTTTTGATTACTTGTGACATACCATTAGATCTTGCGGATGTAAATTTGCTGCAATAATATTGCAAAAGACAAGGTTATCTCCCTTTATATATTTCAGACACAAAAACTATTGTCCTTTGGCAAAAATGATTTCAGACAATAAAAACAAAGCATATGTTCCAGAACATAAATAAAACTATTTCAAATGCAATCATAAAACATCTTTCTGTAGTAGGAAATGGACATTATACACAAATAAATAATCGGTCAATACACTCACCAAAAATCAAATTTCACCCCTTTTTCTAAATAATTTATTATGTTTAATACAAAATAGATTGTAATCAAAAACAAACATACTAATCCATGTCCGAATCATAATCCAGAAGCAAAGTAAAAACTTTGAAACTGACAAGTTAGGTTAGACACGTGAACTTCCACCAGGGAAGTGAGACCGGGTGCTCCGGAAGGGTAAGCACCTCCTGTTTAGCTAGCTACACCCGCCACATGTGTAATCAAATTGTGTGAAAGAAACATGGAACTATGAGACGTCAAAAATATCCAGGGCAATCCTGGACACAGAGACATCAAACGTCAACAATACTGTGATGACGGCCATAAAACTTTTTTAGGGCCTTGATAAGCATAGGCTTGCAATATCCCTGAGTCAACAATTTATTTGCAGGCAGTTTACTTCGTTGTAACTGACAAACGTGCATGTTTACCTTCAAAAGTGCTTGGTAATTACATTAAGTTTTTATAACCCTTTTCAGTATTTTTTATTCATTTAGTCCATATTTGTAGAATTTTAATTTTTGCCAAAATCTTTGCATTTGTTTTGTCACTTGCAGTTCACTAAAACTAAAAATGAACCTTTTCACAATTATGTTATTGAAAAACATTCTATGAAGTAAAAAAACAAAGTCCTTCAACAAATACAAGTGAACGAAAATCCAAGTACTAAAACCGTTAAAACTGCTGTTTAACAAAGGTTATATAAGGGGGCTCAAAACTTTCTGTACTTACCTGTATGTGTGTATGAACGAATCTTAGTTATAAATAAGCAGGAAGGATGGGATCTCTTACAATGTTGTAACATGATGGATATTTATCTGTGTGTACTTTCAAAGTCGGTAAATTAGGTCATCTTATAAACGTCGTTACATGATTGCATTATTGGGCATTTTCTCCGGTGTGCGTCCAAAGTTAGTCAGATTTGCTGTTTTTAAAGTTCACCAAAGGACAAATTCTCCTTTGTCCATCTAAAGTCAGGAAATAAGACCTTCAAGTAATAACATGGCTACATCACTGGTCATTTACTCCGGTGTCAGCCCAAAGCTAGGAGAAGTACTTTTAGTTATAGTATAACACACCTCTGGACAGTTTTCATCCAAATGGGGAATTGTTTGACTGTTTTTATCGTTTAGTTGTTTCCCGACCCATTCCTAGGTTAACATCCGGAAACGTTTCTATGGCGATACTATGACGTAATGCTCTTCATGACGTAATATTCCGCCTATGTCTACATATTTATATTTACAATGATCATGGATCGTCTACAATAAACTCTGTCGAGAAAACTTGGTTTATCGTCCTTGTTACGCTCGTAGTGTTAAAAACCTAGTTCATTACCTGATGAACCAGAGAAATGGATCATTCAAGTATTAAGTTAATAAGTTGTGGTTGTTGAATGTTATTTAACGTCGCATCAGCAATTTTTCAGCTATTTGCGACGAGAACTATTTATTTATCTCATGAATTAATCTATGAACAAGTTCGTGTATGCATGTGAAGTGCGAGTGTGTATAATGATCTGTCTTGTTCTAGCGCGCACTCAGGTCGACTTTAACGTGCTAGGTCACAAAGTCATTAAGCTGCAGACAAGCGTATCACCCCGGTCACATTATACTGAAACCAGGTGAACCAGTAAAGACCAACGGTGAAGAAAATTCATTTTCCCACATTTGGTGTTAGTGGGGCGCGAACTCACAGCGGCGAGAGATCCTGAATTTGTAAACTGACGTCTTATCTATTATGCCACCGCAGTTTCAATTAATAAGTAAATTGTGTTTGTTTTCTGTTGTAGCTGGGGAGAGTCATGGGGGATTAAAGGATACATCATGATGGCCAGGAATAACCATAATATGTGTGGTATTGCTACCCAGGCCAGCTATCCAAAAGTATAACATTTCACTTGTATGGACATTACCTGTGCTGTATTGCTACAATTTACCTAGGTGTATTTTATTAAGTCATATGAAACAATATAAAAGAAAACAAATTTAAAAAAGAAGTAATTAATAAGTAAAATAGTATTTTGTTATTTATGGCCTTTTGTAAACGTCTCGTGTTTAAGTACCAAATCAACAACAATCATACCGGTCCATGTTTAAATCAACAACAATCATACCGGTCCATGTTTAAATCAACAACAATCATACCAGTCCATGTTTAAATCAACAACAATCATACCGGTCCATGTTTAAATCAACAACAATCATACCGGTCCATGTTTAAATCAACAATAATCATACCGGTCCATGTTTAAATCAAAAAACAATCATACCGGTCCATGTTTAAATCAACAACAATCATACCGGTCCATGTTTAAATCAACAATAATCATACCGGTCCATGTTTAAATCAACAACAATCATACCGGTCCATGTTTAAATCAACAACAATCATACCAGTCCATGTTTAAATCAACAACAATCATACCGGTCCATGTTTAAATCAACAACAATCATACCGGTCTATGTTTAAATCAACAACAATCATACCGGTCCATGTTTAAATCAACAACAATCATACCAGTCCATGTTTAAATCAACAACAATCATACTGGTCCATGTTTAAATCAACAACAATCATACCGGTCTTAAATCAACAACAATCATACCAGTCGATGTTTAAATCAACAACAATCATACCGGTCCATGTTTATATCAACAACAATCATACTGGTCCATGTTTATATCAACAACAATCATACCGGTCCATGTTTATATCAACAACAATCATACCGGTCCATGTTTAAATCAACAACAATCATACCGGTCTTAAATCAACAACAATCATACCGGTCCATGTTTAAATCAACAACAATCATACCAGTCCATGTTTAAATCAACAATAATCATACCGGTCCATGTTTAAATCAACAACAATCATACCGGTCCATGTTTAAATCAACAACAATCATACCAGTCCATGTTTAAATCAACAACAATCATACCGGTCCATGTTTAAATCAACAACAATCATACCGGTCTATGTTTAAATCAACAACAATCATACCGGTCCATGTTTAAATCAACAAAACAATCATACCGTCCATGTTTAAATCAACAACAATCATACCGGTCCATGTTTAAATCAACAACAATCATACCAGTCCATGTTTATATCAACAACAATCATACCGGTCCATGTTTAAATCAACAACAATCATACCGGTCCATGTTTAAATCAACAACAATCATACCGGTCCATGTTTAAATCAACAAAATCATACCAGTCCATGTTTAAATCAACAACAATCATACCGGTCCATGTTTAAATCAACAACAATCATACCGGTCCTATGTTTAAATCAACAACAATCATACCGGTCCATGTTTAAATCAACAACAATCATACCAGTCATGTTTAAATCAACAACAATCATACCGGTCCATGTTTAAATCAACAACAATCATACCAGTCCATGTTTAAATCAACAACAATCATACCGGTCCATGTTTAAATCAACAACAATCATACCGGTCCATGTTTAAATCAACAACAATCATACCGGTCCATGTTTAAATCAACAACAATCATACCGGTCCATGTTTATATCAACAACAATCATACCGGTCCATGTTTAAATCAACAACAATCATACCGTCCATGTTTAAATCAACAACAATCATACCGGTCCATGTTTAAATCAACAACAATCATACCGGTCCATGTTTAAATCAACAACAATCATACCGGTACATGTTTAATCAACAACAATCATACCGGTCATGTTATATCAACAACAATCAACGGTCCATGTTTAAATCAACAACAATCATACCGGTCATGTTTAAATCAACAACAAACATACCGGTCTATGTTTAAATCAACAACAATCATACCGGTCATGTTTAAATCAACAACAATCATACCGGTCCATGTTTAAATCAACAACAATCATACCGGTCTTAAATCAACAACAATCATACCGGTACATGTTTAAATCAACAACAATCATACCGGTCTATGTTTAAATCAACAACAATCATACCGGTCCATGTTTAAATCAACAACAATCATACCGGTACATGTTTAAATCAACAACAATCATACCGGTCTTAAATCAACAACAATCATACCGGTCCATGTTTAAATCAACACCAATCATACTGGTCCATGTTTAAATCAACAACAAACATTCCGGTCTATGTTTAAATCAACAACAAACATACCGGTCCATGTTTAAATCAACAACAAACATACCGGTCCATGTTTAAATCAACAACAAACATACCGGTACATGTTTAAATCAACAACAATCATACCGGTCCATGTTTAAATCAACAACAAACATACCGGTACATGTTTAAATCAACAACAAACATACCGGTCCATGTTTAAATCAACAACAAACATACCGGTCCATGTTTAAATCAACAACAAACATACCAGTCCATGTTTAAATCAACAACAATCATACCGGTCCATGTTTAAATCAACAACAAACATACCGGTCTATGTTTAAATCAACAACAATCATACCGGTCCATGTTTAAATCAACAATAATCATACCGGTCTATGTTTAAATCAACAACAATCATACCGGTACATGTTTAAATCAACAACAATCATACTGGTCCATGTTTATATCAACAACAATCATACCGGTCCATGTTTAAATCAACAACAAACATACCGGTCCATGTTTAAATCAACAACAAACATACCGGTCCTATGTTTAATCAACAACAATCATACCGGTACATGTTTAAATCAACAAAATCATACTGGTCCATGTTTATATCAACAACAATCATACCGGTCCATGTTTAAATCAACAACAATCATACCGGTCCATGTTTAAATCAACAACAATCATACCGGTCCATGTTTAAATCAACAACAATCATACCGGTCCATGTTTAAATCAACACAATCATACCAGTCATGTTTAAATCAACAACAATCATACTGGTCCATGTTTAAATCAACAACAATCATACCGGTACATGTTTAAATCAACAACAAACATACCGGTCTATGTTTAAATCAACAACAATCATACCGGTCCATGTTTAAATCAACACAATCATACCGGTCCATGTTTAAATCAACAGCAATCATACCGGTCCATGTTTAAATCAACAACAATCATACCGTCCATGTTTAAATCAACAACAATCATACCGGTCCATGTTTAAATCAACAACAATCATACCGGTACATGTTTAAATCAACAACAAACATACCGGTCCTATTTTAAATCAACAACAATCATACCGGTCCATGTTTAAATCAACACACAATCATACCGGTCCATGTTTAAATCAACAACAATCATACCGGTCCATGTTTAAATCAACAACAATCATAACGGTCTTAAATCACAAACAATCATACCGGTACATGTTTAAATCAACAACAATCATACCGGTCATGTTTAAATCAACAACAATCATACCGGTCATGTTTAAATCAACAACAATCATACCGGTACATGTTTAAATCAACAACAATCATACCGGTCTATGTTTAAATCAACAACAAACATACCGGTTATGTTTAAATCAATAACAATCATACCGGTCCATGTTTAAATCAACAACAATCATACCGGTCCATGTTTAAATCAACAAAATCATACCGGTCTATGTTTAATCAACAACAATCATACCGGTCCATGTTTAAATCAACAACAATCATACCAGTCCATGTTTAAATCAACAACAATCATATGGTCCATGTTTAAATCAACAACAATCATACCGGTACATGTTTAAATCAACAACAACATACCGGTCTATGTTTAAATCAACAACAATCATACCGGTCCATGTTTAAATCAACAACAATCATACCGGTCCATGTTAAATCAACAACAATCATACCGGTCCATGTTTAAATCAACAACAATCATACCAGTCCATGTTTAAATCAACAACAATCATACCGGTCCATGTTTAAATCAACAACAATCATACCAGTCCATGTTTAAATCAACAACAATCATACCGGTCCATGTTAAATCAACAACAATCATACCAGTCCATGTTTAAATCAACAACAATCATACCAGTCCATGTTTAAATCAACAACAATCATACCTGTCTATGTTTAAATCAACAACAATCATACCGGTCCATGTTTAAATCAACAACAATCATACCGGTCCATGTTTAAATCAACAACAATCATACCGGTCTATGTTTAAATCTACAACAATCATACTGGTCCATGTTTAAATCAACAACAATCATACCGGTCCATGTTTAAATCAACAAAAATCATACCAGTCCATGTTTAAATCAACAACAATCATACCAGTCCATGTTTAAATCAACAACAATCATACCGGTCCATGTTTAAATCAACAAAAATCATACCAGTCCATGTTTAAATCAACAACAATCATACCAGTCCATGTTTAAATCAACAACAATCATACGGTTTATGTTTAAATCAACAACAATCATACCAGTCCATGTTTAAATCAACAAACAATCATACCGGTCCATGTTTAAATCAACAACAATCATACCGGTCCTATGTTTAAATCTACAACAATCATACTGGTCCATGTTTAAATCAACAACAATCATACCGGTCCATGTTTAAATCAACAAAAATCATACCAGTCCATGTTTAAATCAACAACAATCATACTGGTCCATGTTTAAATCAACAACAATCATACCGGTCCATGTTTAAATCAACAACAAAATCATACTGGTCCATGTTTAAATCAACAACAATCATACCAGTCCATGTTAAATCAACAAAAACATACCGGTCCATGTTTAAATCAACAAAATCATACCAGTCCATGTTTAAATCAACAACAATCATACTGGTCCATGTTTAAATCAACAACAATCATACCGGTCCATGTTTAAATCAACAACAATCATACTGGTCCATGTTTAAATCAACAACAATCATACCGGTCCATGTTTAAATCAACAACAATCATACTGGTCCATGTTTAAATCAACAACAATCATACCAGTCCATGTTTAAATCAACAACAATCATACCTGTCTATGTTTAAATCAACAACAATCATACCGGTCTATGTTTAAATCAACAACAATCATACCAGTCCATGTTTAAATCAACAACAATCATACCTGTCTATGTTTAAATCAACAACAATCATACCAGTCCATGTTTAAATCAACAACAAACATACCGGTCCATGTTTAAATCAACAACAATCATACCTGTCTATGTTTAAATCAACAACAATCATACCGGTCCATGTTTAAATCAACAACAATCATACCGGTCCATGTTTAAATCAACAACAATCATACTGGTCCATGTTTAAATCAACAACAATCATACCAGTCCATGTTTAAATCAACAACAATCATACCTGTCTATGTTTAAATCAACAACAATCATACCGGTCTATGTTTAAATCTACAACAATCATACCGGTCCATGTTTAAATCAACAACAATCATACCGGTCCATGTTTAAATCAACAACAATCATACCGGTCTATGTTTAAATCTACAACAATCATACCGGTCCATGTTTAAATCAACAACAATCATACCGGTCCATGTTTAAATCAACAACAATCATACTGGTCCATGTTTAAATCAACAACAATCATACCGGTCCATGTTTAAATCAACAACAATCATACTGGTCCATGTTTAAATCAACAACAATCATACCAGTCCATGTTTAAATCAACAACAATCATACCTGTCTATGTTTAAATCAACAACAATCATACCGGTCCATGTTTAAATCAACAACAATCATACCGGTCTTAAATCAACAACAATCATACCAGTACATGTTTAAATCAACAACAATCATACCAGTACATGTTTATATCAACAACAAACATACCGGTACATGTTTAAATCAACAACAATCATACCTGTCTATGTTTAAATCAACAACAATCATACCGGTACATGTTTAAATCAACAACAATCATACCGGTCCATGTTTAAATCAACAACAATCATACCGGTCCATGTTTAAATCAACAGCAATCATACCGGTCTATGTTTAAATCAACAACAATCATACCGGTACATGTTTAAATCAACAACAATCATACCGGTCCATGTTTAAATCAACAACAATCATACCGGTCCATGTTTAAACCAACAACAATCATACCGGTCCATGTTTAAATCAACAACAATCATACCGGTCTATGTTTAAATCAACAACAATCATACCAGTACATGTTTAAATCAACAACAATCATACCGGTCCATGTTTAAATCAACAACAATCATACCGGTACATGTTTAAATCAACAACAATCATACCGGTCCATGTTTAAATCAACAACAATCATACCGGTCTATGTTTAAATCAACAACAATCATACCAGTACATGTTTAAATCAACACCAATCATACCGGTCCATGTTAAATCACAACAATCATACGGTCAATGTTTAAATCAACAACAATCATACCGGTCCATGTTTAAATCAACAACATCATACCGGTCCATGTTTAAATCAACAACAATCATACCGGTCTATGTTTAAATCAACACCAATCATACCGGTACATGTTTAAATCAACAACAATCATACCGGTCTATGTTTAAATCAACAACAATCATACCAGTACATGTTTAAATCAACAATCATACCGGTCCATGTTTAAACCAACAACAATCATACCAGTCCATGTTTAAATCAACAACAATCATACCGGTCCATGTTTATATCAACAACAATCATACCGGTCCATGTTTAAATCAACAACAATCATACCAGTCCATGTTTATATCAACAACAATCATACCGGTCCATGTTTAAATCAACAACAATCATACCGGTCTATGTTTAAATCAACAACAATCATACCAGTACATGTTTAAATCAACAACAATCATACCGGTCCATGTTTAAATCAACAACAATCATACTTGTCAATGTTTAAATCAACAACAATCATACTGGTCCATGTTTAAATCAACAACAATCATACCGGTCCATGTTTAAATCAACAACAATCATACCGGTACATGTTTATATCAACAACAATCATACCGGTCCATGTTTAAATCAACAACAATCATACCAGTACATGTTTATATCAACAACAATCATACCGGTCCATGTTTATATCAACAACAATCATACCGGTCTTAAATCAACAACAATCATACCAGTCCATGTTTAAATCAACAACAATCATACCGGTCCATGTTTATATCAACAACAATCATACCGGTCTTAAATCAACAACAATCATACCAGTCCATGTTTAAATCAACAACAATCATACCGGTCCATGTTTATATCAACAACAATCATACCGGTCTTAAATCAACAACAATCATACCGGTCCATGTTTAAATCAACAACAATCATACCGGTCTATGTTTAAATCAACAACAATCATACTGGTCCATGTTTAAATCAACAACAATCATACCGGTCCATGTTTAAATCAACAACAATCATACCGGTCTTAAATCAACAACAATCATACCGGTCTATGTTTAAATCAACAACAATCATACCGGTTCATGTTTAAATCAACAACAATCATTCCAGTCCATGTTTAAATCAACAACAATCATACCGGTCCATGTTTAAATCAACAACAATCATACCGGTCCATGTTTAAATCAACAACAATCATACCGGTCTATGTTTAAATCAACAACAATCATACCGGTTCATGTTTAAATCAACAACAATCATACAGTACATGTTTAAATCAACAACAATCATACCAGTACATGTTTAAATCAACAACAATCATCCGGTCTGTTTTAAATCAACAACAATAATAACGGTCTATGTTTAAATCAACAACAATCATACCGGTACATGTTTAAATCAACAACAATCATACGGTCCATGTTTTAAATCAACAATAATCATACCGGTCCATGTTTAAATCAACAACAATCATACCGGTACATATGTTTAAATCAACAACAATCATACCGGTCTATGTTTAAATCAACAACAATCATACCGGTCATGTTTAAATCAACAACATCATACCAGTCTATGTTTAAATCAACAACAATCATACCGGTCTATGTTTAAATCAACAACAATCATACCGGTACATGTTTAAATCAAAACAATCATACCGGTTCATGTTTAAATCAACAACATCATACCGGTCCATGTTTAAATCAACAACAGTCATACCGTCCATGTTAAATCAACAACAATCATACCGGTACATGTTTAAATCAACAACAATCATACCGGTCCATGTTTAAATCAACACAATCATACCAGTCCATGTTTAATCAACAACAATCATACCTGTCTATGTTTAAATCAACAACAATCATACCGGTTCATGTTTAAATCAACAACAAACATACCGGTCCATGTTTTAAATCAACAACAATCATACCGGTCTATGTTTAAATCAACAACAATCATACCGGTCTATGTTTAAATCAACAACAATCATACCGGTCCATGTTTAAATCAACAACAATCATACCGGTACATGTTTAAATCAACAACAATCATACCGGTACATGTTTAAATTAACAACAATCATACCGGTCCTAAATCAACAACAATCATACCAGTCCATGTTTAAATCAACAAAATCATACCTGTCTATGTTTAATCAACAACAATCATACCAGTCCATGTTTAAATCAACAACAATCATACCTGTCTATGTTTAAATCAACAACAATCATACCTGTCTATGTTTAAATCAACAACAATCATACCAGTCCATGTTTAAATCAACAACAATCATACCTGTCTATGTTTAAATCAACAACAATCATACCTGTCTATGTTTAAATCAACAACAATCATACCGGTCCATGTTTAAATCAACAACAATCATACCGGTACATGTTTTAATCAACAACAATCATACCGGTCCATGTTTAAATCAACAACAATCATACCGGTACATGTTTTAATCAACAACAATCATACCGGTCCATGTTTTAATCAACAACAATCATACCGGTCCATGTTTTAATCAACAACAATCATACCGGTACATGTTTTAATCAACAACAATCATAACGGTCCATGTTTAAATCAACAGCAATCATACCGGTACATGTTTTAATCAACAACAATCATACCAGTACATGTTTTAATCAACAACAATCATACCGGTCCATGTTTTAATCAACAACAATCATACCAGTACATGTTTTAATCAACAACAATCATACCGGTCCATGTTTAAATCAACAACAATCATACCGGTACATGTTTTAATCAACAACAATCATACCGGTCCATGTTTTAATCAACAACAATCATACCGGTCCATGTTTAAATCAACAACAATCATACCGGTCCATGTTTAAATCAACAACAATCATACCGGTCTATGTTTAAATCAACAACAATCATACCGGTCCATGTTTAAATCAACAACAATCATACCGGTCCATGTTTAAATCAACAACAATCATACCGGTCCATGTTTATATCAACAACAATCATACCGGTCTTAAATCAACAACAATCATACCGGTACATATTTAAATCAACAACAATCATACCGGTCTATGTTTAAATCAACAACAATCATACCGGTCTATGTTTAAATCAACAACAATCATACCGGTCTTAAATCAACAACAATCATACTGGTCCATGTTTAAATCAACAACAATCATACCGGTCATGTTTAAATCAACAGCAATCATACCAGTCCATGTTTAAATCAACAACAATCATACCGGTCCATGTTTAAATCAACAACAATCATACCGGTCCATGTTTAAATCAACAACAAACATACCGGTATATGTTTAAATCAACAACAATCATACCGGTTTAATCCATGTTCTATAATAACAACAATCATACCGGTCCATGTTTAAATCAACAACAATCATACCAGGTCCATGTTTAAATCAACAACAATCATACCGGTCCATGTTTAAATCAACAACAATCATACCAGTCATGTTTAAATCAACAACAATCATACCGGTCTTAAATCAACAACAATCATACCGGTACATGTTTAAATCAACAACAATCATACGGTCTATGTTTAAATCAACAACAATCATACCGGTCTTAAATCAACAACATCATACCGGTCCATGTTTAAATCAACAACAATCAT